>ML803461.1:34614-68444 GCA_009831015.1 Picea engelmannii | reverse complement strand
TGCGCTTGTTTTCCATGGGCGCGATGCGCTTTTGAATTTTTTAGCCAATTTTGTATAGTTTTGGCCCTTTTGTTGTGCTGTGGAGTTAATCCTTGTGCCGTGAATGACTGTTTTTCTGTGTTGATGATGCGGAGTTCTTGCCGTCCTGTGCGGACGAAATTTCAGTGATAACAGTTCCTACCCTTGGACCTCTTTTTTTCCTTTAATATGTTGTGTGCATGATTTCCTCAATCTTCTCCATAGACCGGAGTACCTCTACCTCTTCTACATCACTTTCCAAGACTTCTTTATCACCTATGGCTCTCTTATTTTTATTCATCTTATATTGGTAGGGTACTCCACTGCGCATCTTTCCATCTTTTTCCATTATCTTCTTTATCTGATATTCCTCCCTCATGATTGGTTCCATGGCCTCATTCTTCTTTCCCTTATCTGTCTCTTCCTCCGTTTCTCAACCTCATGTCAGTGCTTCCCCCCTTCCCCAATGAACGCAGGGAAGTTTAGTTGTTTGATTCCATGGTCATCACACCATTGTTATACAATAAAATACTGAATGAAGTATACAGCGATATGATGTACCTACCTCTAGGTCCTTTTAAAAATTCCTTCTCTACTATGGTGTAATACTTCATTGTATCTACTACAAATTCGGTGATAAACCCTGCAACATTATTTTCTAACCAGAAATCTACTGCAAGCGTAAATTTGTTATCAACTTGTTGTAACTGCGCAATCTCCAAGAGATTCCACTCTAGTTGTTTGATTCGATTTGTAGGGTGATTTTATTTTAACCTCAATAACCATTCTTGCAAAAAATGCGGGAAATCACATAAAAATACCTCATGCAAGTCGCTAAACAAGTATTTGTTGAGATATTTGTGTGGTGTTATCTTAGGGTTTATGTTGTCCCTCTGCAAAAACTTGAGTTCCTTGTTTTTCAACCATCTTTCAATCTTTTCCTTTGTTGGATTCCATGGCCTGAACATTCCATTCTATACTTTCATCCTCCATGCATTTCTTCCATGGATCCCATCCACTCAATCCCATACAGTTCCAGTCAGAAATAGTACCATTTGTTGGTTAGATCTCTAACTTCTTACTTCTTCTTGGGTTGACCAAGGTTCAGATCTGAACATGTTTCCAACAAATCCCTCTAAAACTATCGTCCCTCCTGGTAAACTAGAAGGAAACATTGTGCACAAGGTGCACATGAAGTCTCACCCGAGACATCTCTATGGGTGACTATAATACCTGGGTATTTGGAGTCTAGGAATGAGTGGGGATCTGGGAGTGTATTCTATCTTTCTTTATACATTAAACTTGTCATTGATTCCAGTATTTCTAAGATTCATCCATATTTTATCCTTATGCATGCATGCTAATACATCTAGTTATTCATTAATTCATAAACTAATCATTGAAAGAAAGTAAACATTCAAGAACCATTACACAGAACACAAGTTTTATCATGGTTCAACCCCTCCTGGGCTATGTCCACAAGGATTTGGCTTCTCTACTCTTTTATTTAGTCTGCTACAAAATATAGCATTGTGTGCATTACATCTTCAATCATACAATCATGATGAGGTTAAGAAACCTCTGTGAGGAAGAATAGATCACACCAGGCTCCTCAGCCTGTGATCTATCCCTCAAAATCTAGCTTATTCGACTCTTCTATAGCTCAACTACTTTTAACCACAATTATCAACAATCTTTAGCCACTTAACCAACCAACCTCTACCCTAGACCTCCTAGGTTCTTATTTATACTATTTTGCAAGCTTGTAGCCATTACAATCCTTATAAAAAACCCTAACCCTATCATGATTAGTCTTTCCTTCCTACATGCCACGTTGCTTTTTCTCTTGCATGTTTCTTTTCCTTATTTTTTTGCATGCTACTTTATTGCTAGTTGTTGCATGTGTTCCAAAATTAGGTCTTAACCAAAATAGATATTTTCTCCAAAATTAAGCCTGCACCTAAAATAGCCTTCCTTCTCAAAATAGGTATGTGCCCAACACATGGGTTTAATGAATTTTTTCAGGAGTGCAATTCAAATGCATATCTAATGCAAAACACCTTGACTAACGACATTCAAGATAGACTCAAGGCAGTGGAAGACGCACTTTCCATAGTCATATAGAGGTTGAAGGACCAAGACATCACCATCAAATTGTTTAAACGAGCTTTGGATAATGGAAAAAGATTTTTTTCCATGCCTATTGGGATCAAGATAAAATAACAAGAGACATATGATGGAACTTAAAATGCTAAGTTGTTTGGAATCTTATGTTGGGACATTGAGTAGTACTTGGATAAATTGAACAAACGTTCAAATGAAGCCATGGTGAAAATTGTGACAATGTTCTTGATAGGAACTGCTAATATTTGGTGTAGGAATTGAGTGGAAGACTTAGAAACTAGGAGAACCATTGAGAATATAAAAAATTGGAAAGAGATGAAAGAATCCTTGAAGGAATAGTTTGGTTCAAGGAACAAGGCATGGATCATGAGAAATCAGTTGTTGGCTCTCGAGCACACTGGTAAGATCCAAGCCTAAATCAAGGAGTTCACAGGGATCATGTTGGAGATCAAATACATTCAGAAGAATATATACTTTTCCACTTCATGAATCATATACAACCATGGGCGCAAAGTGAGTTGTGACGATAGAACATGTAGACTGTTGCAGAAATGATCACCACAATGGAAAAACCATTGGACTTTTGGGGTGAACCCAAGTAAGTCCTAGGAATAGTGAGGACACCTAAGGTGAGAGTCAATAGCAAGGAAAGGGGAAGAATAAGGGAAAATGAGAGACAAATATGTATAAGGGTGGCGAAGACAATGCCAAGCAGACAGACGCAGCGAAAGATAAAGAAGTTGGTTTCACGTTGAATTTGTGGCAAGGATAACTATGCGAAGAATTGTCCCTTGAAATATAATTTGAACGCTTTGGAGAAGGAACAAAACCCATATGTTGGGGTCTTGCAGGACTTGAATTTTTTCATGGAGGGTGAATCCACGAAGATCCAAGAGAAAGACGAGACAAAAATTTACTATGTGTAGGTTGAACTCGATGGGAATTCGGTGTTATCCATGGTGGACAGTGGGTTGACTCATAACTTCTTGAGGGAATATATGGTGTAGAGGCTTGGTTTGAAACCTAAACTAACATAAGAAACCTTCAAGATAGTCAACTCGGGAGTGGAGAGAGTCTTTGGTGTGGCCAAGCATATCTCATTGAATCTTGGTGACTGGTGTGGAAAGACAAGTTTCATCGTTGTTCCCATGGATGATTTTGAAGTTGTGTTAGGACGGGAGTTCATGAGGGAGGAAAAGGAAACATCGATTCCTCACATGAATAGTTCGGCCATTTTCTTAGGACATAATCCATGTTTAATTCCTATCATAAAGAGGAAGGAAGGAGGCATGTGAATGTCTTCCTTGTAGATGGTTATTGCAGATAGCTAAGGAAAGCAACCTTATGGAGACGAATTTGGACAATAAGGTGATGGCTAGACAATCCAATGCAGAGAACTAAAGGAATATCATGTCAATGGAAAAGAGGCTTGTTGATGCTAAAGAGATAGGTGGAGATATGGCTAAGACAGTGGATGAATTAGTTTATTTATGTTAGAAAGTTGATGAGTGGAAATGAAGATCAGAGGAAGTCACTAAGATGAGGATGCCAGAGTAGTTCATTGAACATGATCAGAAGACATTCATGGACCAAGAGGACATGAGGGATATGAAACAACCTTGGTGGAAGAGAACCAAGGAAGAGGATGATTCCTCCTCTATTGAACTTGGACATGGTGAATGGTTGTATGACCCTGTTGACGGGCGAAAATGACCGTCTGTCAACTAGGAGAGTGGAACCGATCCGGGGTTGTCTAATAACCCAAGCCGTTTGGGATGAACCACCCTGACGGGTTTAGCGGCTCCGTTAGCCGATCTAAGGTCCTAAGAAAACAAAAAAAAAGAAAAATACTCTAAACTAACTAATCTAACTAAAAATGACTATTAAAACAAACTAAACTAATCTAACTAAAAATAATTATTAAAACAAACTAAAACAATATTAACTATCCTATATATACAATCTACTACCTAATACTATACCAACTCTAACTAATTAAATATCTAACTACTAACGGAAATAAAACTCATTCACAAAATATACAATACCTACAATTTACAGATTTGAATGAAAACCTGAAAAACTCATTTGCATTCTGCCCTAAGACAGAGAGAGATATTTTTTGTTGATTTTATAATTTTATGAACAGAAACAAAACTAAAACTAACTAAACTAAACAAATAATATACTAATTCTAACTACAAATCTAACTAAACTACTAATATTATACTAACAAATTAACCAAACAAATAAATAACAAACTGACATGGAGAAATGCTCCAGGTTTGTCCTGTATGTAATGATTTTCTTAGTTGATCGGAGGGAGGAAACCCGCACCGAATTATCCAGAAGCTTGTCGTAAACAATAAGCTGCAGTGCTCTTCAAATATGATTACAGGACAAACAAGACATAAAAATCACAACAATCTTATGATTTATAAATCTTCACAGTTAGATAAACCTGTATGCAAAGATATATACAAAATGATTCAATTAACGAAGAAGAGAAATCTGTGATTCATTAACTAAAACAAAGTAATTGATGTACTTTTTAAGTAATGAAAGAAATCAGATATGGATAACACATTAATTAAATCATATCATTCTGCAATAGATTATGATAGCTAAAGTAGTCTATAATCAACTGCAAATGACATGCATAAACTTGAAACAAAAGATTGATATATTGAAAGCGAAAGCTGTAGCAAAACATCAACTCTTGTCTCAGTTTGTATTAGAAATCCATAGCCTGGTTCTCCCACAAGTGAGGATGCTCCTTATTACAAAAAATAATAAGTATTTAAAGACCTTCCACAGGGTAAAGCATCCCTGTGGAAGTTATCAAAACTGTTTACATAAAATCTGGGAAAATATCCCAAGTCTGACTAAACTAGGAACCTAAAATAAAAACTAAATCACACAAATATCTCCTAGACTGTCCAGCATGCCCAATGCAATTCAGATGTACCTGAAAAGGATTAAAAATGGACAAGTTAGGAGGATATTTTATTGATAAAAATGATTAAAAAAAATCTAATCCTATAGACTAGCTACATAATCTTCCGATTCTGTAGCTGGTCTAAATCAGACACAGAATCAGCATTAAAATCAATTCAAATCTTTGAAAATATATTCAAACTATCAAAATATATTTGATTGCTAAAAAGCCTCATTCAAGTCAACACTTGTATGTAAATTGAACACACTAAATCGTATTCAACCAAATGATAACAGATATGGGTACGCTCTGTTCAATTCGTTACCAATTCAGGTATACAAAATCGTATCAAATAGCAATGAAATCATTTCTTATCAAATTGAAATTGATACAGTTAAACAAATCATAAGCAATCGTTTATGCTGCCTCATCAACAGGAAACACGATCGAATCCATACGAAAACAGCAAGATCATTTTTAAATTGATATAACTGTATTAACATAAACCAACAATCCATATCATTAGCGAATCAAATCAAAACTGGTGTGCAAATTAACTCAAATGAAATCATAGCAGGATCAATCAGTCGATAACAGGGTGTGTAAGCGTTGTCCAATCGTTTGTTATTTCTAATTGGGGAAGAAAAAATCGATTGATATTCAATGAAAATATTACTAGAATTCATTTCAAAACGAACTTATGAACCGAATTTTACAGAGATAACATATGTCGATCTGGGTTTAACCAACTCGTTTTGAAAATTAAAAACAGAGCAGTATGAAGTCTATTTTTGGTACGAATAAAATTCATAAAAACAATCATACTAACTGAAGATACACATCAATCCAATCAAGACAAGAGCGAATCGAACAGTTGGGGCTTAACATAGTCATTGTGAATCAAAACCGTTCCATGATTCGGGCGTAAATATCTTTTGTACAGGCTTAAATGAGCATAATGTTTCCATACAAAACATAGTCGTTTTTTCCAAATCGGGGTCGATCAGAGTTGTATTCCCGATTTAGAAGATTACATCACATCAATTCAAACTCACGAAGTCGTTCCAAAATCACAGCATACAAACTAAATCAGAGCCGATATAATCTAACCATAATGACATCATGATCGTGCTCTAATTTTAGCATGAAAACCTCCTGTTCAGATTAGATACAAACAAATCCAATCGAAAGAAAACCATTGATTTCATTAACTCAACAGACAAACGGATCATATCCGATGAAAACCTATCAATGGCTAAACTGGGCATGATCGAATCATTTAACCAAATCACAACCTCATTTAATTTTAGCAAAACGAAAATAATGTACAGGATGAACAACATAACCGTTTTCGATATGGCTATAACAGAGTCATTTCGAACAATAAACAGAGCTATTTGAAAACCAAACTCAAATCATTATATTAATCCTAGCAATTCACAAAACGAAATTGATACCTAAATTCATACCTAGATGATGAGCAGACAACTTGATTATGACATTTTGGAATTGACGACGGCTGTAGCCGATTCGACATTCCTAAAAACGATAGAACCAGTGGTTTTTTGCTTCCTATCATTTGCTTGAAGCTTGTCCCTTTGGCTGGTCAATACTGCAACTTGGTTTTCCAATGATTGGATCTTCGACTGTAATAAGGGAACGTCTATATAGTATCGTTCCAACCACACATCACATTGGTCACATGACAACTGTCTGAGCTTCGAAAATGCAGGTGAGGGTTTGGTTAAATTGCCGAGGGTTTCGTTAGGTAGCTTGATCCCTGGATAACTGGGATTGTTCCTTAGGCAAGGGGGTAGATTAGAAACGAAGTCATAGGGTGGCTTGGAGTATAGATCCTGTGAGTAAGGGTACTCACTAGCTAGGAAGCGTTCTATGTCAGAGTCTGAGTCTTCACTGAGGACTATGGGATTCTGTTCAGCAAGGTTTATGTTTATTCCTAGCCATTCTCAAGATAAGCCGAGCATTCTTTTTACCTTTTCCATCAACAGTAGGGTTTCCCTTGACCTTTTTGCTCACAGTCTTTTTTATAGCCTCAACCTTATCTGCTAAGACGTCGGGTAAGTCAATATCAGGGTCGACCGAGGGTTTAGGAGAGGGCAGTAGGACATGGAAGGGCACGGGTGGCTCAACCTTGGTTTCACTAACCACAGGCTTGTCAACTTGGATGGGCTCTGCATCAGCAAAACCATTCCGAGAGATAAAAGCTTGCTAACTATCACCGTGGAGATTTAAGTGATGAACAACAATGAGTCTGATTAGGCCATGGTGGAACAGGCTACTATCGCCCTTTTCTCGTTTAAACCTTTTTGACATTTTATAAAGGCTACGCTGGAAGTAAAAAGGCATATTCAATGGATACCCCATAAAATTCATTAACATTCGAAGGTGATAAAGAAAGACCAGTCCATATCGACCCTCACAGGTCACAAATTGTTTAACCACCATCAAAAGATCATGCCATCGTGGTTTAAGCGTGGAAATGGGCATACCTCTGTCACAGGATGTGACCTTTCATGAGATGAACAGTAGTAGCCATGGCACCTCCTCAACTTTAGAATTTTTGAACCATCGTTAGCCCGTGGCTGCTAACCCGGTGGCAGAGCTAATGAACTCTTCACTGATTTCCAGTTGAATGTCACCTACCTTGGCCCTACATCCATCAAAAGTCAGGGCGAACTGTTGTGCAACAAATAGATTAAAACCCTCAAACCATTGTACAAAGTTGAGCCAACCATTATCCTCTAAGTCTTTCCGGGCATTCTCGAACAGTAGAAAGGCTTGGCTACCGTTCATCTCAATTCGCACCACCGGTGCCATGGAGAAGAGCACATGGTAAGTCCAGGGTTTGAATCATAGCATACCAGGAGCAGAGTGCACGAAGGGTTACCCGATGCTAGCAGAGGTGAAACAGGGATAAGGGATAGGCATTAATGACATCGTGCGAAGGTGGTGGAGCTAGTTGTTGGCCATGCAGAATAGTAATTACAAAGGTACAACCGCTGACGCTTTCAACTATACAAATCACAACGCACATGTGTTATAACTACGCCATTTCAATCAATCAATTGAATCCTTTGGTAAGTGAATAAACTATGTGCGCAATCAAACATCATGCCATAGATTTAAAACCAAACATGCAAATCGAAACCAATACCGAGTGTTGGACCAATGCGCCAATGTGTTTTATAGAACAATTCATACCAAGAGTTTAACCAATGTGCCAATGCGTTTGATCACATGAACTAGGTGATATATATCAAGGGTTTAACCATAACACCTATGTATTTTTATGAAACCAATGGTCAAGTAGATCAAATCAAAGAACATATAAATCCAATCGCCAATGCATCACAAACTCAATGAAACAAAATCACACAATCAATCCAAGAATGTCAAATGAGTACAGATCAAAAGGTCTTGCCGACTATATAATGATAAGTAAAATGTAAACACAATAGGCATATCGACAAGAATGATAATGACAATTCAATATTGATTTTAATTTGACTTCGAAAGACCAAGTTTTCATGCTTACAATCGTGAAAACAAAAATGAAGGTAAGTGTGCAAATATCGCAGAGAATAAAAATGTCGTTTATTTGAGAATTGCGACGAAAAATTAATGTTTGCAAAACATTGGTGTAGGCAGCTTATAAGATAGTGGAAAAATGTGAATTGGCTGCTAACAATGGAGACACACTGGTAGAAGCAGTTATCTCTGCAAAAGGACAAATTCAGATTAGGACAGCAAAGATAATTCCAACTCAAAAACAACAACCAGAAAATCATATAAACATCATCATTAAACCAACTATTCCAGCAGTGTTTTGAAAGATGAAAACAGATAACAGTCCTAAGATCAGTGTGTCACAATTTTAAAGATAAAATCTCCAATACTATTGACAGAGCCACTGCTTCCAGTAGGCGTCCATAGCCTCGACAGGGTTGCCATTTAACCCACTCTAACATCTGTATCCTGCCAAGAAGTTCTAGATCAGAATAAAGGACATTAAAGAGGTTTCTTATTTACAATTTTTCATATATCCAACATTTCTTCACTGCCAGCGGGCCTGTTCAGTACCCCGGCGAAGTTGGCTTGGCGTCATGCATGCATTTACCCACTGCCAGCAGACCTGTTCAGTATCCCGACGGGTTTACAAGCACTTTCCACAGCTCTATTAATAATTCATTTTGTTTTGTTTTCTCATAGATATATAGTTGAGCGGGGTGACGCTTAAAATCATGATATTTTAACATATTTTTTTAGACCTCATCAGAATTTTTTTTTTTTTTTGGAACTGTCCTTTATTTCGATCCAGAGATGTTTCATTTACAAAAACAACTTCCTAGGACAAGGAGACATCTTCTTGAGTCATTCCTTTAAGGAATAGGGACAGCGTAAAAATATAATAGATGATCATGACAAGATTTACTCAGAGATCAAAATCAGTCATCTTCTTTCAAACAACAGACTTTTTGCCAATACAGATATAAATTTTAGAAATATACCATTGATGTTTATACAAATTTTCTTAGCAGTTATTTCAGCGAAGGAATTTTCTATTGTCTTTGTCTGAATATCTCAGTGTACAGGTATGTGTATTTCAAAAAACACAAGCCGATAATTTCAAAGGAAGAAACAAAAACAAAAGGGAACGAAAAAGCAAACACAGGCAAAATATGTACATAATATACAAGGGTTGTCATCAAGCAAAGTATCTTTTCAGGGCTTGGCCATTCACTGGATAAGTATCAAGCTGCCCCTCCAGATTCTGCAATTGAAAAGAACTGGGACCCAACTTTTCAGCAATCAAAAATGGTCCTAGCCATAAGTTTTGGAATTTCGTGTGCTCTCCCTTTCCCTCATGCGGTTTGTCTCATTTCAAGACGAGATCACCTACTTCGAAATTCCTATCAGATAAAGAGTTAGAATCAAACCATCTTTTAACCAATAGTTGATGTTGATCTAACTTACATTTAGCTTGGGCTCTTACCTCTTCTAGCTTCATTAAAGCGTTAATTCAGTTTTCTAAAGGGGGACAATCTTCTTCTTGGATTTTATGCGACAACTGAAGTGAAGGAAGAAGAATGTGAGGTGGAAGAATTGCTTCTCTGCCATAAACGAGAAAAAATGGGGAGTTACCTACAGCATCTTTTGGCATTACCCTATCAACCCACAACACATTTAGCAGTGCATTGTGCCAATTTTTGTGATTTTCAACCACCGTTCTCTTGATGATTTTAATCAAGTTCTTGTTTGTTGATTCTGCCAATCCGTTACCCTGGGGATTTTCCAAAGTGAACTCGCTTATCTTAAGAGAAGAAAAGTAAGAGGCATTATCGAATACTAAACAGTCAGGGATACCAAAATGAGTGATAATGTTTGAGTTTAGAAAGGCAATTACCTGACTGGTGTTGACGGTTCTTAACGCAGCAGCTTCAGACCATTGGGTAAAGTAATCTGTGGCTGTCACAATAAACTTGTGCTGTTGTGAAGACGGGGGTTAATCGGACCTATGATATCAAGGCCCCACTCCTGAAAAGGAGAATCTACTGAAACGGGCTACAAAGGAAAGGCTGGTTTCTGTAACCGCCCTGATGCTTTCTGACAAATGATACATTTATGACACAAGGCATGGGCATCTCTAAAAGCGTGGGCCAGTAATAACCGGCTCTTAAAACCTTATGGGCAGTGGTGTCACCACCAAAATGACCACCAGCTTCTCCTGCATGCAACTCTAGCAAGACTTTTTCTGCTTCGCCTTTTTCAAGACAGCGCATCAGTACGCCGTCAAAACTTTGACGAAACAGGATACCATTAACCAGATGAAAGGAGGTAGACTTTAATCTCAACGCTCTTCTTTTAGCAGGATCCAAGTGACGGGGGGCTGACCCATGTTCAAGACATAATCTTATATCGTCATACCAAGGACTAACAGGGTTTTGTGCGCAACAGATTAGATTTTGATCATGTTGTCCTAGGTTTGACGTATCGCTTTCTTCTTGTTGTCCTGTTGCTGAATCATCAACTAACTTGCATAACCCTTGGCCTCTCACTATCTGAGCTGGGGTGATTTCTAAATCATACTCCTGCAAAGAGGTGACCCAGTTAGCTCTCTTTTTACCTAGTTCCTTCTGCACTAACAGGTTCCTCATGGCTGGATAGGGGACAATGACTTTCGTCCTTGACTTCAAAAGATAGGACCGGAAGTGTTTGACTGCTTTGAAAACAGCCTAGGCTTGTCGATCTACCGCTGGGTAATTAAGTTCAGCGCCTTTGAAAGTAGAGCTCATAAAGGCAATGGTTACTTCATTGTTCTCAGCATTCTTTTGGGTTAGGACGGCGTCATAGGAACGGTCAGAAGCAAAAGTGTAGAGTGTAAAGTCTTGAGAAAAATCAGGGCTCATGAGAGACGGAGCGTCTATTATGGCCTTCTTTATTGCATTAAAAGCTTGATTTTCTAGGGATCCCCAGTGATATTGGGTGTCTTTTTTAATTAGTTTTGCAAAGGTCTGACCATTTCGTAGAAGCTGGGGACAAATCTTCTCATAAAGTTAATCTGGCCTAAGAAAGACTGCATAGATTTTTTGGATGTAGGAGGGGGGAGTTTCGCGATGACTTGAGTCCTTTCGGGGTCGATAATCATCCCTTCTCTTGACACAATAAATCCTAAGAGTTTACCATGTTCTACTGCAAAGATGGATTTTTTAGGATTCAAGGATATGTTGTATTTATGACATCATTGTAGAACGGCTTGTAAGTGAGCTAGATGATCGTCTTTGTTTTTAGAAAATATAGTCACATCATCTAAGTAAACTACGACGGACTGATTGATTAAGCCTCAGAAAGCAATGTTCATTGCTCTCTGAAAAGTTTCTCCAGCATTAATCAATCCAAAGGGCATTTTTCGATAAGCATAAGTGCCCCACGGGGTACAGAAGGTAGTTTTAAGTTGGTCTTGTGGAGACATCAAGACTTGATTGTACCCCGAGAAACCATCCAGTAAGGATAGCCTCTCATAACCATATACCTGTTGAAGGATCTGTTCCATGGGTGAGACAGGATAGTTTTCTTTATCAGACGCTCTATTAAGGTTTCGGAAATCGACGCAGAGTCGGATTCCCCCACTTTTCTTCCGGGCTGGGACAAGGTTAGAAACCCATTGAGTGTGTCTACCAAGAAAAATTATCTTAGCATTTAGGAGTTTATTCAATTCTTTTTGAACGGTCGGTTCAAGCTTGGGGTGCATTTTTCTCAGTTTTTGTTGAAAGGGTAAGGTTTGGGGATTCATAGGAATGACATGCTGTATGATATTAGGGTTGAAATTTTTAAGGTCGTCATATGTCCATGCAAAGACATCTTTAAATTCTTTGAACAATTTAATAAATGCAACTTTTTCTTGTTCAAAAAATCCTACCCCTAGATTAATGCACTGCGGATTGTCCTTAGTTCCTAAGTTTACCTTTTTATAAGATAACAAGGAACTATTGGTTTTACAGTTGACCGATTTTTTGAATTTATCTTGAAGATCATAAAATTTCTCTAATCTAACTACAAATTTAGGGATCGAATTTACCATATCCGATGAAGATTCAGGAGTTATCGGATCTGGTATTACCATGAAATCGCGCAAATTTTCGTCATGTGTGTGTTTGTCTATCACCGTGCCTTGAAAAGTTTCTTCCATGTGCATAAAGTTAATAATTTGCTGATCGTCGTCAAATACTCTCCATTTCGTGATGTTGTCGGGAACGGATGGCCGAAACAACAAATCGACGGAGAATGCATCTGGGGACAAGCCTTCTGTACGAAGAATTTTAGAAGCTACATTAGTTAATAAATCTACTTCAGAGTTATTCAATCTAGGAATAGAATTTATATTGAAAGCAGAAAATTTATTCATTAAATTCCATACCTCAGACTGGTAGCTTTTGAGATGCAGAGAAAGACAGTGGATAGAATCTCTTACCTGTCTAACCACTATTTTAGAGTCACCAAAGACGGTTAAATTATGAATGTTCATATCCAAAGTTTTTCTGAGACCTTGCAATAAAGCCTCATATTCTGCAGTATTATTAGTACATTCAAATTCCAACCTACATGAGATTAAGGTTTTGTTACCTGCCGGATCGATAATAACGCAGCCTGCTCCAGCTCCTTCTTTAGACTTTGACCCGTCAAAATAAAGAGACCAAATTTGATTTCTATCGGGCACATGAGACTGTTGCGTGGAAGTTGTTGGCTGCATATATGCTACAATCTCGGAATGTTGTTCTGGATTGTTGATAGTTGAAGCCTCATCCATGAAGTTGTCGAAAAAGGTGTCCATCCCTTGTACTTCGGGTGAATCAGCAGAAGGTGTAAATGGTTCATTGGGATCGTTCAAATCTGTGACCGTGAACTTAAGGTAGCGTTCACAATTTACCTTGATTTTGTTAGGCTTGTCGTTCTCTAGAAGCCATAGATGAGACCAATCTATCATGAAATAACTGTGTAGCTGCTATGACCAGTCCCTGCTTAAAAACAGACCATACACTTCTGGAATATCCACAACAATTATATCAATGACTTGATGAACCTTGGGGTTAGACGATAATTTTATAAGTGCATTTTTTAGTTCGTCTATAACTTTAACATTGGTCTGATCAAGTTGTATGATTTTTAAAGTAGATGGTTCAACTTCTGCATTAATATTATGGCATACAGACCATGGCATCACATTGGATGACGCTCTTGAGTCTACCATACAATTGTGCACGTTTCTATTAAATATTTTGAAGGTTAACAAAAACGGAGGTACATTTTTGCGAGTATTAAGAGTGGTAGCTTGTGGATTTTTACTTGTAGTTTCTAAAGCTACTTTATCTACATTATTTTCATTATTTACATTACTTACAGGAAGGCTTCCTTTATCTTGAGGATCAGGATTGTTTTTAGTGGAAGTCTTCTGGGGAACTTTGTTCTGCACAACCTTGTTACCATTAGATTTACCATTTTTGCCATTCTCTGAGATATTTTGTAACATTTTTTGTAGCAGAAATGGAAATTTCAATAACTCATAAACAGAAATGTTAGATCTCAACTTTTTAAGATCTTCAACTACATCATAATCTAGGTTGGGGTTCACATTACTTTGTTTAGTCTCAGCTGGTTTAGATTGCTTTGGAGGCGAAGTTGCAGTGTTTTCGGAAGAAGGTTTGTTTGTCGTCTTACTCCTAGTATTATAGGGATGTATTGTCTCGAAGTTATCTTGAAAGATGCTATCCAAGAAGTGTCCAAAAATGTTTGGAGAAGACTCTTCTTCTTGAAATATCTCTTGTTCAACTACCTCCTCAGGAATCTCAGGAGGCATCAAGTTATCATGGGCTTCTAGAATTGTTTGAAGAGCGCATTACAGACTTTCTAGATTAAGGCCTTTGGTGGTTGGATTAGGTCGATTGGTGGGAAAGGGTTTTCAGAACGGGGGTTTGTAAGGCCCTTTGCTCAAGGAAGCTTCTTCGGTCGTCCTTTTTAAGTCTATAACTTGATTTGACAGTTTTTGAACAACTTTAGTTAAGTTTTCTAAATCAGAGCTTTCAGGTTGTGTTTTACTTTGAGTGGGTCTGGGGAGGATTTCGATCTTCTTTTTGGAAGAAGAACTAGTTTCTGTTTCATTGCTAGTAGAGTCTTTAAGACTAAGTATGTCATTTTCAATCTAGCTGGCCTCCTCGAAGGCTTCCAACAATGTGGCTTTCTTAGATCGTTTAACCCAAATAGCTATACTTTGATGCAAAGCTTTAGTGTAGTATTCTATTATAATACTCTCAGCAGGCATTGAATCCGTAGGGATTTGGTTTTTAAGTGTTAAGAATCTTTGATTAAAGTCTTTAACTTTTTCTTTTGGGTTCATTCTTAAGCTAGAAAGATCCATGACTAGGACTTCCGGAGGTTTACCGTCTCCGAACTTTTCCAAAAAGCATGACTCAAACTTTTCCCAAGACACGATGGTATGGGGTTGTTGGGCAATGTACCATGTGGATGCGTTTCCCTCGAAAGTATAGGGGAATAACCTACAGACAACGTCTTCATGTTCGACATTGCGGAGTCTTATGGCTAACATAAACTTTTTAATGTGATCTTCAGCGATTTGTTTTGAGTCAGGCTCAAACTTGGGAAGCCATTTCTTTGGGTGTTTAGGTAAAGGATGTTGAGCTCCAGGTACAGCTACGGCATCTTGATCAAGCCAAGGTCTAGCAGGGTTGTTCTGATTTTCCTATTGGTGTAGTGGGTGTGGAAGGCTGAGAAGGGGAATTTCCTTCGTCAGAGGAATCTCCTCCAGAAGAGGAATGAGATGACGGAGGTGGTGAAGGGGGTATCCCAGATCCTCCTACAACAGGATTTAAGATTGGATCTGAAGGATTCACAGTTAGATTGGTGCCTCCTAATTGTTCTCTGATATCAGAGAAATCCAGAGGTTGGCCCAATGGACGATTAGGTTGCCTCAAATGGGCCAAGGCACTATGGGTTCTTATAAGAGATTGACGGACAATCTCTTGTATGTCACCACCTGTAGGATTAGCGGTTGTTGGCTTAACTATGATCCGTGGATCTTCGGTTGAAGTAGTTGGTGTTTGAAGGGGAATATTATCGTTTGAATGGCTTCTAGTCACTATAGGTGAGCGATTAGGTGGTGGAGGAGTCTTGCGACTGCCTCGTGCCATTAATTAAATTCAGGCCCTCCTTCTAGCGCCATTTGTTGACGGGCGAAAATGATCGTCCATCAACTGGGAGAGTGGAAACGGTCCGGGGTTGTCTAATAACCCAAGGCATTTGGAATGAACCACCCTGACGGGTTTAGCGGCTCCGTTAGCCAATCTAAGGTCCTAAGAAAACAAAAAAAGAAAAATACTCTAAACTAACTAATCTAACTAAAAATGACTATTAAAACAAACTAAACTAATCTAACTAAAAATAACTATTAAAACAAACTAAAACAATATTAACTATCTTATATATACAATCTACTACCTAATACTATACCAACTCTAACTAATTAAATATCTAACTACTAACGGAAATAAAACTCATTCACAAATTATACAATATCTACAATTTACAGATTTGAATGAAAACCTGAAAAACTCATTTGCATTCTACCCTAAGACAGAGAGAGATATTTTTTGTTGATTTTATAATTTTATGAACAAAAACAAAACAAAAACTAACTAAACTAAACAACTAATATACTAATTCTAACTATAAATCTAACTAAACATATATCTAACTAAACTACTAATATTATACTAACAAATTAACCAAACAAATAAATAACAAACTGACCTGGAGAAATGCTCTAGGTTTGTCCTGTATGTAATGATTGTCTTAGCTGATCGGAGGGAGGAAACCCGCACCAAATTATCCAGAAGCTTGTCATAAACAATAAGCTGCAGTGCTCTTCAAATATGATTACAGGACAAACAAGACATAAAAATCACAACAATCTTATGATTTATAAATCTTCACAGTTAGATAAACCTGTATGCAAAGATCTATATGAAATGATTCAATTAACAAAGAAGAGAAATATGTGATTCATTAACTGAAACAAAGTAATTGTTGTACTTTTTAAGTAATGAAAGAAATCAGATATGGATAACACATTAATTAAATCATATCATTCTGCAATAGATTATGACAATTAAAGTAGTCTATAATCAACTGCAAACGACATGCATAAACTTGAAACAAAAGATTGATATATTGAAAGCGAAAGCTGTAGAAAAACATCAACTTTTGTCTCAATTTGTATTAGAAATCCATAGCCTGGTTCTCCCACAAGTGAGGATGCTCCTTATTACACAAAATAATAAGTATTTAAAGACCTTCCACAGGGTAAAACATCCCTGTGGAAGTTATCAAAACTGTTTACATAAAATATGGGAAAATATCCCAAGTCTGACTAAACTAGGAACCTAAAATAAAAACTAAATAACACAAATATCTCCTAGACTGTCCAGCATGCCCAATGCAATTCGGATGTACCTGAAAACGGTTAAAAATGGACAAGTTAGGAGGATATTTTATTGATAAAAATGATAAACAAAAAATCTAATTCTATAGACTAGATACAAAATCTTTCGATTCTGTAGCTGGTCTAAATCAGACATAGAATCAGCGTTAAAATCAATTCAAATCTTTGAAAATATATTCAAACTATCAAAAGATATTTGATTGCTAAAAATCCTCATTCAAGTCAACACTTGTATGTAAATTGAACACACTAAATCGTATTCAACCAAATGATAAAAGATATGGGTACACTCTGTTCAATTCGTTACCAATTCAGGTATACAAAATTGTATCAAATAGCAATGAAATCATTTCTTATCAAATTGAAATCGATACAGTTAAACAAATCATAGGAAATCGTTTATGCTGCCTCATCAACAGGAAACACGATCGAATCCATACGAAAACAGCAAGATCATTTTTAAATTCATATAATTGTATTAACATAAACCAACGATCCATATCATTAGCGAAACAAATCAAAAATGGTGTGCAAATTAACTCAAATGAAATCATAGCAGGATCAATCAGTTGATAATAGGGTGCGTAAGCGTTGTCCAATCGTTTGTTATTGCTAATTGGGACAGACAAAATCGATTGATATTCAACGAAAATATTACTAGAATTCATTTCAAAACGAACTTATGAACCGAATTTGACAGAGATAACATATGTCGATCTGGGTTTAACCAACTCGTTTTGAAAATTAAAAACAGAGCAGTATCAAGTCTATTTTTGATAAGAATACAACTCATAAAAACAATCATACTAACTGAAGATACACAGTAATCCAATCAAGACAAGAGAAAATCGAACAGTTGGGGTTTAACATAGTCGTTGTGAATCAAAACCGTTCCATGATTCGGGCATAAATATCTTTTGTACAGGATTAAATGAGAATATTGTTTCCATACAAAACAGAGTCGTTTTTTCCAAATCGGGGTCGATCAGAGTTGTATTCCCGATTTAGAAGATTACATCACATCAATTCAAACTCACGAAGTCGTTCCAAAATCACAGCATACAAACTAAATCAGAGCCGATATAATCTAACCATAACGAAATCATGATCGTGCTCTAATTTTAGCATGAAAACCTCATGTTCAGATTAGATACAAACAAATCCAATCGAAAGAAAACCATTGATTTCGTTAACTCAACAGACAAATGAATCATATCCGATGAAAACCTATCAATGGCTAAACTGGGCATGACCGAATCATTTAACCAAATCACAACCTCATTTAATTTTAGAAAAACGAAAACAATGTACAAGATGAACAACATAACCATTTTCTATATGACTATAACAGAGTCATTTCGAACAATAGACAAATCTATTTGAAAACCAAACTCAAATCATTATATTAATCCTAGCAATTCACAAAACGAAATTGATACCTAAATTCATACCTGGATGATGAGAAGACAACTTGATTATGACATTTTGGAATTGATGACGGCTGTAGCCAATTCGACATTCCTATTGTCCCTTTGGCTGGTCAATACCGCAACTTGGTTTTCCAATGATTGGATCTTCGACTGTAATAAGGGAACGTCTATATAGTATCGTTCCAACCACACATCACATTGGTCACATGACGACTGTCCAGGCTTCGAAAATGCAGGTGAGGGTTTGGTTAAATTGTCGAGGGTTTCGTTAGGTAGCTTGATCCCTGGATAACTAGGATTGTTCCTTAGGCAAGGGGGTGGATTAGAAACAAAGTCATAGGGTGGCTCGGAGCACATACCCTGTGATTAAGGGTACTCACTAGCTAGGAAGCATTCTATGTCAGAGTCTGATTCTTCACTGAGGACTATGGGCTTCTGTTCAGCACTAGGTTTAGGTTTATTCCTAGCCATTCTCGAGATAAGACGAGCATTATTTTTACCTGTTCCATCAACAGTAGGGTTTCCCTTGACCTTTTTTCTCACAGGATTTTTTATAGCCTCAACCTTGTCTGCTAAGACGTCGGGTAAGTCATTATCAGGGTAGACCAAGGGTTTAGGAGAGGGCAGTAAGACATGGAAGGGCATGGGTGACTCGACCTTGGTTTCACTAACCACAGGCTTGTCAACTTGGACAGGCTCTGCATCAGCAAAACCATTCCGAGAGATAAAAGCTTGCCAACTATCACCGTGGAGATTTAAGTGATGAACAACGATGAGTTTGATTGGGCCATGGTGGAACAGGCTACTATCGGCCTTTTCTTGTTTAAACCTTTTTGAAATTTTATAAAGGCTATGATGGAAGTAAAACGGCATATTCAATGGATACCTCATAAAATTCATTAACAGTCGAAGGTGATAAAGAAAGACCAGTCCATATCGACCCTCACAGGTCACGAATTGTTTAACCACCATCAAAATATCATGCCATCGTGATTTAAGCGTGGAAATGGGCATACCTCTGTAACAGGATGTGACCTTTCGTGAGACGAACAGTAGTGGCCATGGAACCTCCTCAACTTTAGAATTTTTTAACCATCGCTGGCCCATGGCTGCTAACCCGGTGGCAGAGCTAATGAACTCTTCACTAATTTCCAGTTGAATGTCACCTACCTTGGCCCTACAGCCATCAAAAGTCAGGGCGAACTACTATGCAAAAAATAGATTAAAACCCTCAAACCGTTGTACAAAGTTGAGCCAACCATTATCCTCTAAGTCTTTCCGGGCATTTGGCAAACAGTAGCAAGGCTTGGCTACCGTTCGGCTCAATTCGCACCACCGGTGCCATGGAGAAGAACACACGGTAAGTCCAGGGTTTGAATCATAGCATACCAGGAGAAAAGTGCACGAAGGGTTACCCGATGCTAGCAGAGGTGAAACAGGGATAAGGGATAGGCATTAATGACATCGTGCGAAGGTGGTGGAGCTAGTTGTTGGCCATGCAGAATAGTCATTACCAAGGTATAATCGTCGGTGCTTTCAACTATACAAATCACAACGAACATGTGTTATAACTATGTCATTTCAATCAATCAATTGAATCCTTTGGTAAGTGAATAAACTATGCGCGCAATCAAACATTATGCCATAGTTTTAAAACCAAACATACAAATCGAAACCAATACCGCGTGTTGGACCAATGCGCCAATGCATTTTATAGAACAATTCATACCAAGAGTTTAACCAATGTGCCAATGCGTTTGATCACATGAACTAGGTGATATATATCAAGGGTTTAACCATAACACCTATGTATTTTTATGAAACCAATGGTCAAGTAGATCAAATCAAAGAACATATAAATCCAATCGCCAATGCATCACAAACTCAATGAAACAAAATCACACAATCAATCCAAGAATGTCAAATGAGTACAGATCAAAAGGTCTTGCCGACTGTATAATGATAAGTAAAATGTAAACACAATAGGCATATCGACAAGAATGATAATGAAAATTCAATACTGATTTTAATGTGACTTCGAAAGACCAAGTTTTCATGCTTACAGTTGTGAAAACAAAAACGAAGGTAAGTGTGCAAATATCGCAGAGAATAAAAATGTCGTTTATTTGAGAATTGCGATGAAAAATTAATGTTTGCAAAACATTGGTGTAGGCAGCTTATAAGATAGTGGAAAAATGTGAATTGGTTGCCAACAGACCTTGAGATGGAACGACTCGTGGGGGAGTGCAAAGGCAAGATCAGTTGACATCCACCACTACTTATGTACATAATGAAGAAGTATGGTGACACTTTGTTGATCACATAGGGATAGATTAGAGATGAGGGAGATGTCCCAACCAGCCATCCCGCTTCACCTTCAAACTAAACTGTGGCACGTTGTCTCATTTTCTCGGTGGGAGATAATGAGTCCAATGGGGTGCCTTGAGGCGGTTCCTTGGTTAAAATTGTTGATAACACATTGGGTGACTTGACTGTAATGCCTTTTTTTCCCCAAGACTATAATTATGTTAAGACTGTTATCGAACAAATTGTAGCTTGGAAAAATCCCAAGCCAAACCACAAGGTGATACAACTACATGAGTACCTACCGACTTCCACCTTAGACAGACACTCCCCTCACTTTAGTTATGATAAAATCACCACAAGGGGGGAATCTCGGTGACCCTAGAGGGATTGAGATCGAAGGTGAGATGATTATGAATGAGTGCCCCTATAGGTCAGGTTTGAAGATGGATAAATTATTGAAGAAGGGTCTTGTGATAGGGTGAATGGTTTTTGAGTGTTGTGTGCCTACAAAACAATGTTATCCCTTCTTGGAACAAGACAAAAGATGATAAACCAATCCTTTAAAAAATTGGGAATAAAAAAGAAATTTTTATGTCCCAAAATTGCAGTAGTATGGGAATATGTAGATAAGCTATGAATTAAGTGAATAGCTACAAATCTAACCACCAAAATCAAGTACAAGATGATGGAAACAAAGCTAACAGTGAAGAGTTAAACTTCCAATTATTTAAGAAAGACTTTGGTGATGTTTATAGGGATGTTATATGATGTTATAAACAAGTTCTTATGGAATCCAAATGGCTGTAGAAATAAATTGCTACAACAACAATGTCTAGCCACCAAGATCAACAAAAAATCCATCCAAAATATAGCTAACAACTAGTAAATTAAATATGACAACTTGCAAGTGATTTTTAGTGGTATAATGGTGAGAAATAGATTAAAGAAAGATGATTTTACAGTAGCCCTAATGGTTGTGGCATTAATTTATAACATAAAAGATAAATACAAGGCCAATTAAGATGCCCCTAGGGCACAAGAAGGCTAATACCAATGCAACAATATTATATCTCCAATGCAAGTAGATTAGTGTCTTATCAATTGGGTTAATGGAGTATCTTGTGTAAGAGTTAGGGTTTGTTACTTCTCTAAGGGGTGTAAGCCCTTTTACTCCCTAAAGAATAAAAAAACTAGCAAGGTAAAGCTACAAGGGTGTAAGCCCTTTTACTCTTTGTAGAAACCTTTGAAAAATGGCTTATTCAATGAAAATTATTCCACCACAATAGAAAAGAGACAAGAAACAAGAGATAGGGCCTTAGTTTCTTCCTCCAATAGACAATTAAAGCATCTAAATAACATAAGAGAGAGAAAAAACGATTTTCCCAAGTAGGGTGAAAATTTCAGCAAAGAGTATGTAATTCTCAAGTGAGTTGTCTCATCAAAATGAAAAGACGAGACCTTTTTTTATATAAGGTATTTTTAAACCAATTTTAACACTTTTTAAAAATCAACCAAAAAATTATTAGGGAGTCTGACCTCCTCTATTTGTCCTTTTACAACTTCAAATTTAAAATTTACGTGAAATAAACCCTTAGTAAGAGTGGCGTCATTCCCTAAAGGGTGACGCTAGGCCTCCAAGAGAGACGTTGAGCCCTTTGATGAAGATTGTTGGGCCTACAAAGGCCATGTTTCATGCCACCAAGTGCTATAATTAATTTCATGTGTCTCTCTATCTGTCAACCATGTCACATCACCATTTACCATGAGAACTCGATCAAAAACCATATCTCTTATGTGATGTCTAGGGCATAGAATGTGAAGTTTCAAACCTCCAAAGGCCAAAGTTGAGGTGTAAGGGGATAGAATATGATCATCCCATGGTGTCCAAGTTCCTCCAAAGGAAACATTATTCCTCCCAAGTGTCCAACGAGAGGGGGTGAATCATCCAACATGTGGGCTTCATGCCCCTGCGAAGGTCCAAGTAACCTTGTTCCTCCATGAAAAGTCTTAACCATAGAAAGGCCCTAGAAAGGAAAACAAATTCACCCTCCAAGTGTCCAAAAGTCACAAGTATCATGCCAAGTAAGACATATCTAATAAAAGAACACCCAAACATATGCATCAAATCCCCCCTTTTCAAAATAAACAAATGCTCAAAGACCTTATACAATTTGCCAAATTAAGTATGGGAGGGTTTTTGTCGTTACCTATTAGGTATATCATTTCCCAAGTAAAGGAGTGTTTCCCAAGAGGAACTTCTCTAATTCATGTAAAGAGTATGAGGTGGATGGTAGTGTGACTTCTAGGTGTGGGCTTTCTTGACATACAAGGGCTCATATTGTCTCATTTATGGGTGTCTCTGTAGAGGGTGTGTTTTCTCTTGAGTTACCTACAATTGAGTGCTATTTTTCCTAGACCCATTTTTAGCCATCTTTCCAATCCCTTCTTTCATTTATTTGTAATTTGATAATTCCATTTATAATTTTTTCAAGCTTTACCATTTGCAATTTGGGACCAAGGAAGATAGTAAGTAGGTAGATCTCAAGTTGGACAAGCTTTTGATGGTCCTCATTTGTCATGTTCACTTTCTTTTCATAATTATTTTCTTGGTATTTTATAGTAGTTGAAATCTATCTCTGGGCCTTTAGCCCTTTCTTCCCATTAAATGAGGTACAATCCCTTCTTGGGTCAATATTCCTGAAAACCAAAAAGATGAGGAGACAAAAAGGGAAGAAGTATGGAAAGTGATAATTATTTGTGGGAGCAGTATGATAACCCTTCAAGGAGACCACCTAGTAGCAACCCTTTTCTCGAGGGTGACCACTTAATAGGAAAACATGTCAACCACCAAGGTGAAATGAGGAAAAGGGAATAATTTCCAAGAAAATGTTTTCAAAATCAAGAAAGGACCCTTTGAAACATGTTTAAATGCTTCATTTATTAGAATGACACTTACCATAACACCAGACTTGTTACCTCATGGAGAAAGACCTATTATCCTTTGTGAGCCAAGCTAGTGTGGTGGGAAATGTTGCCATCAATCAAATGGTGATGTGTGGTAATACAAGGGCCTATGTATTCTCATCTTCCTCATGGTACTCCATGTCTACAACCTGGGGGCATCGAGACATCATCTCCTTAGTTACCCCTAGGAATGGGGGGTAACAAAGATGTCATACAATTATGTTTATGAATCATGTAATCATGTTTTGATTTAATGAAAACACCAAAACCACTGACTGAGAGTGAATAGCCTTGAAAGTATTGGCCATGATACACAAGTGGGAATTGAAGAAGAAGGGACTAATTAAGTGGTTTGGTAATGTGGAGTTGAGTTGTTTTTATGAAGAAAATAGGAAACTTGTTTAACAAGCTAAATTATGCTTGCTAAGAATAATCGCACACCTTCTAGCGTACTCAATCTAAATAAATCCATGTGACTAGATATGGAAGGTAGGGGAAGTGGCTGAAGACATTAATGGTTGTTTATGGATTGGTATCTTCAGGTAGGCAAGTGCCAATTGAATAACCTGACATCTGAATGCCACAAACTTTCCCCTTCAGAATAATAATTTCAGGTTACATATTGCATATACAGGAGGACGAAGATAATCCCAAGAAGATCAGAGGAAGAAGAGACCAAAGGTGGAAAAAAACCACCAGACAAAGATGACCAAAAAATAAAGATAGGAGGAGGAGGAGGGTGCATGCACACACAGACCAATAGAGAAGATTTAATCCAAGACAAAACCAACAAGAAAAAAACTTATAGAGAAAAATGTGTCGAGAATAGAGATCTTTGTGAGCACATATTGAGGAAGAGGAGAAAGTGGAAAAATTTCTTTGAAGAAAATAGGAATCTTGTCTAATTTGAGATTGATCACCCTGAATAGAGAAGACCTAACTCCAGACTGGAGAAAAAGGACTACAACTTGGTGCTTACTCGACATAAACCAAAACTGGTAATGAGAGCTTAGTAAGGGACTACGTAGCAGAGAAGGGGCTCCCTTTTGTAGAGGAAATCTAGTTGAGAAACCAGCTGATAAACCTATAGAGTTACTGAGATCAATGGCAAGGGGGGGAATTTTGTTCATTGTCATTAGGGGAAGGAGAGTAACTTTCCTGGATCATATTAATTTTGGAATCCAACTGACTCATCCCCCTTGTGGTAGCATGGCTTGGCACAGGGGTGGTGTATTGTAGGAAGGAACTCTACAATATGGCCTAAGGTTGGGAGGAAAGGAATACACTCTCAGTCAGTTGGTGTTAGAAATTTTCCTTGATAAGATAAGTGTATAACTTGATTTGTTCAATTGTGTATGAATGATGTATGTATGTAATTGCTAGGTTTAATGGGAATTGTGAATTCTTTCAATTAATAAATGGAACCTTGGAATAATTGGGATGTGTTGATGTTCCCATTGTTTAACTTGTCATATTGTGAGTTTATTTAAATATAGATAGTTTGTGCCCCTATGGACCTTGGAAACTTGGGAGGAATGATTGCAATATATGGAAAAAAACATCGATTAATCAGTGATGTGAGTTTCATGTTGGCTGGAGAGATACCTAAGAGGAATGGAAGATCATGAGTCCTAAGGAAGTTATTGTCTTTATGTGGATATCTTACAAGATATACAAGATATTTTTTTTATGTGGTTGAGAGGCCAATGATGGTATTAGAGTGTTTTCAGATTCTTAAAGACCTGGATCGATCCTATCTGAACCTTGAAAGTTGGATAAGTCCCCAAGTTAGATTTTTATCAAGGGAAAGAACCCAGAGGTAAGTTGGGAACATTAATAGTTTTTTATTTGTTAGGGTGAGTGGATCTCAGCCATTCATCGGGAAGATATTTTCGTCATGAATGAATGAGTGTTGAGACTTGTATAAAGTCCGACGATGAAAATTAAATCATGAATATTTCACGAGGACTTTAGATCTATTGGGGGAGGTATCAAAGAGATCTGGGTCCTTGATGTGATATGCATCGTCGTCATGGAATAGATAATCGTAGGGGGGTAGATAATCATAGGAGTGAGAGTCGAGCTAGAAACATGCCAACGATAATAAATACTTGATTG
The DNA here is from genome assembly GCA_009831015.1 of Picea engelmannii. Taxonomy (NCBI): domain Eukaryota; kingdom Viridiplantae; phylum Streptophyta; class Pinopsida; order Pinales; family Pinaceae; genus Picea; species Picea engelmannii. The sequence continues at coordinate 42,514 of ML803461.1, read as the reverse complement.
GAAATAATCGTTGATCGATATATAGGTGAGAGTTAATTTCCGTCATAGATTTTAATTCATTAAAGTTAAGTGATAAAATGGGAAACAATGATTTCATGATGACGTAGCATGCCAACTTGGCAACCATCATATCCTCTTTGGTGACATATGTCACTAAGGGAGTGGTCAATGAATGTGAGTGGTCCTGGATAGAGTCATATGCTTGAAAGGATACAATCGTAATCTATAGGTCATCATATCTCATTCATTCGTTGGAAGATGATGGGATTGGATCCAGAGGTGTGGATGGGAGTGAGTGTCGATGATGACGAGGTCAGGAGATTAAACAGAAATCATTGATTGGTAGGTGGGATAGATGAAATCTTGATCATATATCCTTATGGGCCCCATCCGATCGTTGTGAGGGAAGCTAAAGTCTTGGACGTTATCGGTATGCAAGTTGGGGACTTCGACACCATTGGAGTTGTCGGAGGTTAGACCCAAGAACGGTTAGATTTGGGGATGGTATGATAGGTGGGTTGTTGTCGGAACATTCAATGTTGAATGTTTCATTCTCCACAAGATACAAGGCCTAGCGACGATGAAAGTTTTTTTGAAGTTGGAACCCCTAGATGGTGGAATAAGCAAGTGCCACATCGGTACTACGTTGATTCCACATCATATGGCACAAATGGTAGGAAGCCATGTAGATGCCACGTGGCATGAGGGTGTATTTTGACCATGATGGCCTGAAAGCTTTGGGAGGCTATAACTTTGGATTCCAAAATCAAAATTGGTCGATATCATAGTCATTGGAAAGCTCTCAACATGTGGAATCCATCCCATTTCCTTAAAACTATGTAAATATTGTCTTAGCTTAAATTGTGATAAGAGAACTTCTCACTCCAATGGCTTGTAAATCTACTAGTTAGTCATGAAAGTAAGAGGAAATTCAACATCCCACCAACATAAGTAAGGTTTAGGGGTTCAGGTGTGCTACATTAAGAGATTGGAGGAAACAAAGATTTGCAAATGTGATGAGTTTACAGACAGAATGTTTGAACGTGACGATGACAGTTCTTGAGACAGAGGCATGATGATTAGACTAGCTACCGAATCAACCAAAGTCACAAGGGGATACAATGCATAGAAGCATGGGAAGATAGACTGAAGAATGGAAACAAAAACAATTTGTAAGACAACAAAACTTCATAGACTCGTGTAACTTCCTATGGGGAGTTTTCCTTGATGAAAACAATTATGGAGAAAAAAGTCATTGAGTGGTGACAAGATATAGAGATGGGCTGAGATACTATGGAAATCGATGTATTTTTCCAAGGACGGTAACAAATTGGAGTAGGGGAGTAAGTAAGGTCTCCCACGACACCCATCAAGAACACACGCTCCTTGGGAAGATTCAGTGATAGAACAGACAAATAGCACAAGGAAGGAAGCAATTGATTGGGCGAATGAAAACATTTGGGTGTGAGCAGGAGCACCTTGGGTGCACAATAGTGACACGCAGAACTAAGGGGGAACACACATTAATTTCCTTATAACAATTGAAGGATAATTAGGTTGTGTTTAGGAAAGGTCGAGGCAACTTGGGAGCATGCCCAAGGAGTGGACCCATCTACCCTCAGCAACATGGGTGTGCCAGAGAGGTTGGACGACCCCATTGACACACACAAAAGGACTCACAAGGATCGGCACAAGAAGAGCACACAATTCAAGGGGAACATTCCCAAGTATGGGGCACACTGGTTCAAGAAACAAGCGGCTGATGGGCACATAGGCTTAGATGAGCACATCGGTTCCATGAAGGAGTGCGACAAGTTGGTTGATTATGGGTTCACGAAGGGGCGTGACACACGCAAGAGACATGATTTTTCGCACAAGTGACTCTTGGATTCCATATAAAAGTAAGGGAACAACCAAAAGAAGCATAAGGAATTTTTGGCAAGCATTTTGGAGAGCAAGTTTGAGGCAAGTTTGTGACAATGAACTAAAGCAAGGTTTCCAATATGGAAGACAAGTAGCCAAGAGTTGGATGTTTTGGGAGGTTTTGGAGAAGTCTAGAAATGTGGGTCTATTAGAGGAATGTTTGGGAAGAACTGAAATCTATGTTAGTTTTGTGAAAGTCTGCAAAAATGAAGGGATAACAATTTTGTGGTTGTGGGCACATGCAAGGAGCACCGCAGGTGGTTGCGTAGACAATTGCGACAGTGAGTCTTGGTGGGATGAATATATTCTTTAGTGTCTTGGTGAGGTGAGGCGATTAGTTTGACTCTTCCATGTTGTAAACCGATTTGTTATAGCTCATGTTGTAAGTAACAATTTTACAATAAAGAATACTTAGTTGGTTGTTAGGCACATTTTGTGTTGCCTACACTGTTTTTGTGTTTGTCTTCACTTTATTCTGTAGTTTTTCTCTTAGATTCTCATGTTCATGGGTGCATGGTTAAATAAGACTAAGTGTTAAACTATTTTAACTATTGTCTATGTAAGAAAGAGTTGCACTAGAGTAGGAGTGTGACTCATTGGTAGCCTAGAATGGAGTATGGGTATGCTCTAGGTGAAGGGGCATAGTCTGGACAAAGTATTCTTGGTGTGCCAAGAAACGAAGTAAGAATCGTCACAATTCCACACGCCCTCACGAGATGAATGATCGCAAGATATGGTCAAGCGTCCTATGGGGTTATGACAATTACTATAGTAAAACAATATATAATGAAAAAATAAAAGGCATAATAATCCTTAATTAAAAATTACAACTTTATATTAACATACATTTTAAAAATTAAATTTTTAAAAAGAGATAATTTGATAATAATTACAATGTAGATGAACTATATTGAAAAATGGAAGTTAGTATTACCACATATCAAAATATTGATGATTATTAGCATCCACATATTAACATATTGATGATGATTAGAATCGAGTGAGACGAGTTGGTTTATTAGATCTTAAGAAGGTAAGGGATTACTTGGAATTATCTAGAATTTTATTTATGTGTTCGAAAAGCATTAAGAGAAGCATTCGAAAATCACCATAATCTTACTCAGTTAAAAGGTTTAGAAGGTGAGTAATGTGACAAATATTTTTAAATTAAAATCTAATCTTCCATTCAATGAAATTTTAGAAAATTATAACTTAATGAAATTCATATATAAAATGAAATATAACAAAATACTAAAAACTAAAAACTAATATAATAAATAAAAGGTACATTATTATAATAATTGTAGTTTTTTATTGAATTTTAACAAGAATTAGGATCTATCTTATCAGGGGTATGCAGCTAGGGCTTCCTCAGTCGTAGACCCCTCTCTCTTCCACAATGTCTCCTTCCTTTCTTTCATCGGTCATTTTCTCCTTTCGGTGGCAGTAGAGCCAAGCTGGCCTCGGCTTTGGTTTCCCTGATGTGCTCATACGGGTTTGCTAAAGAAGCAATAGTTGTATGCTATGTTTTCTTGCTTGGAGTAGATCGGGTGATATGGGGTATCTTGTTGCTCGCGTCGTCGGTTTTGTGGGTCTCCTATTTTTTTTATTTTCAGCATGGATCTAGTTCTTTTTTTGGGCTTCCTGTGGTGTTGTCATGAAGGATTTTATTTTCGATGAGTTGATCTTCATATATCTAGTGTTATTTCATTTGGGTTTAGCGATGCAGTCCTTGATCCAGTGGTTTTCACCTCTTCCACTAGTTCACTCTCGTTCCTGTTTCAAATGGTTTTTTGTTTGGTCACAATCCCCCTATTATGGATCGGTCTTTCTTATGCCCTTTCTGATTTTTGCTCGGCGGTAGCGCCCACTTTTCTACGGATATGGTGTTCTTTTTTATTTTCTCGGTTTGTTGTTTCTGTTGTGGAGGCTCTGTCCCGGTCGGTTGCCTTGCGGAGGGTTTTTTTCTCCAGTTCAATGTCTAATATGAGTTTTTCAAGGTGTCGGTCTATTGATGATGCAGTATTTTGGTGTGCGTGGAGGTTTTTCGAGTGTTTTCTTCAATGGATCTAGTTGATCCTTTCCTATTCGTTCGTTCGGGGCTAAATGAAAATGTTAGGGTTTTCCCGTAGGATTTTGGTGGCTAGGGGGTTCTGCGTTCCTCTTGGGTTTCGGTTATTGTGGAGTATATGATGGGGTTTCTGCTTCTTTTCTGCTGTTTGGGTCAGAGCTTTGAGGTCCTCTCTTTCTAAGTGTGTAGCATTGATGATACTGGGTCAGTGCTTTGAGGTCCTATTTTGGGAGTGTAGTTTCTGGCTTTCTTTTCCGTGGATACAGTTTTTCTCGTTGTGTTTCTCTCCCAACTCTCATAATTTTGGAGGTTTTATTTGCCTCTTTGGCTTGGTCCATCCAGGTTCTCACCTGGTTTTCCTCGACTGTGTTTTCTTGGTTGTTTTCTCTTTTTATAGCTATCTCCTTTGTAGTCTTAAAAGTGTGACGGGGCCACTTATAGTGGTCTATTTTCTGCTACATCTTTCTTATGCTCAGGGTTGAAAGCTTATGTCTAGACTAAATGCATGCATTCTTTAGAATGTAATTTTTATTTTCTTTTAATAAAAGTTACACTTTTTTCCTTTGGAAAAAAATTGTAATTTTTTATCAAAATAAAAAAAGACGTCTAATATTTTAAAATTGAAATTGTTGAAAAAAATCTATTTAAAAAAATAATTTAGTTGAATATTTCCTTTCCTGACTTTATTCTATCCCTATTTACCTAAGCTGTAGTCTAATCGTTATACATTTTGGTCCTTTTGGGGGGATATTATCTTTTTAATTTTTCCTGAAATACAACGAGAAATTATTGGATCTACATATTTGAGTGGCTAAGTTTGTATAATCCGAATGACCCAGGGGTTTTCTAGTATGATAAATCCATTTATGCATTCAAAACTGTAATTTAAACAATAGAAAAATGTGATTTCCTCCAAATTTATGTCACTGGATTTTGGAAAAAAAGACAAAACATAGAATGTTTAGACAATCCCTTCACCTAAACGAAAAATGACGATAAAGAAACATTTTTCTCCCTCAAGATGGACGGTTGGGTTTGCCCCATGTCTAGCATTCTCAAAGGTTTTTTTCTCTAGTTTGATGGCTAAGTTTTTGCAAATTTTTCCTACCTTAGTCTCTAGTTCAGGTCCAATAGGTTAAGGTCTAATAGGTGGTTGGGGCACTCAGTCCACCGCTTGTTCTAGTTTCCACGATAGTGGCGGAACATGTGTCAAGTCCCCTTGTTTGTATGTCGACAATTATCGTTTTTTCTTAAAGTTTTGGAACTATGAACAGTTGGCATGTCCATGCGTTCTGGTTTCCACTACAGTGGCAGAACAATTGACATGTTATCATGTATATTCAGACACGCAAGTTTTCTGCTAAAACAAAATAACATATATTTTTATTTAAAAAAAAAAAGAGATTATTTCTTCCTTAATATTGCTTACCACAATCAACTTTAATCAAATTATATGTCTTAAAAAAACTCAAAGAATAAAATAAAGTTTTGAGTGTTCGTCATACTAAATTTGTTATACACATTAATGTTTTTGATTTAATGAGATGGCAAATCCAAAATGTCACTTATAAATCACTATTTCGAAAAAAAAAATATGAAAAAAAATCACAAAATTATTTCCATTTAATTAATCATCTCAATTAACTTTAAAAAAGAAATTAAGGTTTTGAGTTTTTATCGTATTAAATTTGATATACATTCTTATTTTCATAAGAGAGATGTGACAAATAATGATTAACTTTAATTAAACTTTAGGTATTAAAAACAAAGAAATTAAGGTTTTGAGTTTTTATCGTATTAAATTTGATATATATTAGTATTTTCATTAGAAAGATGTCAAATCCAAAATCCAAAATGTGACAAATAAATCATTATTAAGAAAAAATTATAAAAATATAACAAAATAAAAATATTATATTTTGACTTAAAAAAAAAATATTTTTAATAATCTTCACTAAATTGTTTTCAAATTTTTAATATTACTATTTTTTAAATTAAAAATATCTTTTAATTTTTTAATATTATATTTTTAATTTATTTTTTTAATAGAATTGATTTCTATTTTTTTATGATTTTTTTATATATATAATAGTTTCAATATGTTACAATCTTCTTAAAAATTCATTTAATAAATATAATACTTTAATATATAAAGTAATATTGACTTTAGTTTTTCAATATAATTCTTTTTATATTAATTATTATTTAATTATAAAAAAATTAAATAATCTACACACTTCCAAAATAATTTGTTTTTTTTTAATATTCATATCACAACCAATTTTAATCAAACTTCACATCTAAAAAAATAAAAATAAATATGTTAATATATAAAGTAATATTGACTTTAGTTTTTCAATATAATTCTTTTTATATTAATTATTGTTTAATTATAAAAAAATTAAATAATCTACACACTTCCAAAATAATTTGTTTTTTTTTTAATATTCATATCACAACCAACTTTAATCAAACTTCACATCTAAAAAAATAAAAATAAAAGCAAGATTTTGTGCTTTCATCATATTGAATTTGTTATATAAATTAGTATTTTCAATCATCACATATGCAAAATCCAAAATATCATTTAGTATTTTCAATACACATATATGCAAAATCCAAAATGTCATTTATAAATCATTAGTTGCAAAAAAAACAGAAAATACCATTTATAAGTGTGCTACATTAATAGATTCGAGGAAATGAAGAGTTGCAGATGTGACGAGTTTATAGAAAAAAACAAATGTTTGAGCATGACGATGAGAGTTCTTGAGACAGATGCACGACGATTAGACTAGCTACCCAATCAACCAAAGTCACAAAGGGATCCAATGCATAGAAGCATGGGAAGATAGATCAAAGTATGGAAACAAAAACAAGTCGTAAGGCAACAACATTTCGTAGACCCATGTAACTTACTAAGGGGAGTTTTCCTTGATGACAACAGTTATGGAGAAAATATTCATTGAGTGGTGACAAGATCTAGATATGGGTTGAGACACCATGGAAATTGATGGATGTTTCCAAGGACGACAACAAATTGGAGTGGGGGAGGATGTAAGGTCTCCCATGACACCCATTGAGCATACACGCTCCTTGGGAAGATTCAGTGATGGAACAAACAAAGAGAAAAATGAAGGAAGTGATTGGTTGGGTGAACGAAGACATTTGGGTGTGAGTAGGAGAACCTTCGGTGCATGATGGTGATGTGCAACACCAAGGGGGAAAACACATTAATTTCCTTAGAACAATTGAAGGAGACTTGGGGGGGTTTTAAGGCAAGGTCAAGGCAACTTGGGAGCATGCCCAAGGAGTGAACCCATTTACCCTCAGCAATATGGGTGCACCAGAGAGGTTGGATGACCCCATCGACACACCCAAAAGGAGTCACAATGATCGGCACAAGAAGAGCACACAAGGAAAGGGGCACACGCCCAAGGATGGGGCACACTGGTTCAAGAAATGAATGGTTGATGGGAACGTAGGCTTAGATGGGCACATTGTTGGTTGTGGAGCCTGATTATCTTCTTGATTCAGAGGTCTTGTGTTTTTCAGCCGTGTTTATACCCCATGAAGACTTTACACCCCAGAAGTATGTACACTCTTCCACGTGGGGGAGTGCAGAGGGGGGGTACTTTATACCCCAAAAGTATGTACACTCTTCATTATAAATCTGGATCGTTCATTATAAGGTTGCAAATCTAACGGTAGAAATTATGTTAGGGTTTTTTTCCCTAGAAGGAAACCCTTTGTTATGAGGGAAATGTATTGCAGCTATGGAACATAGCAAATATTGTATTCTGAGACAAGAGACTATGAGAGAAAGAAGAGGAAGTTACAGCGGGTTTGTTGTAGGTTGTATCCCTTCATATGTTGGATAATAATAAAGGAAGGACCTAGCAATTT
>ML803461.1:20880-32545 GCA_009831015.1 Picea engelmannii | reverse complement strand
TCGTAGAGAGAATACAGTTCCAAGAAAACCACAAGAAAATGGTGTGTCGGAAAGGATGAACAGGACAATCATGGAGCGTGCAAGGAGTATGAGATTGCATGTTGGTTTACCCTTACAGTTATGGGTAGATGTTGTAGATATTGTTGTTTACTTAATAAACAGAGGACCTTCAAGATCTTTGGATGGTAGAATTCCAAAGGAGGAATGGACAGAAAAAAAAGGTAAACTATTCTTTTTTGAAAACTTTTGGTTGTGAAGCATTTGTCCATATTGATAAAGAAAATAGAACAAAGCTTGAGTCTAAATCCAAGAAGTGTACTTTTATTGGATACGGTGTTAATGATTTTGGTTATCTCTTATGGGATTATGAAAATAACAAAATCATTAGGAGTAGATATTTCATATTCAATGAGAAGGTCATGTACAAATATCAGTTGCAGGGAAAGAAACGGGAAGAAGAAAAACAAGAATACACAGTGCTTGATGAAATCACTGAAAAAGAAATTCCAAAGGAACCTGAAAATCAAAATGTACAACAATAGGAGCAGCAGGTACCTCAAACACCTGCAAGTGTTGTTAAAAGATCTACCAGGTTAAGTATACCCCCTGAACGATACTCTCCTTCATTGTATTATTTATTGTTGACTGATTCTGGTGAACTAGAATGTTATGAAGAGACAATTCAGGTAGACNGAAGTGGGAGCAAGGCATGAAAGAGGAAATGGATTCCTTGGAAAATAACCAGACTTGGGACTTGATTCAGTTGCCTACAGGAAAAATAGCATTGAAGAATAAATGGGCTTACAAGTTGAAGGAAGAAGATTGAGGAGAAAAGTGGTACAAGGATAGACTTGTTGTAAAGGGGTTTGCACAAAAGAAAGGTATAGATTTTGATGAAATATTTTCTCCTGTTGTTAAAATGAATTCAATTAGGACTATTTTAAGTCTTGTGGCTGTAGAAGATTTGCATCTTGAACAGTTAGATGTAAAAACAACTTTTCTCCATGGGGATTTGGAAGAAGAGATTTATATGCAGCAGCCACAGGGGTATGAGGTCAAAGGGAAGGAGAATTTGGTATGTAGGTTGAAGAAGATCGTGTATGGCCTAAAGCAAGCTCCAAGGTAGTGGTATTTGAAGTTTGACAGGTTTATGATAGAACAGGGTTATAGTAGATGTCATTTTGATCACTGTGTTTATTTCAAAAGGATAGAAAATGGAAGCTATATTATCTTTCTATTGTATGTAGATGACATGCTTGTTGTAGGGTCTAATATGCAAGGTATAAATGTTCTCAAGAAGAAATTAGCCAATTCATTTGCGATGAAGGATTTGGGTGCTGCAAAGAAAATCCTTGGCATGAGAATAACAAGAGACAGAAAAAATTGCAAATTGGCATTGTCTCAAGGTGAGTACACAGAGAAGGTGTTGGAGAGGTTTAGAATGCAGAATGCAAAACCAATTAGTACACCTTTGGCCAGCCATTTCAAATTAACTAAAGAAATGTGTCTCAAGACACAGGAGGAGATAGAATACATGTCCAGGGTCCCTTATTCATCAGCAGTTGGCATCTTGATGTATGCAATGGTTTGCACAAGACCAGATATTGCACATGCAATGGGAGTTGTGATCAGGTATATGAACAATCCAGGTAAAGAACATTGGGAGGCAGTAAAGTGGATTCTCAGGTATTTGAAAGGTACTGCTACTCATGCATTATGTTTTGGAGGTTCATACACTTTTCTACAGGGATATGTTGATTTAGATATGGCAGGTGATAAAGACAGCAGGAGGAGCACCACAGGATGTGTTTTTACTATAGGTGGAACAATAGTAAGTTGGATTTCGAAATTGCAAAAGGTTGTTTCACTTTCAACAACAGAGGCAGAGTATGTTGTTGCTACAGAGGCTAGTCAATAGATGATTTGGTTACAGAGGTTTATGGAGGAATTGGGAAAGAAGAAGGAGAATAGCAGGTTGTACTATGACATTGAGAGTGCAATTCATCTTGCAAAGAACTCAGCCTTCCATTCAAATACTAATAATATACATTTGAGGTACAACTTCATATGATCTTCCTTGGAAGATGGACATTTGAAGTTGGAAAAGATACACAATAGCCATAATCCTACAAACATGTTAACAAAGGGAGTAACCAGAGAGAAACTGAGTTCCTGCTCAGTTTCAGTTGGTCTTCAAGAATGAAGATGAAGATGAGAAATTTTCTAGGTCCAAGAAGGTTCAGAGTCCAGCATATACAACAGTGGTGGAGTTGTTGGGATCAGTCTCCAAGTGGGAGATTGTTGGTTGTGGAGCCTGATTATCTTCCTGATTCAGAGGTCTTGTGTTTTTCAGCCGTGTTTATACCCCATGAAGACTTTACACCCCAGAAGTATGTACACTCTTCCGCGCAGGGGAGTGCAGTGGGGGGTACCCCCTCTGCAGGGTCTGGGGGGGCTATACCCTCGGCTGGAGGTTCGGGGGCAAGAGGGCCCCCGAAGGAAAAATTGCCTTGTAAATGTATATTGTAATTTCATTGTAAATCTAGACCGTTCATTATAAGGTCGCAGATCTAACGGTAGAAATTATGTTAGGATTTTTTTCCCTAGAAGGCAACCCTCTGTTATGATAAAAATTTATTGCAGCTATGCAACATAGCGAACATTGTATTCTGAGACGAGAGATTGTGAGAGAAAGAAGAGGAAGTTATAGTGGGTTTGTTTTAGGTTGTATCCCTTCATATGTTGGATAATAATAAAGGAAGGACTTGAGAATTTCTCTGGTGGACATAGCCCACACTAGGTGAACCACGTAAATCTATGTCTCTATTGTATTTTGTATCTTATGTGTTTTGTTTCCGCATTTATTTTATTTTATTGCTCCACTATCCTGCTTTTCTAACACACATTAGGTCCACGAAGGAGTGCGATGAGTCAGTTGATTATGGGTTCACGAAGGGGCATGACACACCCACGAGACATGATGTTTCACACAAGTGACTCTTGAAGTCCATATAAAAGTAAGGGCGCACAACCAAAGGAAGCATAAAGAATTTTTGGAAAGGATTTTGGAGAGCAAGTCTGAGGCAAGTTTGTGACAATGATTTGAGGAAAAGTTTCCAAGAGGGAAGTCTAGAAATGTGGGTCTGTTAGAGGCATGTGTGGGAAGAATTGAAATCTATGTTATCTTGGTGAAAGTCTGTGGAAATGAAGGGACATCAATTATGTGTTTGTGGGCACATGTGAGGTGCACTGCAGGCAGTTGCAGAGACAATTGTGGTAATGAGTCTTGTTGGGATGAATCTTTTCTTCAGTGTCTTGGTGAGGTGAGGCGATTCGTTTGACTCTTCCATGTTGCAAACTAAGTCATTATAGCTCATGTTGTAAGTAACAGTTTCACAATAAAAAAGACTTAGTTGGGTGTTAGTCACAGTTTGTGTTTCCTGCACTATTTTTGTGTTTGTCTTCACTTTTTTTTGTAGTTTTTCTCTTGGATTCTCATGTTCATTGGTGCATTCCTAAATAAGAATAAATGTTAAACTATGTTAACAATTTTCTATGTAATAAATATTTTCACTAGAGTAGGAGTGTGACTTGTTGGTAGCCTAGAATGGAGTATGGGTATGCTCTAGGTGAAGAGGCATAGTCTAGACGAAGTATTCTTTGTGTGCCAAGAAACCAAGTAAGAATTGTCATAGTGCCACATGCCCTCACGAGATGAATGATCGCAATATATGATCAAGCGTCCTATGGGGTTGTGACAACTATTATAGTAAAACAATATATAATGAAAAAATAAAATGCGTAATAATCCTTAATTAAAAATTGCAACTTTATATTAACATATATTTACAAAATTAAATTTTAAAAAAGATATAATTTGATAATAATTACTATATAAATGAACTATATTGAAAAATGGAAGTCAATATTACCACATATTAACATATTGATGATGATTAGCATCCACATATTAACATATTGATGATGATTAGCATCCACTGAGACGAGTTGGTTTATCAGATCTTAAGAAGGTAAGGAATTACTTGGAATTCTTTAGAATTTTATTTATGTGTTCGAAAAGAATTAAGAGAAGAATTCCAAAATCACCATAATTTTACTCAATTAAAAGGTTTAGAAGGTGAGTAATGTGACAAATATTTTGAAATTAAAATCTAATCTTCCATTCAATGAAGTTTTAGAAAATTATAACTTAATGAAACTCATATATAAAATGAAATATAATAGAAAAAAAAAATTAATATAATAAATAAAAGGTACATTATTATATTAATTGTAATTTTTTATTGGAGTTGAATACGAATTAGGATATATCGGATCGGGGGTTTGCAGATAGGGTTTCCTCAGCCACAAACCCCTCTCTCTTCCACGACGTCTCCTTCATTTGTTTCACCAATCATTTCCTCCTTTCGATGGCAGCGGAGCCAAGCCGACCTCAGCTTTGGTTTCCCTGATGTGCTCGTGTGGGTTTACTGAAGCGATGGTCATTGGATGCTCTATTTTCTTGCTTGTAGTAGATTGGGTGAGATGGGGTTTCTTACTGTTCACGTCGTTCATTTTGTGGGTCTCCTATTTTTTTTATTTTCAGCATGGATTCGGTGCATTTTTTGGGCTTCTTATGGTGTTGTCATGAAGGATTTTGTTTTTGATGGGCCAATCTTCGTAGATCTAGTGTTGTTTCACTTGTGTTCAGCTACACAATCCTTGATCCATTGGTTTTCGCCTCTTCCACAGTTTATACCTTGTGCCTGTATCAAATGGTGTTGTGTTTGGCCGCAATCCCCCTCCTGTGCATCAGTCTTTCTTACGTCATTTCTGATTTTTGCTCGGTGGTAGTGCCCCCTTTTCTACAAATCTGGTCTTCCTTGTTTATTTTCTCAGTTTTTTGTTTCTATTGTGGAGGCTCTGTCCCAATCGGTTGCTTTGTGAAGGTTTTTTTTCTCCAGTTCAATGTCTAATCTAAGTTTTTCGAGATGTCGGTCTATTGTTGATGTAGTAATTTGGTGCGCGCGGAAGTTTTTTGAGTGTTTTCTTGGGTGGATCTACTTGATCCTTCCCTACTGGTTTGTTCATGGATTAATGCAAATGTTAGTGTTTTCCAATAGGATTTTGGTGGTTGGGGGGCTCTGCGTTCCTCTTGGGTTTTGGTTATTGTGGAGTAGATTATGGGGTTTCTGCTTCTTTTCTGGGGTTTGGGCCAGAGCTTTGAGGTCCTCTCTCTCTGGATGTGCAGCATTGACAAGCCTGGGTCAGTGCTTTGAGGTCCTATTTTGGGCATGTAGTTTTTGGCTTTCTCTTTCGTTGATACACTTTCTCTCATTGCGTTTCTCTCCCAGCTATGGGAATTTTGGAGGTTTTATTTGCTTCTTTGGCTTGATCCATCTAGGTTCTCATCTGGTTTTCCTCGACTGTGTTTTCTTGGTTTTGTTCTCTTTTTATAGCTATCTCCTTTGTAGTCTTAAAAGTGTGACAAGGCCGCTTCCAGTGGGCTATTTTATTCTACATATTTCTTCCCCTCGGGGTTGAAAGTTTATATCCAAACTAAATGCATGCTTTCAACATGCATTTTTCAGAATGTAATTTTTATTTTAATTTAATAAAAGTTAAGCTTTTTTCCTTTGGAAAAAAATTGTAATTTTTTATTAAAATAAAAAAAAACACGTCTAATATTTTAAAATTGAAATTGTTGAAAAGAACTATTTAAAAATAATAATTTAGTTGAATATTTCCTTTCCTGACTTTATTCTATCCCTATTTACCTAAGTTGTAGTCTAATCATTATATGTCTTGGTCCTTTTGTGGGGATATTATCTGTTTAAGTTTTCCTGAAATACGACGAGAAATTATTGGATCTACATATTTGAGTGCCTAATTTTGTATAATCTAAACGACCCGGGGGTTTTCTAGTCTTCTAAATCCATTTATTCATTCAAAAATGTAATTTAAACAATAGAAAATTGTAATTTCTTCCAAATTTATGTCATCGGATTCTAGCAAAAAACACCAAAACGTAGAACATTTAGACAATGCCTTCACCTAAACCGAAAACAACAATAAAGAAACACTTTTTGTCCCTCCTATGTTGGGAGAGAGGTGTCTCACATTTAGTAACGTGTGGATACTAATTACAAAATATAAAGTTCAGAAAAAAAAAATCCGCTGGGCATTTGCTTCATCGATTATTTCAAATCCTCTCGTGGTTAGGTTAGGGAGTGTGACTTTATCTGCTATGTTTGATGAGCATCAACAAGAATCAATTCCATATTGCAATAGTTGTTATGAAGGGAAGAATAAAGAATCATTTATACGAAGAAACTAAAATTGTGAAATTTTATCTTAACTAGTTATATAAAATATTCATTATTTAATGATTTCTTATTTTATTTTGTAAGTAATTAAATTTATATGATGGTAATGGTGGTGGTGGTTAATGTCCACTTAAACTAAAATTAGTCTATCATACCTAAAAAAAAAGAAAAAAATTACTTAAATTTCTTTAAAATGTTATTTCGATATTTGAAAAATATTAAAAAAAAAACAAAATAAATTCATAATTTTTTTATTTATTTATAATCTAATTACTTTTCAACTTTCATTAAAAATAAAAAAATTATTTACAATCACTTTAATAAATTTGACTAAACTTCATATTTTAACAATTATGATCATACAATTAGCTTTAACTTTGAGCAAACTTCATATCTTAAAAATTGAAAGAAGAAATTAGGGTTTTTGTTTTTTATCGTATCAAATTTGTTTCTATATAGATTAGTATTTTCAATCCATAAAAATGACAAATCCAAAATGTCACTTATATACCACTGTTTTAAAAAAATTAAAAAACATTATATGAATCTTTGCATTTGAAATAACAAAATAAAAATAAAAGTATTTTATTTTGATTTTAACATTCTATTTTAAATAATTAATAAAAATAAAAGTATTTTATTTTGATTTTAACATTCTATTTTAAATAATTAATCAAAATAAAAGTATTTTATTGTGATTTTAACATCCTATTTTAAATAATTATTATTAAATTTTATTTTCAATTTTTTAATAAGATGTTAATTAAATTAAAAATATTTTTAGCTTTTTAATATTACATTTTTAACTAATATGTTACAATCTTCTTAAAAATTCATTTAATAAATATAATATGTTAATATATAAAGTAATATTGACTTTAGTTTTTCAACATAATTTTTTTTATATTATTTATTATAAAAAAATTAAATAATTTACAAACTTTCAAAATAATTTGTTTGTTTTTTAATATTCATATCACAACCAATTTTAATCAAACTTCACATCTGAAAAAATTAAAAAAAATATATATAAGATTTTGTGCTTTCATCATAATATAACAGTTGAGAAAATTTTCATTCTAGCATGGCTCTTGGGGAATTTTATAGTGCGGCATAATTATTAAGGAACACAACAAGTTTACATAACTCAACCAAGATGAACATCATAATAGATAAAATATAGTAAACAGTGGTCAATAAAATTATTAATGCAAGCAAACTTTGATCAACATCATTATGTGACATAACCATTGAAGAACATAGGTAGTTGGCATAATAGAACCAACACTAATCATATTTTAAACCTCTTAGTGTCTTACAAATGACCCAATGTGACATAACCCTTGATGAATATAATAATTCAACATAAGTCAGTGAATATGAATGTTGTTATCTAACATAGCCATTGAAAAATTCCATGATCCAACATAACCCATGATGTATATGGCACTGTGACATAACACTTAATGAATATCGATATCATTTTTAAGCATGATTGATTTATATGATTAACCATGCTTTACCATGATTAACTATATTTCAACATATTTGACTATGATTAATATTTCTTTGATCATAATGGATTATGCTTAGCCATCATTAAACATGATTGACCCCATTTAATTATACTTAACAATAATTAACCACAATCCAAAATCATTATTAATTATAACCATTATTAAATCATGTGTACATAATCTATTATAATTAAAAATAATAACCTATTATATTATTTTAAATACACTTTACAATTATATTCTTATAACGATAATTATTAATTATATCAACCATTAATTTTTATTATTATAATTTATATTTTATATTTCAAATAAAATTTATATAAAAAAGAATATTATAATATTATATTAAAAAACCCATCAAGAAGATGGGTTGTTGGGATTGACCCGTGGAATGAGATGTTATGTAACTTTAATTTTATATTGTGGACTTTGCATGAAACATGGGATTTATAGTGGTAGCTCAATGGTTTTGAACTCATCCATTCAATTACCGAGTTCCTTACCTAGTTTCTCAGTTGAAATGAAAAAAATAAAATATTATATTAGAAATAATATTAATATAAATTTATTATTAATTAACAATATATAAATAACTTTATTTATATTATATAATATTTTTTTATTTCATATAATTATTATATTATTATATTATAATATTATAAAATTTATATAATAATTAATATAATTGATAATATATAATATTTGTTTGTATTTCATAATGATGATGATGATTAACCTCCACTAAAATTAAATTGATTTATGGGATTTTAAGAGGTAAGTGATTACTTGTGATTTTTTAGAATTTTGTTTTTGTGTTCGAAAAGCATTAAGAGAAGCTTTCCAATATCACCATACTTTTGTTGAGTTAAGAGGTTAGGAAGGTTGGTAGTGTGACAAATATTTTGAAACTGAGATCTAATATGGGTATAGGCTGGACAATCTAAGAGAAAGTGTTTTTCATCTTCAACCTTCTTAGTGTCACAAAGGTGACTTATTTATATATTTATGAAATTCATAAATATATTTATATTAATTATTATATAATTTTTTTTGTGAAGAAGTTTAGTTGGAATTGAATCTGTGTGAGGAGAACAAGAATTATTCGTTATAACCATTCAATCTAGATCCAATTAACTCAACTAATATCTAATTATACCAATAATATTATAATATAATATTCTAGTATTATAATTATAATATAATATTCTAAACAAAGATAATATAAATTTAATTGATAACATGTTTAATAAAATTTTATATCTACCAAGTTTAAAAACATTGAGGGTTGGTCAAAAGAGATTAACTACAATATTCGAGTCAAACAAGGTTGTCCCTTGTCCCCTACTCTTTTTGGCATATACATTGACAAGTTAGAAGATTGCTTGGAAGAAGCAGGTTGTGTCGGCACTACTCTCACTGGTATAGTCATCAATATTCTTCTTTATGCTAATGATCTTTCATATGACGAGGAGTCTCCATGATCTTGAAAACCAACTAAGAATCCTCAAGAATTTTTCTTCCAATATGGGTATGACTTTTAATACTGATAAAACTAAGGTCATGACCATTAAATCTAATAAGATCATTTATGATACCTTCGTATATGACAACAACAACTTCAAGGAAGTGACTTCATACAAATATCTTGGAATTGATATTCACCACAGGCTCAACTGGAATTATAGCATTGAGAAAAGGATTATTGGGGGATGGAAAGCTTATTATGGGCTTGAAAACAATTGTAAATCAATTGATATTTGGATTTGGGATAAGAATAAACTCCTCTTTGAGACTCTTGTTACATTTTTTATTCTTTATGGATATGAAGTCCAGGGATGTAGTATCTCTTGTGAACCCTAGAGAAAGATAGAGCAAATACAAACGAATTTTATAACCTATAATCTCAAAATTAAAGGAAATACACCCTATCTCATCCTCCTCTTAGAATCAAGCCTCTCCTCCATTGAGAGCACGACTATGACTAGATACCTAATGTATAAGAACAAGTTAAAAAACATGGAAGACAAGAGGCTTCCTAAAATCAATTCAAAATTTAGTCATAACCACCATCGACTCAAACAAGGATGGCATAAAGATGCCCAGTCTTGGTTAAACTATAGGGGAATCATAGAAGACACCATTTTGAAAAATAAAGATACTATTAAAAATATCATCACATCAAAATTTAAGGAGAAAATGTGGTGTGATAAAGAGTTAGAGGGAAAAAAGAAAATTAAGGTATTATAACGATGTAATTAACCCTAATCTAGAAGGTCAAAATTATCTATCTTTTTTGACCCGTGCACACATATGTGGATCAAAGCCCACCCCCATGTCCTTCAACTTTTTAGCCCAAAGGGGTTGGATCCAATGGTGGAAAGCGAGGAGTTTTTCACCGTTGGGCAAGGTTCAATTCTCGTGAGGGATTTACCTGGAGCCATGGGGACACCTTGAGGTAGTGGTCGAACGTGTGGTTGCACCCAGAGATACTATAATAAATGGTATCGTGACCCGTGCACACATATGTGGATCAAAGCCCACCCCCATGTCCTTCAACTTTTTAAGATAAGACTTAAAAATTTTATTAGTGAATTTTTCTCGAAACGATGAGAACCCTAGCCGCGCGCACAGGCAGCCTCGGCCCTCTCGGCGGCCAGGCTTAGCTTGTCCAGCACCTCCTGATTTGGATGTTCTCGCTGCCAGCAACGGATCTGGCTCAAGGGCGGGGATTTGAAGGTCTGAAGGACGCGATTTCGGCGCCCTGCATTCAAAGACGCGATTCAACTTCGGATCAGTGTTTCAGTGGTGTACAGAGACGCGATTCGGCTCTTGCATGAGGGCCTGCTGCGACTGTACTTGTTGGAGGTCGACGGCCTGCTACAATGGCCCCAGATCTGAATAGCGAGAGAGGAAAAGCCCGATTGGAAGCATTCAAAGCGTTGGTCCGCTCGGCAGGACCCAAACCCAAGCCTTCTCTCCCGTCCAAGTTTGTTAAGAGGATGGAGGAGATCCCTTCTCTGGAGCTATCTCCAGACGAGCCTTGCAAGTTTGCCCTCCTTCTAGCAGACAAAGCCCTCATCGGCAAGTTCACGGGGTTATGGCCCAGCCCCAAAACGGTGGAGGCATGGACGATTGATCGTTGGGAGCCGATGATACAGGGAGGCGTCTCTCTGTTCGTTGTAGGCAGGGGTTTTTTGTATTCATATTCGCGAGCAAAGAGGACTGTGATATAGTGTTCAGATCTGGGCCCTATTTTATGGGATTGAGAGGACTATTCTTAGCCCCCTGGACTCTGGACTTCAACCCCAAAGCCGAGATCACTGCAGCCCCTGTCTGGGTTAGGCTGCCTCACCTTCCCTTGCATCTCTGGGGGAAAAGTTCTATGAAGGACATTGGAAATAAGCTTGGGCGTTTCCTGGACAGGGCAGAGCCGAAAGGGGACCAGTTTACCTGTGCACGCATTTGTGTTGAGGTTAACCTTGAGAAAGGCCTTCCGGAAGCCATTAAGCTATCCCTGGGGGATTGGTGCCATATCCAAGAGCTGGACTACGAACAGATTCCTTTTAAGTGCCTCTGGTGCCATGATTATGGTCACTTCGCAAGAAGCTACCCCAAAGCCTCTGAGGAACCAGGCCCAGGCAAAGAAGATGAGTTTCAGCCCGTACCAAACCGGCGAAGGCAACCAAGGCGAAATGGTCCACAAGCCCAGGCCCCAAAGGCCACTCAATCAGAAGAGGCAACTTTAGAAAATAAAAACATCTTTGATGTGCTGAAGGAAGGTGAAAGCCTTGAACCAGAAGCAACAGCAGTCCAAAATGA
>ML803461.1:0-20780 GCA_009831015.1 Picea engelmannii | reverse complement strand
GCGACCACATTTTCCTTTCCCTTGATGTACGAAATACCAAAATCATACTCACTCATAAACTCACTCCATCGCCTTTGCCTGGCATTCAGATCTCTTTGAGTGAAGAGATGTTTTAAAATTTGATGGTCTGTTTTGAGCTCAAAGTTTCGCCCCACAAGATAATGCCTCCAAATTTTCAGAGCTAGCATTACAGCTGCCAACTCTAAATCATGAGTCGCATATATCTCTTCGTGTTTCTTCAACTTCCTTGATGCATAGGCTATCACTCCTCCATCCTGCATTAGCACAGCCCTCAACCCTTGCTTCAAGTCATCCATGCAGACCGTGAAGTCCTTTTCCATATCCGGCACTCGTAGAATTGGTGCATTGGTTAGTAACCTCTTAAGCTCAATGAATTCACTATCACATTCTTCTGTCCATTCATACCTGGCCCCCTTGCGAGGCTATCACTCCTCCATCCTGCATTAGCACAGCCCTCAACCCTTGCTTCAAGGCATCCGTGCAGACCGTGAAGTCCTTTTCCATATCCGGCACTCGTAGAATTGGCTCACTGGTTAGTAACCTCTTAAGCTCAATGAATTCACTATCACATTCTTCTGTCCATTCATACCTGGCCCCCCTGCATTGCAAAGTGGTGATGGGTTTCGCTATTTTTGAGAATCTTTCTACAAATATCCGGTAATAGCCTGCTAGCCCCATGAAGCTTCTCACCTCATGGGCATTTTTCATCACTGGCCACTCCATAATGGCATTTACCTTTTCTGGGTCCACAGAGATTCCTTATCCGGAAATGATATGACCTAAATAGTGGATCTCCTTCTGGAAGAAGGAACACTTCGACAACTTCCCATACAATTTGTTCTCTAAGGCAGGACAACACTATTCGCAAGTGTTCTTCATGTTCTCTTTCATTCTTGGAATAGATGAGGATGTCATCTAAAAATACTTGTACAAAACGGTCTAAGTACTTCCGGAATACGCCGTTCATGAGGCTCATGAATATTGTCGGCGCATTGGTCAATCCGAAAGGTACTACAACAAACTCGTAATGTCCAAACCGAGTTCGGAAGGCAGTTTTTGGGATATCACCTTCCTTAATCCTTAACTGATGATACCCTGATCACAAATCGATCTTTGAGAATACCGCTACTCCTTTCATCTGATCGAAAAGGTCATCTATTCACGGAATTGGGTACCTATTTTTCACTATAGCACGGTTCAAGTCCCTGTAGTCTATACATAGTCGTAAGGATCCGTCCTTCTTCTTTACAAAAATTATCGGCATGCCCCAGGGTGAAACACTGGGCCTTATTAGCCCTAAGTCTAGTAACTCCTTCAACTGCATTTGCAATTCACAAAGTTTCGTCACTCCCATCCGATACAGAGTCTTGGAGATCGGTTCTACACCAGGTTTTAGCTCAATAGTAAAATCAAGCTCCCTCTCAAGAGGTAACCCTGGTAACTCGTTTGGAAAAACATCCTGAAATTCTGACAATACCAGGTACTAATCCAATGAGGGTCCCTTCCTTTCATTCACTGCTTCCACTACATACAATCGACGCCCTTGCCTCAAGCATCACTTAACCTTCATAGTTGATATAAACTGTAATGACACTTTTCTCTATACACCCTGGATCTCTACTGGTCTTCCTTCATCGTCGACACAAAGCACCCTCTTTGTCAAACAATCTACCAAAGCTCGATGAGCTGCTAACCAATCCATTCCAATGATTAGGTCATACACCCCAAGAGAAGTGACGTATACCTTCAACCTGGTAGTACACACTCCCTGGTCTACTATACAATTATCAACACTAGTTCCTACCGCTTGTTTTTCCCCCGAAGCCATCTCGACTTGTTTAAAGTCATCGTGTTCATAGGCTTCCAACCCACTCTTTTCTAATGCAGATGGTGAAATGAAACTATATGTCGCACCAGAATCAAACAAAATATTAACATTGATATGATTTAGTGTACCTGATGACTCCACCACCATAAATTGATGTTCGGCCTGGCGGTTATTAACCACTGCGTAAATCTGGTAGCTACTACTTGATATCCCCATCGGTGTCTTTCCTTCTCTATGCACAAACCCTGATTGTAACTCTGGGCAGTCACGCTGGTAATGGGGTCCTCCACACCCCCAACAGGTAACACGAGATTGAACCTGTGTACTGTTATGTGACTCTCTCTGAAATGAGTTCCTTCCCCTGGAACCCCTGCCCCTACTCATTGTTCCCTGAGATGGTCGTGGACCTGTCTGCGTCGTTGGCGATGAACGAGATGTTGCACTCGTTGCCATTGAAATCCCTGCAGCTACTATCCTTGGCTCTACTCTTTTACCATATGGTGGTGGCCTTGAGCCCCCTCCCCTAGGAAATGTCCTTGGGGCCTTCCCTACAAATCCAGGATGATGCGGAAATGTCGGTCTTGTACCCCCAGTTAAGTTCATGTGTTCCTCCTCATAACGTGCATTTTCCACCGCTTCCGCTACTGAAGATGGTTTCCACATCCGCACCATAGCTCTTATCTTAGGGTTTAATCCATAGACGAAGCACTTTGCCTGTCGTTGGTCATTGTCCATATACGAAACATATTTGACCAGTTCCATAAATTTGATCTCATATTCTTCTACAGTTCTGTTTCCCTGTACTAAGGCATGAAATGCCCCTACCTGTTGTTCCTCGTAGTATGCTGGTATATATTTCCTTCGGAACCTCTCCTCGAAAAGTTTCCAAGATACTGTGTCTGGGGTAAGGTGCAGTTCTCTTTCCAGGTTTCCCCACCAGTTCAAGGCATTGTCTCTTAACTGAAAAATTGTGATATTTGCCTTTGAGTTGGATGCATAGTCCCTTAAGGAAAAACACCTTGTCATGCCTTCCAACCATGCTTCCGCGCGTTCACTGGCGCGACCCCCGGCAAACTCCTGAAGTTTGATCTTCTGCAATTCTCATGTGATGTCTTCGGGTGGAGGTCCTCCCCCCGAATCCCTTGACACTTTTGGATTACCCGTTCCAGACGGTGGGGGTTCTACTTCAGTCCTTGTCAGTTGTCGCCCCTTCAAAGTCTCATTAATGGCTTCCAACGAGCGCAGTATGAGGGCTAGTTTGGGCAACGGTGGTGGTGGCGCTGGCGGTGTTGGGGGTGCTTGTGATGACGCTCCCCTGCCTCGACTCCCTCGAGTCCTGACCATCCTGTATGCTTTAACCTGCATCAACCAAAGTTGTCAGGGTGAGTTCCAGGATGTTTCAAATTGGTTCTACTTAAACTAGAAACAGGGCTAGGCGTAAGTTTTCTTTACTTGTCTGTAAACAGACATTACTCCTTTAGGGGATTGGCTAGGTTAGGGTTAGGATTAAGCGACTAAGCTTGATGTCTTCACCTCTATGAAAAAAAAACTATTGGTTCCCTTTCCCTGTAGCTACGCTAGCCTTGCGTCATACTCACCAATTCCTATGCTTACTCACCTAGTGCATATGCCGCCTCCTCCCCGCCTGTCCTAGTCTCAGTCCTTTTAACTTTTCGCTTACAACTAGATATCCTCTGGTGCTTGACTCGTGAGATTTTCCCTGGCGCGTAGTGTTGGCATTGTCGAATGTTGCATTGAGATTTAGTGTTGACTTGACTGGTGGAATGGAGTGGAGGTACTTGGCGCTTGGCTCGATGAGTTGTGTGTAAGGTCTCATGAGCCTGACGCTTAGATAATCGGAGATTATTCTTCAGGCTAGTACCTTGCTATTATTAATAATTAAACTATTTATATGCGAATTTATTTGTAAAAGTGATATGTGTGGTGCGTTGGGGTTAGTGTTCTTTTTAAGGCGCTTCACTTGGTGGGTGGTCGCGGGTTCAAAACCCGTCTGCTCCAACAAAATTTTAATCTAACCCAAATTTAATCTAATCCCTAACATCATTAATTAACTTTAATGTCGATTAACTTTACACTAAATAAAACAATTAATTTAAAATTATTATTACACTAATTTAACGCAAATTAAATTTAAATTAATTTAAACTAAATTGACCTAAATTATATATTTATTTTTTACACTAAATTATTTTTACACTTAAAATAATAAAAATAAAATAAACGAACACACACAAAAAAATATAAAAATTTTAGTAAACAAAAAAAAAATCAAAATAATTTAAAAAAAAAGTGCGGGCACGCTTGGATTCCACGTGCCCGCCTTGCTTCCTCCAACTCCCTCGTATCTAACCCTAACCTCTATCGTCTTAACCCTAATTCCTCTTTTCCCCATCGTTTCATCTTGTGAAGTTTCTGGTTACGCGGTCGGCCGCCATGGCCTTCTCTCCTGGCTACTCCTCCTCACGGTCAAGTGTTAGGTTTCAGGCATTGGTTGTCGGCTTGTATTGTTTCTAGCATTGGTTGAGCTGTAGATTTTAAGCGATACAGATATGGCCTCACTACCCTTTCGAAGCTGCTAATGGTGCAGAATGAATATTCGTGCGTGCCTCTATTGCTCGGAGCCACCAGTAAGATCCCCTGGGAAGGATTGCAGTGCCTACGTGAAACTGTGATGGAAGGTTGCCCCGCCTTCAGCCTAGCTCGGATCACACCTGTGTAGAGGAGAGTTTCTCACTTAGGATCAGGCATGGAGAGGCTGCGCAACCTGCGACCGTGGAGAAAACACGACCTGTGACTAGCAGCGGTGGGCTATCGACTCTGTTCAACAAGGCGTATGTATTATTGAAGCGTATGTTTGTTGCAAGGCGTATGTAAGGCGAGGCGTCATTTCATCTCATGGGCTTGGCGCTTGCAATTGGGCTTTCTGTTTCTTTGTGTATGACTTGTGGTAAGTGCTTACTCGTGGATTTGGCTGGACATTTGTATTGTAGAGACATGTTGAATGAAGAGGCTTGGCATTGGTGTTGGTCTACGTTGCAGAGAATGTGGGATCGAATCAGTTGCAGAACATTTGTTCTGGGTTGAGGTCAGATTCAATCGTTCTTATGGGGAAAATACCATGTTGAAGAGCTCGACGATTGGATGAAAGCTTGTTTGGATGTGCATCCTCTATTTGAGAAAGTTCCAGAAGAACAGCGAAGGATGATCCTATGGTGAAACTCTTGACGACTGTGACGGAGGAAGGGCAGAAGGTTGCTAGAAATGAAGGCCAAACGTTTCTGGCAATAAACAAGCGCATTTCTTCTAAAGAAGGTGCTTGAATTTTCCCTTTAATTGATCTAGTTTGGGTCATTACCGAACATTAATATAATTTATTTAATGGAATTTCATTTTCTTTCAAAGCAGTAGAGTTTAGGTTCAATTTCTTTTTATGTTGTGCAAGCATATTAGTTTTGTTGTACATTCTTTGAAATGGCGGCAGCTCTGTAATGTAATGTTATTTTATTAATGTCCAACAAATGACATTAATATGGACTTCATTTGGATTTATAGTGCAAGAAAATAAGGGTTTCTACAGTTTTATTTGATTTATCCTTTCTTTTTCAGAAGGTGCCTAGAATTTCTATTTTAGAAGAGTTCATAGGTTATTGCTCAATTTCCTCTCCCTTAAATTCAAATGCCCATATACACAATGTAGAAGTATGCTTTCAGGTTCAAGGTCTTTTAATTGTGCAAGTGTACTAGTTCAATTTTATGTTATTTGAAACAACGCCAGCTGTGTGATTTCTGAATTTAGACATTGTATAATGGACTTCGTTTGGATTTATTATTCACGCTTATTTGGGTTTCCACAGTTTTGTTTTATTTTATTTTATGGAAAGCTCTTCAAGTGGTTGTACCGCTCTTCAAGTGGGTCTGTAAATATTTTTAACGTTCTTCAGTGGTTGAATCTGGAAATTGTGCTTTTGAAATAAAATGATCCACACCTCGTAAAGATTTTGGTTAACTGTACAATCACATGGAGTGAACCTGATGGGTTTTGTACCCGTGTCGTCAGCACTATAGCTATTGCAGACTATATTTGAAACATCGGATAATTAGATTGTCAGCTACTATAAGGTGACGATATATAGTTCTGAGTTCCTTTTAGGGTTGTAATATGACTTCAAACGAGTGTATATTGAAATGGCTTCATTTTAGCAAGTTGTAATTACTTTGATATTGAATATAATTTAAAGAAAATCTAATTGGGATCAAGTAATTGTAACAACCCTAGTTGTATTCATATTTCACTTGTTTTACTTTGGTAAATTGTTTTTACATTTTCAATATGTATTTCATTTATATTTATATTTGTGTTAAAATTTATGTGTTTGGTTTGCAGGTTAGGCGGAGCTGGAATTGGAGCTGGGAACTTGGCCCTTAAGGCTCCAGATTGTGAAAGAGGCGCTCTGATACCATGTGTAGTGAATTGTAAATAAAAATTTGATATAAATCATTACAATTGCACAAATAAATTAATTTACCAGAACATATAAATTTTGTTGAGTTAAACATAATAGCTTATGAACAGCCTCATAACACATCATATTCCTTAAATTTCATAAAACAATACGTAAATTAAAATACCTGGGTCTGATGCTAACCCTCCGTTTTCCGCTTGTCTTGTTGACCTTCCTATTGCTGCCTTTCCCAGCTTGAATCCACGGACCAACTCTGCCCAAAACCGAGTATCCACCCTACCAACTAGGACAACTACCTAGCTCCAAGATACCATATGGATATCCTGGCCCCCGTGCCCAAAACCCCCAGCAAACCGGTGCCCTATGTACTAACCTCCCGACTACAGAACTCAATTCTCCTCTCTGCAAATCCAAGAGAGCCCCCAAAAATAAAATTTCCGGTAGAATGATCCTCCTTGCCTTCGTAAACCTCCTCCCCTCATATGCCTCCTTCACTGCCCTTTCTCCTCATTTATTACCTTATCTACACATTCATTACCCTATCTTATTATTAATGCTTTATCCTATTATTCATGTCCCCTTATCCATTTATTAATGCCCATTATCCCCTCCGTATACGTAACCTTTAATTTAACAATATAATTTATTAACCCTATTAATTTAATACCCATGTCAATGAATGTAACATGTAATTAATTAATCAAATTGTAACCATTAATTAATTAATAAATATTTAATTAGTATCATTATACCAATCTTTGTTTAATTAATAATATGTTAGGAAATTTAATTACCTAATAATTTTACTTAATAATTCCCTAAACATATATTCTACTAGGGTTGTTACACAATTATAATTAGTAAACTTACAACAATCTCTATTTCTAACACATCCAATTATATTAATAATATTATAATAAATTTAAATACAATTTAAATGTTAATATGTTTCATAAAGTTATATATTCACTTTTATTACTGTAATTTATAATATATAATTGTTATAATAATTATATATAATCTATAAGATTATAATATCACAAATTAAACATGGTTGACCATAGTTATCCATGGTCAAGCACAGTCAAATGTATCCATCCAGAGTCAACCATGGTCAACCATAGTCAAACACCATCAACCAAAGTAAATCATATTCATCTCTTGTTAACCAATGAAGAAGGTCACAATGCAACATAACCATTGAAGAACATAGAAATTAGACACAAGTCAACCAAGAAGAGTGTCATAATGATATGAAAAATACTTATATGTCAAATTAATTCTTAAGCTTACTTTAACATCTAACACGATTCGAAAAATTAAGATCATATTAAGTATTTGAAAAATAACATATGAATTCACTTACCTATCCAAAACCTCATTAATGATGGACAACTTACGAGAAACTGAGTGAAATAGAAACAACAAGAACAAGGTGCATTACACAAGTTGATAACAAAGTTCACCCATCTTGGGCTACGTCTTTGGGTCCACTTCCAAATGAGAGACCGCTCTATTAATGCTCAAATTCTTGATACAATGATGGCTCCAACTTATGTTTTTATAATCACCTTATCTGCTAATCAAACTCAGATATGAGTGTCAAAATCAGCGTCATCCTGGAAAAACAAAACTTTTGACTGTAAACACTCTATGATTTTCTCAAAGAGCTCTATGGCATGAAAAACGATGCAAAACCAAAATATACAACATCTCCTTGCATGCATTCCTATGCAACTCCACTCTCCTTTTTAGCATGTAAATATCTATGTCCTGTATTGGATCAGGCACCTAGTTTAAATAGGGGAAGTCTACAATTCAAAACCCCACCCAACTCCATATATGCTTGGATGGTCATTAATTCAAACTTTATTATAATATCGTTGGTTGGATTAACCAACGGTCACACGTAGTGCAATGGTAGGTGCATATAGTGTGAAGGTGTTGGAATATTGGGTGGAGGTCGCAGGTTCAAACGCTGTGGACTCTGTTTTTGGAAACTTTTTATAACCAAAACTTAAATATATTAATTCCCAATATTCTTTACAAGTGTCATGTAGCTTGGTTGGTTCGGGTGTGTGGTTAAATTTGTTGGAATATTACCACTAAGGTCGTAGGTTCGATTCCCTTCCACTCCAACCATTTTGATACCCCTTGACAACATTGGCCATTCGAGCAATGCCATGTGACAACCTCAGATTGTGCCATATCATCGTCACGTAATCTATTTGCATCAGCGCCATGTCACTGCCACCTATCAGTGCCATGTTGGCACGTACTATCACTTGTCACCTACCACGATACCCCTTGACAACATTGGCCATTCGAACAATGCCATGTGACAACCTCAGATTGTGCCATATCATTGTCACGTAATCTATTTGCGTCAGCGCCATGTCACTGCCACCTATCAATGCCATGTCGACACGTACTGCCACTTGTCACCTACCACGTCTCCGTCTGTATCTTGTTACATCATCACCATACCTACCATGTTCCATTCATATTTTCATGTGTCATCCTTTCATTGATTCCACATGTCATCCTCTGGTGATGCCACATGTCCTTCCTTGTTTGACGTTTTGCATGCTGGTCAAAATATTCAGAACATCATAACTTATTCATACGACGTCCATTTGAGGCCATTGAAATTGCATTGGAAATATCTCGTAGAGGTCTACACAATGAAGTCATTTCCATAAAAATTTAATACAATCAACTTTGTAGCATTCCTACATCCACCTGGATCATTCCTCCCCACTAGAAGCCTTTTGGACCACTGAAAGTCTAGCTTACTAAGAAACTAAGTGAGGATAAATCTCCCTCACTTTCCTATTCTCGATCCATATCTATTTTCTTGGATTTACCCATTTAATACCAACTCGAAGGTACTCCACATCACCCTGTTGTGAATTCTTGATTCTTCTATCAAGGATAACATCTTCCTGCAGCTCATCGAAGCACTCAGGAGAAAAATCATCAATTGTCGGAATCTAAACACCTTCATCTTTATCCATAATCATAGGAGGCTCATAAATTTCCAAATTCGCAACTTTCATCACTGAATATATTTTCATATAAGATGGAAGATCTAAACGAAAGGCGTTAGTACCAATCTTCTCCAAAATTACAAATGGACCATACCAAATTGGTTTGATCTTTTTGCCTTCACCCTTCATTCTTTCCTTGTTGATATGTAACCATAATTGATCACCAAATTGGAATTGATGATGCTTGGCTCTTCTCCAATTGTTCATGTACTATCTGATGTACCTACTGGATCTTATGAATGAAGATCTTGGATTTTTTAGCATCATCTTGTCCATCCTCTTTGCTTTCTTCTCTGAAATAAAAATCCATAGGTGATTTAGGAAAGTATCCCAAACATGTTTCAAAAGGAGATGTCTGAGTAGAAGAATGCATGGAATGATTATAGGCATGTTGTACATAGTGCAATTGTTCATACCACAGCTTGGGATGTTTACGTACCCTCGTAGAAAATGTACTATTGTCTTGTTTACCACCTTTTTATGTTCATCTGTCTATGGATGAAAATAAGTGCTCTTTTTTAATTTAGTGTCCATTAACTACCACAAAATAGACAAAAACTTCCCCAAGAATTAAGAGTCTCGATTAGATATTATAGATGTAGGAATCCCAAAATGAACGCAAACATTAACAAAGAAAAATTGTGTTGTTTGTTCAACTGTGACTTTCTTCTTGCAAGGAATTAAGATACACATCTTAATGAACCTATCCACCATGATATACAAGTAATCATGACATTTTATGGACATAGGAAAACCCCCTACAAAATCCATGGACACACTTTCCCATGGTTGAGAAGGTACTGGAAGTGGTGTATATAACCCTAATTTTTTGTTGCTAGGCTTACTTGTGGCACACAAAACACACCATTTTACATAAATGGAAATTGTTTCATTCATTCGAGGCCAATTAAAATATCTTGCATTTGTGCTATTGTCTTTCCTACCCCTAAGTGACTAGAAATAAGAGATTTATGGGCTTCCTTGATTACATTTTCTCTTCCATCCCTAGGTATACAAAGATTTCCAAGATGATACAATAAATTATCATGCACATGATAATACAATTCTTCATTTTGATTTCCATTAGTTAGAGCTTCATACACATCCTTAAAGTCATCATCTCTAACATATTGTTCAACACAACTTTCATGAGCTAGAGAATTATGCCTTAATATTGTAGATGCATTGACCATTCGTCTTGATAATATATCAACAACCTTGTTAAGAATACCCTTATTATACTTAATTACCAAATGAAATTGTTGTAAGAAATCCATCAACCTAAAATGTCATGATTGTTGTAGCTTGGTTTGTGATAGAAAATATTGTAATGGTTGATGATCTGTGTGAACTATTGTTTCCTTCCCCATTAAGTAATGCTTCCATTTTTTCACACTTTGTACCAAAGCATACAATTCTTTATCATATGTTGGATAGTTAATTATTTCTTGAGTAAAAGTTTCATAATGTTAACAAACAGGTTTACCTTGTTGCTTCAAGGTTGCTTCAAGGTTGCTCCCATGGCATATTTTCTTGCATTAGATTGTATTTCATATGGTTGTTGCAGATCTAGAAGAGCCAACACTTGTGCGATACTTATTTTCTCTTTCAATGTCTCGAAGGATTTTTGTTGCTTTCCTCCCCAGTGAAAGGCATGTTTCACACCAATATTAGGAAGAGGAGCATCCTATTGCAAATAAATTTCATGTTCAACCTCCTTCTTAGGAGGAAACCTTGTAGGTTCTTGAAATATCTCATCATAATTAGAAATTATATTTAACAATCGTTGCTTATGAGCTTAGTCACAACCTGAAAAAGCATCTGATATATATTCCTCTTTTTGCTTCACCATCATGAGAAAAAAATATTTACTAGCACTTACAACTCTCTTCATTTTTCATGTGCTCACTAAATAAACATTAGTTTTAAAACAGTGACCTCTAACAATATTTTCAATCTTGTCTTTGATAAGGTGATATTTGTTCTCTTCATGATAGAATATGGATTTCCTATAAAATAAGTATGGGCTACCCAAGATTATGCAGCAAATGTCAAGTGGCACTACATCCAACTCAACCTCATCAATGAACTTGGAAGTAATTGTAAATTTGATTTTACAATGTTTCATCACTTGCAACTTAGCATCCTCACACACCCAACCTAATGGATATGGTTTCACATGAGGTGTGGTATTTAAACCTAGCTTCTTAACAATTGATTCAGAAATTAAATTCACTTGAGATCCACTGTCAAAAAAAGTATCTATCTTTGTATGCTTCATTATAACTCTTACATGCAAAATCTCACTTCGTTTCTTTTGATTAAGAACACTTTCCAATTTAGCAGATTGAACTGGAGAACTAGAAATAGCAGTAGATATACCTTTACTTCCCATTTCTATGATTTTATTTTCATCTCATGAATATAATCCCAAATCTTGTTGATTTTTTGCAGCAGTCTTTTGTTTTCCCCTATCTTAGAAATTCTTTGGTCGCAACTCTGGATGTAGCTTCTCCTCGTGTCCTTTCCTCTTACAGTGAGAACATGTAGGTCTCTCTTCATATTTATTCACTGTAGATGACTTCTTACTCTTCCTTTTTCCCTTCAACTACTTCTCGAATTTGTGTGGCTTCTTATCCTCGAACACATGCTTTCCCTTGATAGCTTCAAGATGAGTAGATTTTACTAACGCTTCATCAATATTAGTAGGGTTAAACATCAATATAGTATGTTGAAGATATGAATGAATAACACCAATATATTTAAGAAGAATCTCACAAGTATATAATGGAATTCCCAAAGAGAAACCTTTGTTATTAAATTTTTGTGTATATACTTGAACATTTTTTCCTTTTCCTTGTCTTAGATGTTTCCAATCTATTATTGTTGTTTGTACATAAACTAATGGATAAAATTGTTTTCTTAATACAACAGTAAATTCATCCCAAGAAGGAATTACTTTACCCTGTTGGACGAGATTAGTTTGTGTCTTACTCTCCCACCATATCAAGGTTGTGTCACCCAGATGAAGACTAGCCAATTGTATTTTTGCAGCGTCATCCATGATCCTTTGTACCCTGCAATACACTTAAATATGTTTGATCCAATTATCCAACCTCTTTGCATTCAATTCTCCATCATAAATAGACAAATGAAACTTTACATCTAACTTTAATAAAGGAAAATCATGAGAATGAGAGGGATTCTGAGAAGAATGGTTGCTATAATCAAAAGATTATAATGATGGAGATGAAGGGGGATTTGGATTTTTTTCACCTCCTCCTACTCCTTCGGATTTCACCAATGTCTCGGTTCCTCTAGCATTACGGTACAGTTCTTCCACCATTGTATTCATATTGAGGAATTCCTCCATCATGGCCTCAAACATTATTTTACGATCTTCTCCTTCTTCCAATGCCATTCCTCGTATTCAAAATTCCCTTTGAATTTATGGGTTGAATTCTTCAAGTGTGCCTTCACCTAGCTTGGATTTGTACCTCGTAAGAATTCACTTGCAAAAACTTGTCAAAACCTGCTCCGATAACAACTTGATCTAAAAATACTTAGATGTCAAATTAATTCTTAAGCTTACTTTAGCATCCAACCTTATTCGAAAAATAAATATCATCTTGACTATTTGAAAAATAACATATGAATTCACTTACTTATCCAAAAATGTATTAATGATGAATAACTTGTGAGAAACTGAGTGAAATAGAAACAACAAGAAAAAGGGCACATTACACAAGTTGATAACAGAGTTCACCCATCTTAGGATATGTCTCTGGGTCTGCTTCCAAATGAGATATCGCTCTATCAATGCTCAAATGTTTGATACAATAATGGCTCCAACTTATGTTTTTACAGTGACCTTCTTATCTGCTACTCAAACTTAGATATGAGTGTCAAAATCAGCTTCATCTCAGGAAATGAAACTTTTGACTGTAAACACTCTATACTTTTCTCAAAGAGCTATATGGCATGAAAATTGATGTAAAACCAAAATATACAACATCTCTTTACAAGCATTCCTATGAAACTCTGCTCTCCTCTTTAGAATTTAAATATTTGTGCCCTGCATTGCATCGGGTGCCTGGTTTAAATAGGGGAATTTGGCAATCCAAAACCCCACTCGAGTCCCTATATGCTCTAATGGTCATTAATTCAAACTGTATTAGAATATAGTTGATTGAATTAATCAACGGGTGCATGTGGCACAATGGTAGGTGCATATAGTGTGAAGGAATTGGAATATTGGGAAGAGGTCACAGGTTCAAACCCCACAGACTCTGTTTTTGGAAACTTGTTATAACCAAAAATTAAATATATCAATTCCCAATATGTTTTTCAAGTGTCATGTAGCTTGGTTGGTTCAGGCATGTGGTTAAAGTTATTGGAATATTACCACTGAGGTCGAAGGTTCAATTCCCTTCCA
The DNA here is from genome assembly GCA_009831015.1 of Picea engelmannii. NCBI lineage: Eukaryota > Viridiplantae > Streptophyta > Pinopsida > Pinales > Pinaceae > Picea > Picea engelmannii. Next base: position 6,962 of record ML803461.1, on the reverse strand, counting down.
TTCTAACCATTTTGATACCCCTTGCCAACAATGGCCAATCAGAGGATTCCATGTGGCAACCTTTGATTGGGCCATATCATCTCCATGTAACCTGTTTGCGTCAACACCACATCACTTCCACTGCCAGTTCCATGTCAGCACGTACTGATACCTTCCACATGCCATATCAGCGTGGTACTACCACCTATCACCTACCACATCTCTATATGTATTGTACCATGTCAGCATGGTACCTACTACATTTCATTCGTACTGCCATGTGTCATCCTTTCATTTATGTCACTCTTACAACAAATTTTGCCTCACCCCATGCAACTTTCTTAGATGGCCTTTCCATTTCCCTATGCAGACCAGAAAATCCCCTTTTGTAGCTTCCAGAGCCAAAAAAGCATACTTTTCCACATATACGTGCCCTATCAGTTATTTCACAAGCATATACGCAGGTTGCTCCACTATTGCCCGCATACATCGGGTTTGGTGCTCAAAATTAAAAATTATGTCGGGTTTCCATGCCATGCCACGAGATCCATGATTCTTTACCTTCCATATACTTGAAACACTTTGACTCAGCCCATCAGTTCCATGTGAAGGCTATAAATTGAGCCATATCCAAGCCTTGGAAAGAGAATTCAACTTTGAGAGTAAAGACACTCTAGATAAATTTCACTTCATATTGATTTTGCATCCCTTTATCCTTGAAACTTTGAACCCCTTGTTCAGCCCCCAAGCTCTTCCTTCTTTATGATGGAGAATCTCATTGTCTCATTTATATGAGATTTCCTTTGGTGGAGGATTGAAGTGGTGGAGGACTAGCTAGAGGGACTTAGTTTCTCAGTTCCGATATGTGTCATTACAGAAGTTTGTCACCTATATACTTATGTTGATTATTTTAATAAAAATACTCTTTTCTCTTCCAATTGATATCTTTCAAATATTTGAATTATTATTCCATGGGCGTATTTGTCATGTATATTAATGGATTATGCTAATCTAGATGCTAACATTATATTATATCATCATACACTTGTGTATCTTGGTTTTGGAGGACAAGATGGAGGTATAAATCTTTGAGTTGCACGCTCAACGATGGTCTTCATCGAACGTCCGGGTGAGGTAGGCTCTTGGCCTAGTCTTGTTGAAATTTCATTTATATAGAATACTTGGCATTAGAGTTTATTTATGTGTATCATTCTGTCTATTGTGATTTAGACCATTCCATAGAGATATTTTCCTCGTAACAGAATTGGTGACCATACTGGGGATTGATCTTCTATTTTGGGGTTTGGAGTGTTTTTCTCCTTGGCTTGCCCTTTGTTAGCCTGAGTTTCCTTGTCGCTTGATTGCTTGACAACCTATTTTTACTTTGCATCTAAGTTTATTTCCTTAACCCTTTCCCTGGTAATGTTTTACTATATATACACGATTTTTCCCTTAATAGACGCGTACATACGTGAGATTTCCTCCTGTGGGGCACCTACATACACATGTTTTTCTCAAACAGTCACGTACATCATCTCTTTAGGCTTAATAGATGAGTTTGGTGTTTGTTGGGTGAGTTTGGTTGGTTGATGAGTCTTCTTTGGTCTCTATCATGACTCTTTAGTGCTTACAGAGTGGTAGGAAACCTTCTTACTGTTGAATTTTCAGGCGGTATTCTTTCTTATCATCTTTTTCATTGGTTGTCTTTGCACATTGGTCTGAGTGTTTGCTTTTTGGTATCCTTCTTGACTTGTCTCTTTTGCTTGCAGTAGGGTCTATATGTGAAGCTACTATTCAGTCCTTTCATTTTCTTTTCGTTATATCGAAAATAAAAAAAACATTTTCTTGTGTGGCATTATGGCATTTTCTCTTTTGATTACGTTACATTGATTTTCACACATGTGGAGAGATTTCATTTCATTGAAATTGTAGAGATTGCATTGAAAAGTTGCATTTATAAGCATACCATCTCTTTAGAGTTCAATATTATTACTTAGCAATGTTTTTATATTTTCTTCTTTTATATGTTGAGTCGTAATACCATCAGTTTCAGGACCACGCCTCTTAAGTAAACAAAATCCATTAAAAGTAACGTTGATTAATTAAAATTGATTAGAAACAATTTTATTTCTCAGAGTACACAAACAAGTATAGGACATAGGGCCTTAGAATAGGATTTTGTGAGTAAACTTCTCCAAGGCTATTAAATTAAACATAAATGTCTGACCAGGGACTAGTGAAACCCATTGTGTAATTAGTGATGTCAGGAGGCTCCGCTCACACCAGAGTTAAGCACAAGGTCGCACAAAGTTGGTTGCAGAGATATCCCTCTAATACCTTCTTAGCGTTAGATATATTTATGTGGTTCTATTCGTATATAGAGGTCTTGCTAGTACCTTTACCTCCGTGAGAGACGGTGCTTTCAATATTTTGGTATTTGTTACCCTGCCCATACGGTGGACTGGACTTACGACCGTTCTCCTGCGCATTGGTTATATTGTGGTAACTCTAGTTGATTGACATAGGTATCCACATAGGTTACTTGCAGGGGGTTTTCTACATGTACCCTGAGTCAAATGAAGGTCAGACAACACACATCCTTTATGGAGGATTACCTCTCTGGGGCGATCTGACCAACTTCATTGTTAATCCCACGAGGGCCCTTATAATTGATTCTAATACTTCCAATATTTTGAAGGGAGTTTCAGGCCCCTCTTGGGCGAGACATACCTACTCTAGTGAGGGAGGCCCCTTTTCAGCTACTATATCCTGTTTGCGTGCATTTGGCCTTTTTTCTTTATTTTGGTGTGCTCTTTGATTGTCGATTGGCCCTAGGATTTGGTTTTATATCTCGAGTATTTTGTCATCGTGGAGAAAGACCAGCTTCCTCACAGGTCTCGTCATTTGTTGAATTTACCATCGCACCTTGAGTCTTTACCAAATTTTCCTTCTAAAAGGTGTAAAGTTAATAAACGTGGTACATATATTTCCACATCCTAGACTTGTGATAATCTAGTTATGAGTATTGAGTCAAACTTGAACATCATCGGGAGTCCCTCGACTCCTATGTCTTCCATGATTAGTGGTATTCCTTCGACTCCTTCAACCTCGATGGTTGGGGTGTCGAAGATCCCCACCCCTACTACTACCCAACCTGTGGATTCTACTCGACCCATCATAATGAATCCTTTCGGATCTCTTTTTGGTATGTCAGGTTACAATTCTCATTCAATACCTTCGATTTTTAATCCATTTTCTTTTGGTATGCCCAACATGACATCACAACTCTCATCCTCTATTATAGCGACTAATTCAAATCCTAGTTTTAGACTTGGGGGCATGGCTCCTCTATATGATCCTCCCTTGTTTGGTGGAGGTCATATTCCCCAAACGAATCCTACAGTTGGAGGTTGGCCTCCTTTTTCTTCTGGGTCTAATCCTAGTCTCAATGCTCGTGAATGGAGTGCCCAACCAAGAAGACAATTAACTTCCTATATTCCATCCTTTACCCCTTATTCCTCCATGTTGATTCCGACAAACACACTTATTATGGCGAATCCCCCTTTGTCCTCCAAATTTCCATTAAGAGGAATTCAGTTTCATGATATGGGAACCCCCCAGCCGAGAGCTCCTCTAGCTGGGGGCAGTGTATATAACCCTCATTATGTCTCTTTCGCATGTATGGTGCCCATACAACCTTTTATGAATCATTTTGGAGGAGGATAGTATCCTACTAGACAGGGCCATGATATATACCAGAACCCTGGATGGCCTGCAATCCCTCAACAACAATCCTTCATGGGAGCATGGGCTCAGATGCCGCAACCCCGACTCCATTTTCTGGCCATGCTTAATCTGCCATATTTGTCAAAATTAATTTACGACCCTGTGCGTCACGATCCTTGATGGCCTCTCGTCCCCACCAAGCTCCCTTCATACATTCCAAAATTCGAAGGCAAGACTGGTGAGGATCCAGGTGATCATGTCACTACTTTTCATCTTTGGTTATCATCCAACTCCCTTAATGACAATTCTATTTGGTTAAGGCTATTTCAATGCACCCTCATGGGGGTCGTCATGAAGTGGTACATTGAGCTATCAGGGGGCACATATGGAAACTTCAATCAGATAGTTTTGGTCTTTCTCAACCACTTCCAGTTTCCGGTTCGTTATGATGCCGACATAGAAATTTTGTCGGCATTTTGACAATATAAGGCCACGCATATATCAGACCATATCTAAGAGTGGCATAGGTGGAAGAGGTTTATTAATGCCTACATTCCTCCAGAGTTTATGTTGGAGTGGTTCCTTAAGTCCTTATTGCCTTATATTTAGAAGGATGTTTCTACATCTCGAGTAACATCTTAGGAAGAAGTTATTTTCAAAGCCCAGTAACTAGACCTCATATATGCTCAGTCTGCGATGTTGTATGAAATTCTTCCTGACATGTCATGGTCGAATTATGACCCTAGAAAAAATCTTGGGCCTCATGTCGATGCCATCATAGGCTATGCAAATGCTAAGTCTACAGACTTGGTGACGAACAAGTTGAAGGATTTGTCTCTAAGATAGCCTATAGTAGGACAAGCTTCGACTTCGTCCTCCACTCCCAGTTAGTCGGCAGATGTTCATCCTATATAGTCGTCGACCAACCCAAATGGTAACCAACAACCAGGAGGGAATAGAAGGAAAGGACGAGGTAATAATCGTAAGGGTGGGAAAAATAATAATAAATCCAAGGATGACACTAACAATGATAGATCGAATAATAATGTTGATGAGGGAAAGAAAGAAAAATGGAAGGTGAAGTTTCCTTGTAAACTTTGTATAGATGATCACCTTACCCACATATGCCCCAAAATCAAGAAATCCTTGATGCTCTTATCACAACCACCCGTTGTGCTAACAAATCCATTTCCTCATAATCAACACATGGCTTCGAGGTTCTCCAACACATGGCTTTGAGGTCCTCCAGAACTTGCTTTGCTCGGGTAGAGCTTAGCTCCAGCTCGGGGGTGACCCACTACTGAGATTATGAGTAGTGTGGTCTATGGTTGGGAGGAACGTGGAAGGTATACATGTAGTTGGTGTTTAATTCACTAAAGATAAGTATCTTTATGTTTGTGCAAATGCTATGTTATGAATTAAGATGTTTTGTTATGGAATTTATATTGTTTACATGTATGAATTATTATTGTTGTATGTTGTTATTATTATGCTTAACTCTGCTCATATGCATAACATATCAGTATATTTAATGATATCACAGTGGTAAAAGAGAGAGTTTTTGTGTAGCGTGGTCTCAGAAAGTTACAAAGTGGTGTAACAAACCATATCAACATACATTTTATATCGTTAAATACAAAATCAAAATATTATTATAAAAATTATAGAATCAATTAATATTATACTTATTAAAAAAATTAAAAATAAAATCTCATGTCTTAATATAATTAATACATGATCCACAAAAACATATATAATAACAATATATAATAGTAAATATTAATATCTTGTTAATATCTAATATTTGAAGAGAACCTATACACCGCCCAACCCAAATTACTAAAATCAATCACATTAATAACATTAATGTGTTCCTATACATTGATATATATAGTACATACTATCGCAAAAAAAACATAATGTGCTAAATGGTCAAACATTAATATTAATATAGTTGTTTCTAATTTATTACATCCATATACATTTATTTATTAAAAATTTATACATTAAACAACCTTTTAATGAGAAATTTGTGATTTGTGAGCAAGATTTAATGAAAAGGAAATACTCTTTATCCTCTCCACCAAAATAAAGACTCTAATTTGATGCCATAACCCTGACGCATCTCATAATCTGTCCGTGAGTTATTAGTGCAATTTTTACGGTTAATAATTTCCTAGTAATAGTAAATCTAGACGAGAAAATAATAGTGTACAATGTGCATAACCTCTTTTCATATTTATTTCTAATGTTAAAATCTCTGCGTAATCTAGCATATTCAATGTTGTTTTTCTTAGTATTCCAAAGTTTTTATTAAGTTTTATTTACAAATTTTTCATATTTATTTCTGATGTTAAAATCTCTGCGTAATCTAGCATATTCAATGTTGTTTTTCTTAGTATTCCAAAGTTTTTATTAAGTTTTATTTACAAATCAAGTAATGTAAATTTTCACAGCTTAAGAATTAAGAATTGGTTATAATATTTTTTTTCAATTTAATGATATTCTTTTAATACATATTAATAATAATTCTGTTCAAATTTAATAATATTTTTGCTTCAATGTGGGTATGACTGTTAATACTGATAAGGCTAAGGTCATGATTATTAAATCTAATAAGATCCCTTATGATACCTTTGTATATGACAACAACAATTTGGAGGAAGTGAATTCATACAAATATCTTGGAATTGATATTCACCACAAGCTTAATTGGAATTATAGCACTGAGAAAAGGATTATTGGGGGATGGAAAGCTTATTATGGGCTTGAAAACAATTGTAAATCCGCTGAACTTTGGAATTGGGATAAGAAGAAACTCCTCTTTGAGACTCTTGGTATACCTGTTATTCTTTATGGATGTGAAGTATGGGGCTGTAGTATCTCTCGTGAATCCTGGAGAAAGATAGAGCAAATACAAAAGAATTGTATAACCTATAATCTCAAAATTAAAGGAAATACGCCCTATCCCATCCTTCTCATAGAAACTAGCCTCTCCCCTATTGAGAGCATGGCTATGACTAGATACCTAATGTATAAGAACAAGTTAAACAACATGGAAGACAACAGGTGTAATGTCCCTTTCCAAAAAGGAGCTCCAGAAGAGGAGGCTTAATGGTCTAAACCACCCCGTTAGACTATAGCCAGGGCCAAAGAGGGGTAAACAGGGTTACTAGAGGTCACTCCAATCACAGGTGTTATATTCAGAAAGTGACATTGAGCTAACAAGAGTTAACAACGCTTTACTAGAGGTCACC
>ML803460.1:308308-319263 GCA_009831015.1 Picea engelmannii | reverse complement strand
TGTATTTCTCAGTGATCTTGTTCTTATATTGCTCTTATCTATTGAAATGCAAAGAACTATAATAATGGCATAAACATTAACAGATACCACCAGATCATATTAAGAAAATAAGATATTCCCAAAACAACTTTTAGAACTCGTGACAGGCACTATGAATTCTGCATCATGCCTTTTGGGTTGACTAATACTCATTCTGCTTTTCAAAGCCTTATGAAAAACCTTTTTGACCCCAACTCAGAAATTTTGTGTTGGTTTTCTTTGATGATACACTTATCTATAGCAAATCATGGGAAGACCACATTAAGCATGTGGATAAAGTCCTGTAAATTCTTGAGAAAAAACAATTGTATGTAAAAAGATCCAAATGTTCTTTTTGGAAACATGTAGAGAATTTGAGTTATATTGTTTCAATGGAAGGGGTTACGGTGGACCCTCAAAATATCCAAGCGATTACAAAATGGCCTATTCCTAAGAACATCACGAGTCTTAGAGGATTTTTGGGTCTTACAGAATATTATCATAAATTTGTTAAAAAATATGCTCACATTGTAGGCCCACTCACATATCTCTTGAAGAAAAAATCATTTGTATGGAATGAAGATGCTACCTTGGCATTCTCACTCTTAAAAGATGCCATGTCTTCTACACTAGTATTTGCAACACTTGATTTTGGTAAAACATTCATAATCGAATGTGATGCATCTGGACAAGGAATTGGAGCAGTATTGACGCAAGAAGGGAGACCCTTGGATTTTTAAGGTAAACTACTAAAGGGAAAAGACTTGGTGAAATCTACATATGAAAAACAAATGGAAACAATTTTACATGCAATAAAAAAAATGACGACAATATCTCATTGGAGGCATTTTAAAGTTAAGATAGACCATGATAGCCTAAAGTATTTTTTGGAGAAAAGATTGTCATCAAAAGAGAAATAAAAAAGGGTACCAAAAGTGCAAGGGTTTGATTTTGAAATAATCTACAAAAAGGGGAAGGACAACGTGGTCGCAAATTCTCTTTCTAGAATAACACAAGCATCAAGTTTATATTCCATTACATCTTCCATTTCTGTGTGGTTGGAAGAATCTCGCCATGAATGGCAAAATGGCAATAGTACAAGACAAAACACACAATATATAAAGGAAGGGATGAACTATGTGGAACATTGGGAATGGAAGAGAGATATTCTATGGTACAAGGGTAGAATATTTGTATGCTCTCAATCAAAGTTGAAGCAACAAATATTAAGGGAGTCCCATGACTTTCCGATGGCAGGACATTCAAGGTTCCTTAAAACATATCAAAGGATAAAAAAATATTTTTTGGGGGAAGGAATGAAGAAAGATATTCAAAAATTTGTAAGAGAATGTTAGATTTGCCAAAGAAATAAAGGAGAAACAGTAAAAAATCTAGGGTTATTTCATCCTTTACACATACCTAATAAAAAATGGGAAGAGATATCAATGGATTTGATTATAGGTTTACCGAAATCAAAAGGTAAGGATGTCATTTTTGTGGTCATTGATAGACTAAAAAAATATGCATATTTTTGTGGAATTCAAAGTACATATACAACTAGTCAAGTGGAGGACGTGTTCATGAAGGTAATTCATAGACTTCATGGATTTTCTAAAGTAACAATAAGTAACAGAGATCCAAAACTCACAGGAAAATTTTGGAAATAATTATGAAAGAGGAGTGGAACAACACTAGCCATCAACTCAACATATCATCCACAAATAAATGGTCAAACAAAAATAGTTAACAAATGTTTAAAGGGTTATCTACATTGTTATTCTTCAGAAAATAAATCCCAATGGGTGAAGTGGCTTCCTCTAGAAGAATGGTGGTATAAAACCACCTATCACACATCTACTAAGATGTCCCCATTTGAAGCCCTTTATGGATATCCAACTCTTAGTATCTCATACTTTTTGCAGGACCAATCCAAATTAGAGGAAATAGAGTCACATATGGAAAATACTAAAGAAACTTTGACAATGGTTAAGGAAAACTTTCAAATGGCACAAAACATGATGAATCAGTGAGTAGATCAACATCAAAGTGAAAGACAATTTAAGGAGGGTGATTGGGTATTTTTGAGACTACAACCTTATAAGCAATCTACTTTCAAATAGAAGAAGGATCATAAATTAGCTCCAAAATTTTATGGACCTTACAAGATTATTCGTAATATTGGACATGTGGTGTATGAGTTGGATTTGCCTTCTTCTTGCATTCATAATTTTTTCATGTATCTCGTCTAAAAAGTGTTTTGGAACAAACTATACCATTGCAAACATAACTTCGAAAATTAGATGAAGAAGGGAAGTTTATTCTTGAACCGATTTTTTTTATAGATAGACATTCTATATATGTGAGGAATATAACCATTATGGAGTACCTAATCAAGTGGAAGAATATGCATCTAGAAGAAGCTCCATGGGAAAATGAGAAATTCATGAAGAAACACCCTCAATTACAATATTTGAGGGCAAAGATCTTTTAAAAAGAGAGGGGCTATGTTAAGGCCATAACAATGATTTATTATTAGTTTAGTAGTTATGATTAGATTGGCTTAGTGGTATGTTACATCATGCTCACTTTATCTCCTATTTATAACAAAGGAGAATCAATTGTAGTAGCATCTCATATTGTCTTGTGAATTGGATATATTGTAAAAGGAGGTTTCCTCTTTGAAGTGGGCCATTATTCATTGACTTTTTACCATTATCAAGCCATTAGGTCTTAACATTAAAGTTATTCATGATAGTTTGATGGGCTATATATCTAATTACTAGCATGTCTGATACATGCTTTGGTATAAGGAGTGGAGTTTTTTCTGCTCCATATATTATAATGTAAGTGATTTTTTCATTCAAGTACAAATCCTTGATGCATTCTAAAACTTGTATAGCCTTGTTGACCTTAAAATTCTCTAAGTCACAAGTCTCTCTCTTGTATTATACTTCCATAATTAGAAAATTTTTGATCCATGGCGGGGTTACCAATCATACCTTAATCTCCACCTCCCTCAAAATTCACTACCATATTCCACTGCCTACAAATTGTACCAACACTTAGCTTTTTTTTATGTTCTCCGCGGAACGACGGACTCACGGGTATATACTTTTTTCTTTAACTCGTATTCATAAGTCTATCTGTCCACTCCATGGTACTTAGCATTATTTTGAAATTCTAGATGCTCCAACACTTAATATTTTCAAACAATTTTCAACCACGGAAGCGGAGTTCATATTACATCTCGAAAAAACTTCCTTTTCCTTTCTCCGTCTGTCCACTTTTTGATACTTAGCCATATTTCGAGATTTAATCTATCTTTTCAATACTTCAATACTTAGTCTTTGATCTCAACTGTGGAAGCGAAGTTCGTTTCACCACTTCGAAAAGTTCTTTTTCTTTTGTCCGCCCGCCATCCAATACTTAGTCATATTTCAAAATATTTCACAAAGCCGCAGAAATAGAATTCTTTCTTTCAAAATCTTCTATACTTTCTTTTCCTCCTCTTCATCGCGAGTCCTCGCTCCTTGCCAAATGAACTGAAAAAAGCATTTAATGCATATCTTATGCGAAATGACATATGGTTAAATACACAAGGACCGTTATTTATGGCATACTCTTCGAGACTAATTTCATAAATTCAAATTAAATTTGCCAAATCATTCTTTTGAAATAAGATCTCCAGTGGTTAATACGAAAAAGAATTATTTAGTAATTACAAAAAGATTGTACATTCTTCACCAACTCTTAAGAATGATGGTGAAAAGACGAGAAAGAATTATTTGGTAATTATAGAAAGATTGTGCATTCTTCACCAACTCTTAAGAACGATGGTGAGAAGACGAGAAAGATTTTGTGGTGATACATTGAATACATTTGCACGGGAAGACCACAAAAACCACTGGTCGAGAGCCTACAAATATTATTCTTTGTTACCGCCTTAATAAAATAATGATGATGATGTCTAAGTATCTGGTATCGCCAAGGCAGGGTGTGTTCCAGAGGTCTTTGATGCAGAGGATTTAGTGATATGGTGTGTAGACAACTACGAAAAAAATCATAGAATTATTAAGTTGAATGGACAATCCCCAATCTCTTTGGCGCCATCAATTTTCAATCAAATGCTCAGGTTACCGAAACCAACAACAAATTTCAAGGTCGACCAAGCTAAAGATTTCATCGAAGCTAAAAATGGTGGTAGGTACTTATTGCCTCATTGTCTCGAAGACCCGACGATAGTGCCGACGGATTTGTCTGTGATTCAGGTCAATATATTTAAGACACCTTATAAAGAAATGGCTTGGCTACTTGCTACAGTATGAGGACACGAGTCAAATTCTACTATCCCTTGTTTGGGTCTTTACATTTTGCATTATTCTATTCAAGGGAAAAGAATTTTCGACTGGTCTAAAACTATATCTTATGAGATATCATTCCAGTTGTCAAATTTCAAGAAAGATAGGAAATTCTACATGTCTTCGTATTTGGTCTTCACTATGGTATATTGTCATGTATTTTAAGGATTGATCTTGTCAAGACAAGTTGATTCTAAAACAAACCTGATTCATACTTGGTATCCTGCTCAATGGAAGCAGAAAGCGATGTACCACATTTATGAAGTTTATGATTATTTTCTTTCTTCTTTCAAAAAACTCATGTTCGGAAATAATACTTCAAGATTGTTGTTGGAGGCAACAATATTTTTAGATAAAAGAGGAAAATTTGAATTGAATGAACAATACAGCATAATCAGAGTTTATTGTTCTCAGGAAGCCCAACTTATCTCATATTTTGTGTATCAAATAAGATATTTATGATAGAAGTCCGTAGACAATACAAATTTTGGGATAATTTCTTTCTTCAAAGAAATAAAAAGCAATTTATTGCATTTCCATGGAAAGTTGGTGAGATTAAATTAAGAAGTACCCCGAGAATTGATGAATTTCCAACTCAATTCAACCAGAATAATTTAAAACTGATAGATTTATTTAAGGGGTTTGACCCTCAACAACATTTTATGAATCATATGGTTTATGTAGGTTTCAACGTGCCATATGTAAACACTTACATATATGGAGAACAATAAAGAAAGGATAACAATTATGAGGAAGCATTGGTTGGAGACCTTGAAACTATCAACAACACAAATGAAGCAAATGGATAGCATGGAAGGGTCACAAGTGAAAGGATTTCAAAATCCTTAAGCTCTTCTTAGAGAAGCGACACACCCAAGCAGAATCCCCAAAATGCTATACAAGAAAAAAAACCCTTAGTTGAGAATTTAGGTGATGGAGATGATCCTCATCATCCCAAAAAGGATATTGAAAAACCCCACAAATTACTAATAACCAGTAAGAGGAAAAGGAAGATTAATCAATAGGAAGTGGAAGAGGTCATACCTGGTGAAGATGTTGTTCTCGAACACATGGAGTTGGATGCAAACATCAAAGACATAGAATTTATAGATGATGAGTAGAGGGTTCAACCCAGTGGAGAATTGGTAACTCAAGAACCTATATTTTATGAAGAAGAATCTCCGACCCTCCATAGTGCATTATTTAACAAAGATTTGAAAAAGCTAGTTTTTGAACAAGTGAATTCAAAGGGAAAACGAATCGAGGATATAGAGTTGGACTTGAATGGAGTCTTACCATCAAGAATTTCCCAAATTCACAAAGTTATAGGTAATGCTTTAGAAGTGTATATGTTGATATTATGGAGGCTGAAAATGCTAGGTTAAAGGAAAGAGTTAAAGAATTGGAATGTGCCTTAATGCCACCTACTATCTTTGTAAGTCCGCTAGTTGCTATTCAACCTGGGAGAAATCCTGATGGTACACCTGAGTCGAGTTCAAAGTCGAAAGGAACATCAAGTTTGTTGGTTGCAGCAAGAAAATTTGTTGGAGAAAATATTAAAAAGAGAATGTCTCTTATTATGGAAGCATGGGGTACATGGAGTACTATTGTTTCTTTCAGTTCAAAGTTAAACAATTTTAGAGAATATGTTCAAGCTGATTTAAATAATGAAGAAGGTTTTTATAAAGACATTTCATCACATTTATCTTGAAATTTTTTGGTGTGATTGAGCTGAAAAGAAAAGAAGTAGACATACTTTATCTAACCTGAATCAAACAATTAAAAGCTTGTTGGATAAAAAAAGATAAAGGTATTGAAATAAATATTGGATGTTGTGATGTTGTGCTTGTTAAAAAGGAAGCTTTGATTCACAAGTTTATTGAGATAGACTTGGCAGGGACCACACGGGACGTATAATTTGAAGAACTCTATATTATGACAAAGAAAAAATTTGAAGAACACATGGAAATATTGAAGGGATTGTCAACTGAGAAATTTAATAGTATAATTGAGTATAATGAAAATGAAATTGAAAATTGGTTGGTGAGTTATACAAAATAAAAACAAAGACATTGAAGATAGACTCCACCAACTTTCATTTGAATTGAAAGAATTGGAAGACATGTTGTTACACATTATTTTCGTCATCCCTATGATCGTTAATGATGTAAACCTGTCTGTTACCTTCAGAGGGGTCAGTGGCCTGAGTTCCTGAAGAGAGAAGGGAGAAGAACTTTTCCTGAGAAAAGAAGTTGCATTTTCCTATGTAAATACCTTATAAAAAAGGAAGTTCACAGGTTGTTATATAGGCAGGGTGCGAGAATGACCCATTCTCGCAGGTTGCACTATAGCTAGGGTGCGAGGTGTTCATAGGTTGCTCTATAGCTAGGGTGCGAGAATGCCTGCACGTGGGAAAAATGAGCGTTTTCTCGAATCTTCTAGAAGGAGAAACTTCTATGGTGAGGTGGCATCCGAATGGTTTGGATCTTACTCGCTTTCATGATTTAGTGGGATCATCCTAACCTCCTCACCTTATCCTCTTCAACTTATAAAAGGAGAGGAATTCTCATGGAGAAAGTTAGCTTTTGTGAGCTTGGGTTAGCTTTTGTTGGTTCTTGAGCTTGTTCTTGATTGGCTTGGAATTATCAGCTTGGTTGGAGTGGCTTTGAGATTTGCTTTGTCAAAATAGATTGTGAGTAGCTATCAAATCTATGCTCTCAGAATTCTTGGAGCAAGAAGTGTGTGGGGAACGAAGGACAGTTGGAAGGGACCTTATGACATCAAGGCCATGGTTGTAATCTCTCTTTCACATTTAATATGATACAGTAATATGATTTTTTCCTATAAAGCTTGTTGTGTTTTATTGTATGATTCCTTGATCACATACATAGGTTTTTATTGACTTTATGTTATTGCTATCACTTTGGTTGGTTTGTGTTGTCTTGGTCTTGACCTCACGAGATCACCAGAGTAAAGCAGGAGCAACAAAGACCCTAGGAAGCGATAGTGAGGTATGTTACTTGTTCCTTCCTACTAGTAAATTCAATATCTAAAACTTAAGGAAAGTGTCATGTTCTGGTGTGTTTTGTTCTAGATCCAGGTGGATCTAGGGAGATCGGTTTGTGTCTGCACTTACGGATTTATCCAATAACACATGTTATTTGAAATAAAAATTAGACAAGAGATTAATGTCGCCCTAATGAAAGAATACATAGAAGATTGGTTAAAAAGAGGCTCGATTAAGATATCTGAAGAAGATCAGTAGGAGGTAGTTGGTACTGATCATGCAACCGCAACGAGAAATGATATAAGAGGTGCATCAACAAGAAAATTAAGAGAGAGATCCCATCACAATAAGTGTAAAATTGATCACTTCCTTCTTCCATTCTCTTCTGCTTTCATAATTCATCTACTTATATTTTGTCTATCCCAAGGAGAATATAACCAATTTCTGATTGTTCCCTTCTGTTCTCTTTTCAGGTCTTGCATTTTTATTGCCTTGTTCCAACTATGTTCTTGTTCTTTTCTTATTTCATTTCTTTATTTTATGGTCCACGAGAGCCGATACAAGTCCATCTTTGGACAAAAGCCTTTTATTTTCTTAAGACTATTAAAGACTAATCTATTTTTGAGAAAACTCCAAAAAACTACTACGAGATTAATTTTAATTGTATCTTTGAACTTTCAGCATTTGAGTATAATATATTTGAAATTAACCTATCAAATGCTATTTTAATTTTAATTAAAAGACCCATTTAAAGTTCTCTGATATATGTGGGCCCTTCATTTCTCTTTCCTTGAATGTGATAAAAAATATTTGAAACTATGATGGATGTGAGATTCATGTTACATTTCTTATAGTTATTTTCTTTGTATTATATTTCTGCAGATATATTATTTTATGAGTGAAGGTTCCTGGTCCATTTCTCAGGAATTCTTGTTGCATGTATATTTTGTTCAGTGTTTATTTTTATTTTTTTGAATGATAAAGATTTGGAGTTTCCTTTTTAGCACAATCCCATATTAAAATTCATGTCCCAAGATCTTCAAAGATAAATCTTTTAAAAATTTAAAGAGGAGTACCACCTTTATAAAAATGAAAGGGGGGTTTTAATCCTCATGAGGTTGTTGTTTCGATCTTAACCGATTCAAACATCAACAAGCCTTTTTATATAACCTTGGAGTAGTGCAAAAAATTAATTCATGCAATGGAGCTAGAAAATGATGAGATTTCCTAGAATATTACTACTTATATTTATGTTTCAATGGATCTTGGAAATATACTCGAACAAGTGGCTTAGATGTGTTCCAACTCCATCCCATTCTTGGGAAAGGACTAATATCACATATAATGTCTATGAAATAGGATGTCATGAAGAACTTTGGGGGTGATCTAGGAGTTAGATACTTAACCCTTGCTATCACATATGACATTCGATGAGATAGGATAGACTAGTTGAAAATTGATCCCTACTTCATTATGGTATATAAAAGTGGCACCCAAGCCTATTAGAAGTGTGATGCATTGTTTTCCTCATATCATCTGCTCATTAAGGACAAAATCTCTATATGATTCCTTTGAATTGGTGATGGTGTATATTCCCATGTCTCGGTATTTAAGCTACTTACTTTCAACCCAATACTTTCTTGGGATTTTGTGATAGTTTTTATTTCGGGAAAAATCTTCTATCCATGCGGGGGTCATGGAAGTCTCTACTCTTGGAAACTTGTAGCAAGTTTCTAAGTTGTTTTCTTGAAATGAAGCTATACATCTACCCTAATCATTAAGCATTGTATTATTTTTAATATTAGTATGATTAATAATCCATTTGATCATCTCATTGCAAGGCAATATAATGGGTCTAACAACCACATTATGTATCTGAGATGCCATAATTTTTGGGTATGCATTCCCATCTCTAGATTTCTCCTCCATTATCTCGACTAGTGTGGCAACCCATGTTTCCTCTTTGAACATTTGAAAAAGATCTGCCCATTAAGGGGCATGTTGCAATCCTATGTAACTAGAAGTATCTATGTCGAGTGGCCTCATGGGATTTTTAGGTTCAAACTCCAAAGAAGTGCTCTTTGTTTTGGGATTCTATTTTGTCTTTTGTTTTTTAGGAGCTATGTAAAAAGTTTTGCATTCCACCCATTTTAACAACACATCACACCAGTGAGATTAGAAAACAAGATGTTTCAAAAAGATTAAATCAATTGAATTTAGAATTGATTTAATCCCCTTAGGAAAAAGGATCCAATATTGGAAAGTTATAACATTGCCTAAGTCCATAATAGATATAGAAAACCAAGAATAAGGTCCTATCCTAATTACATAATGGCTTGAAGTTTGCCAATTCAAGGTCATAATTATACATTTAGAAATAGAAGTGATTTTTGACTCAATAATCTATTTAGTGAAGGGATTTCAAATGAAATAATTCTACTCTTAGCTTTGGATATGACATTCAAATGGAAGGGGGGGAATATTCTTCTTAAAGTAAATCTTAAGGTTGGTGAGGTTTATGTATGGGATCTGAAGGCTTGGTTAAGGTCAATTTTCACTCAAATGGTATTATGTCCATGATAGGGTATTCCCTACTATACAAAACTCATTTGCATAATGAAAGACATTTTTGTCTTGGGCTAAGAAATTCAATTATTCATATTACGCAAAAATTTACATTTGAATGTGACAAGTTCTATAACTAGGCTTATATACATCTAGGAAACTCATTAAAACACATAAATTCAAATGTGATACAAGCTTGAACATGTTCAAATTATATTTTTAATCAATTCATTATTCATTTTTTTAGCCAATGGATGTGTGAATTTTGAACATACATTTTCAAACGAGAGACTCCCTACTTAGCAACATGGAAAGGACTTAGAGTGACTGGTAAAGATGGTTTGACAACGTGAAGTCCCTTTGCACAGTTGAATGTTACCACCACATACCTTGCCTTTTTCCTAGACTTGCAACTAACTGGGTAATATGGTTCTACTCATCAACTCTTTAGTCAAAATCAGTTAGTAATGATACTTAGCATTTGAAGTCTTTAGCACTATTTTATAGGTTGGGCCAGTGAACATATACATATACATTTGTATACCCACAATGTGTGTGTGTGTGTGTGTGTGTGTGTGTGAATTGTGTTTAGTTTGGGTAGTTGGGAGAAATGATTATTATCCTCCCCACCTAGTTTCAATTCCAACAAGTGACATGTTGAGATTTTAATGAGTATATTGTTGTAATGACTTTGATCCCTATTGTTGAATGGCCTTATGCCCTAAATATTCTAGGGCTCAACAATGGATTTTCATTAGGTTAATTAACCATAACGAATAGAGTCATAAAATTATCGAGATTTATTCATATGTAGTAAGAGAATAATCAATTATGAATCATGGAGAAGGAGGTGGATATTGTGGACTATTTGGAAGAGGGCGATGAAGAGATGTTGAAGTCTATATTAAGGTCTAGGGATGAACTTATGGTCCAATGGAATAGATATAGGGTAATGGAAATCCCAGGGAAAATACTTGAGTGGTTCCCCTCATTGCAAGGATGGTACC
>ML803460.1:287624-302645 GCA_009831015.1 Picea engelmannii | reverse complement strand
AACAGAACATCAGGGAGTGTTCTAATCCTTCCATCCATGAGCTTCAACTTGAATTTTCCTCGTCCTATACTCAAAAGAAGATACAAGATGTCAAGACTTGAAAATTTGAGTCATTTAATCATAACATGGGAGGGATATTTTTGGAGCATGAAAAGAAGCAATTAAAAGTTTTGGAGGAGAAAAGGTAGAAGTTGTTGGAGTGGAAAGAAGCTAAACATAGAATGATGAATCAAGAATTTTGGTTAGCAACGGGTGATGGTAATATTATGTTCTTCTACGACTATGAAAATCATAGGAAACATATCAATATTATGTGGGAGACAATGAAAGTGGATGGAATTGAGGTTAGAAGGTTCTAGAAGATTGCAAAAAAGCAAGAATCTATTGGCGATGGTTCTCAACTAGATCTATCTAAGGCATATGACATAGTTAGTTGGATTTTTTTTAAGGTTGCTACTAAATTCATATTAGAATAAGCATGCAAATGGTGAATTGGATAATGGGTTGTTTGTCTTTTATTTCATTTTCTCTTCTCATCAATGAGCCAACTTCTAGATTTGTTATCCCTTATAGGGGGTCAAGGCATGTATGTTATCTATCTCTTTTTCTCTTTCTTTTGGTGGTAGAGGGACTAAGCAATGTAGTCAAAGGATGCAAGAGGCAAGGAGATCTAAAATGTATTAAAATATGGAGATATTTTTCCTTGTCACATCTACTATTTATTGATGATGTTATGTTTTTTGGGGTATGTATTGTGAGAGAAGAAGAGAAGTACAATGATATATTAGCTTTATACTACAAGACAACTAGGATGGAAGCTAACACTCAGAAATAAACCATTCTATTTAATGGGATAGAAGCAAAACAATAAAGAAGGATTCTTTAAACTCTTCCATACAATGTGTAATATTTTGATGTAGACAACAAGTATTTGGGTTTTAGAATTAATACCTAATAATTATAGGTTTTATGATTGGAATTGGTTATATAAGAACATAGAGAGTGAAGTCTCTAATTGGTGTTATAGCTAGCTTTCAAGAGAAGGTATACTAAATCTAGTAAAATCAATGTTAGAAGAAATTTTGGTTTATTGACAATCACTAGCCTATTTCCCCAAATGTATGGTGAAAAAATTAGGCAAAAACTGTTTCAATTTTTTATTGTCAAGGAAAATGGAAAAAAAGGAATTCCTTTTGAATAAGATTGCAACTACTAAAGAGGTATGGGGCTAGGGTTTGAAGTATATCCATTTCTTTGGTTAAGCTTTAGCTGACAAAAGTTTATGGAGACTTATAATGATTGATGGTTTATGGAAATAAATGATGTTACAAAAGTATATTAAGCCCATTTCAATTAAGGCATGCATAAGGCTTCCATTGAAATCAATAATAGGGGCATCTATAATTTGGAAAGCCTTGATGAAGGCATTTCCCATTGTAGGGAAATGACTAGCATGGAGAGTTGGAGATGGAGCCAAAGTTAGATTAGGAACATATATTTTGGTGTGTTGTACTTGAAACTATAAACTAGATGTGTCTTTGATATATTCCATGAAGCTTAAGATATAAAAATATTTGAATGAGGCAATAGATCTAGTCAGCTCATCCATTTAGAGTTAAGGTGGGAAAGGTGCAATAATCTTGGGACTACAAGGAGAGAAAGAAGAAAGCTAGTTTATCTATGTGAAAAGAGTAAAACAAAGTTCCATGAGGATTAGGGAAAAAGAGGGTGATTAGTGTGGTTTAAAAATAATTATTCTATGAGAGATACTACTAAGCTTGGATATGAAGCCAATTTAGTTGAGGAAGAAGGGGAGAAAAAGTGGCGGTGGAAGGCTACATGGAAATTAAAGGATCATTTGATGACAATAATCTTTCTCGGGTTTGCATTATTCAATAAGATATTAACATGGGATAACTGGGAAAAAATAACATAGAGTGGACAAGGTAGATTCTTAACATGGAAAAATGATGATGAACATACCTCACCTCTTAATAAAATGTTCCTTTGATAAAATGGTCTAGTGAGAAGCCTTGACTTTTATAGGAGGTAAAGGTAAATGTAAAGGAAGCAATGTGGAAATATATTTGGAGCATTGGTTCAAAGAAAAAACATTAAAGGATCATAAGGTATTGTCATATGTAGTTGTGAGAGCCCTTTGGTTGGCTAGGAATGAGATGAAATTCCAAAGAGAGGAAAAATCAACGATTCATGTATCTTTCTAAATTATGTATTCATTTGAAGGAGAGTGGAAACTAAGGAGATTAAAACCTGCAAGGATAATTGAAACTACAAAGATAGGCAAAAGAATAGCTTGGGGGTTATTTGTTGGTGCAAGTCAAGGGGACCCAAGGACAATCAGGGCAAGAGGAGTCATTATTTAAGTGAAGACCATTCAATTAGTTTCAAAGCAACTCTAGAAGAAGGGACATACAAATAGGTAGAACTTAAAATTATGGATGTTGATGAGAGTTGTTGCTGAAAATGAAGTGGATAAAGTACAAATTATGGGTGACTCCAAGTTAGTTACAGATTGGATTAATGAGAAAGCCAATGTTTAGAATATCACTTTGACCCCAATAATGGAAATAATTCAAGATTTAAAAGAAACTTTCTCTTCTATGTCATTTCTCCATATTTTTAGAGAGAAATTTCAAAGCATAAGATCTATCTAAACAAGCCCTTTCTCTTCATATAGGTTTCTACAAATTAGAAGAGGATAAGGCAAGGGTAAATTTTATAGCTATCAATAGATCCATATATGCTTAGCCCCTTTATATGATGAAAGAATTTTCAAATCATGACCGTGAAATTTGAGTTTGTAGTGCCAATATTTCAATTGAAAAATGGTGTAGGTTTCATTCATAAATTGTATTTTAGGGCCTCAATGGCTTTCACGGTTTTGTGAAGCTATTTATGTATCATGACTATTAGATATTTCTATGGAAATTACCGCCTTTTTGAATGTGCATAATGATCTCTTCTTAGAGTACTCTAAAGCACATATCTTTGTATATTTTGATTTCTACTTGAAATAACAAATATATTATTTTTTTTCTTGGAACACACACACACTTTTATTTTTCCCAATGAAAAAAAATTCACAATTTATATTCTTATAGAGAATGGAAATCACATTCTTCAGGTGCATATAACACATTACATAAATATGACTTTACCACATTCATAGATATCCAACCATAACTTGACACAAAAAACAAAAGAAAAACTTCATGTGGTGACATCAATCTGACATTTTTTACCCTTCTTCTTTTTTACTATTGTCCAACCCCTTAGAGGAGGTCCATCAACAACCACTTGCATTTTAGTTTTATGAAATTATGAATTTTCAAGAGGGGACTATTTATATACGCGTGTGTGTTTGGATGGGGGGGGTGGGGGGGTATTAGCACTACAGAGTTGGAAATATCGTTATCTAGAGTTTTACCACTGAGCATATGCCAATGCCTACCAATGGAGTTAGCAAAATATGCATAATTCTAGAGATGGTTAAAGACATTTTTATGAATGTTGGAGGATGACCAAGTTACATTCAATTTGAACAAGTTGATTATGAAATTACTGGAATCATCGTTAGAGACAATTGACATACCCCTATTCCATGTGCAAAGAAGAAGATCATGGAAATAATGTTGATTGAATACATTAATTGTTAGATATGAGGTGTGAGAGGTCATGCTCAATATGGGATTAGATGTGAACAATTTTTCTAAGAAGTATTGAGAGTTCATGGGATGACCAAGCTTTTGGTCTGCCCACCGATCCAGCTATGGTTGTCAAATCAATCATGTATCTTTCCTATTGGTAGATTGGAATAGATGGATGTGGATCTAGATGGTGTTAAAACCTATGTAGATTTTTAAGTCATAGAGATCTTGGACAATAAGGATCCCTATTCGACGCTATGGGGGATTGATTGGGTTTTTAACAATAATGTTAATTTGAACTTGAAATAGAGATATATGTTGTTGGGGAAAGAGGGATGCAGAGTCATTAGGAATTTAGATCCAACATTTGAGGAGTGATTTGTGGAACTAGTGGACAATGTTTTGCATGAGAGTGCCTTGGATTAGTTGTATAATCTTGCCACTAGGTAATTAGAGGATTACATAAATTTAACCATTGATGGAGAGACAAGTTGGCACAACATGTGCTCTTTCACAATGGATTCAGAGGCTACATTTAATCGGTGCAAGAGTAGAGACTATGAGTTGTCAAGATGACAATGCATGGTGTTGTGAGCACGTGGTTGGATCGATGTAGAGGAAAAAGACCAGCCAAAGTTTGATGACACAACTGACACAACCTAATTTTTGGAATAGGTGGAAGAATAAATCATGTCATAGAAGATAATTGCAACACTAAATGTCACTTTGGCAGAGACCCTTACGATATGGTGGGCAAATCATAAAAATTCATTGCATTCTTTGAAAGACACAATAGAGGCATTACATACTCACTTTTTATTAGACATTGGAGCTCTGTTAGCAAATGCCAACTCCATCCCCGTGCACTTGTGTTATGGTTAGATGGAACTTCTATATCACTTGGACATGTGGACAATTATGAGGTGCAATGAATGGCATAAGATGTTTTAATTCAACAAATGGTGCACAAATTTGCACACACCTTGGAGCCATTGTCAAGGAATTGGTATCTGTAAGTAGAAATGTAGCAACAAATGTACCATTGGCTTGAACTATGGGAAATGTTGTGTGATACTTTTCAGTTCTATGGAGAAGATACACATTTGTAGGGTTCATTCAATATTTCTTGTAAATGGAGCACTCACAATGTTTGACCAGAGGTTTTCTTGAAATTGACCCTACAAAAGTAGACCTCACAAAAGAACTTTGGCATCTATGGTTCAAATAAATAGAATTTCACCACCTAGTACACGATATAGAGGACACCAACAATCTAGTGTATTATGATGGACCATTATAGATGAAGCAAGTTAACATTGGCATTGGAGATGAACTAAAACTAGCAATGACTAGGGATTATTGGGATGAACATACAATGTAGATTTTCTCCATCAATATGTTGATCTATTTCCATAGAGTTTTACCAAGATGGAAGGCATGGTTGGAGATCTTGGTGAAATGAAGATTTAATTGAAGCTATGTGCTCAACCAATAAAGAAATGACCAGACATAATAAACTCACGGCATAAGGAGTAGGTGAAACAAGAAATAGATAAAATGTTGGACATCAAGTTGATCTTTCCAATATAGGAGTTTGATTGGATCATTCTAATAGTGATACAAGACAAGAAAATAGACATAATTTATGTCTGTCAACTTTTGCGGACTTGACGAGGGTTGTGTACATGACCCCTTTCTAACTCTAGTGATGAGATATTGGAAAACATTGTAGGGAATGATGCATATTCCTTTATAGATGGATTTTTTTTGGCTATCATCAAATCCAGTTAGTAGAGGAGGATAAGAAGAAAACCGTGTTTACAATGAATTATAGCTCGTACACCTATAATGTTATACCCTTTTGACTGACAAAATACGCTCGCATTATTTTCCATAGTCGTAGTTGTTACATTTAGGGAATACATTCACAAGTTTTTGGAGGTATACTTGGATGGACAGACAATACACACTTTGCTAAAGGATCATGCTATGAAGATTTTGTTAGTGTTGGATAGGCATAAGCAAAAGCAACAATCATTGGTTATCAATAAATGCATCTTTTATACCCCATTCAACATCTTGTTAGGGCATATAGTTTGCAAGGAAGGGTTATTGGTTGATCATGCAAAGATTTTCACAATTGTTAATTTATTGGTGTCAACGAATGTATCCACACTATGTTCTACATTAGAACACACAGGGTAACATCATAGATATATCAGGGGGTACATATAGTTGACAATGCAAATGGAGGAGTTGCTACATAAAGGATTCTCGTCTGTATGGATGAAGTCCTATGAAGCAGGGTTTGCAGAGTTAAAAAAAACATGGTGACAAACTCTGATTTTGGTTTTTCTAGATTGGACTAAGATTTTTATGTAGTGTTGGCACAACCAGGGGAAGGTACACTAGATCACCCAATCTACTTTGCCAACAAGAAATTTTTGTGTGTTGAGCATAATTACACTACCACTGAATGAGAAGGATTGGAAATGGTGTATGTGCTCCAAAATTTTAAATATTACCTGCTAGGCTACCTATTAAATTTTTTCACAAATCAATTTGCATTGAAATATTTGGGCCAATGTAGGAGGATTGGACCTATTGATGGTTACTACTATTCCAAGAATTTGATTTAGAAGTGGAAATGAAGCCAGTGAAGAAAAATGTGGGGCCCGACCATCTTTTACCAATGTAAGATGAAAATTGTAGGGATATTTGATGAAGTACATGTTGTCAATCTCTTTTCCCTGGAAGTCATTCTGGACTTATTTGTAGAGATCGTTGAATTCTTTAATTTAGGTTTAATGTACGAGGATTATAATTAGTGGTAGTGAAGGTAGATAATGGGACACATGATGGACTATTAATTGTGAGTGGGACAATTGTATAAATCAGTGACATTAGGGATTATGTGGGGATGCATGTTGGTTCACGAGTCACCAATGGTACTATGGGAAGCCTGTGATGGTTATAGTGATGGACACTACTAAAGAAAGGATAATGTGTGGAAGATATTATGCATAGGGATTTGATGGCTAGAACTTTTGCAGATGTTTGAAATATGTGAAGCAATGTAATGTCTACCAATGTGTGGGATGACTCTCTACATGAGATGAAATGTTGTTGTGATCAATTGTGATCAAGGAGCCATTTCAATGTTGAGTAGTGGGCTTTATTGGACCAATTAATTCGTTGATGTGATATTCAAAGGCTTAGTACATTATAATTGCAACATATTATCTAACAAAATGGGTAGATGTTGCATTGAATTGAGATTGCTCGGTGGAGACAGTGGTAAGGTTCATTCTTGAGAATATCATCACACGATTTGGATGTCCACGTAATTTGACTATTGATCAGGGACGACATTTCATTAGGGGTGTAGTGGCTACATTGTTCAAGGAATTCATGTTCCATCACAATATTATGACATTGTATCATCCACATGCCAACGACACCATGGATGCATTCAACAAGGCTTTGGAATATGGCTTACAAAGTCATGTGCAATAAACTTGGATGATTGGGATGAGCGAATCCCTATAGTTTTATGCGATTATGAGATTGTGTGGAAAACATAGACCAAGCACACACCATTCAACTTAGTGTATGGCATGAAGGATGTGATGCCACTGGAGTATTTAATCCCAATCTTGTGGGTAGCCATTGCTACGTTGATGTCAAACACATAACAATGATAGGGTACGCTATTCATCACCTTGGTCATTAAACCTTCTTTCCTTTTTTATTTTTGTTTCTTATTTTAATATTTTTATTCTATCCCAAAGATCCTTAGGTTTTTACTCCGTTGACCCTTCTTTTTCTATCTTGGCCCCTTCTTTCTTTAATAAATTTTTTTATTTTTATTTTTTCCCCTTTCAATTCAATTTTCACGCTTCCAATAATAAAATTTTTTTTACCAAAATTTGTACATTTCCTAAAATAAAAATATTTTATTATTTCCCACTTTAATGTTGTCACAATGGTTATTGGTTTAATTTGATATTTTTATTCTATCCCAAGGCTCCTTGGGTTTTTACTTTGTTGACCCCCTCTTTATCTATCTTAACCTCTTGTTTCTCTAATAATTGATTGTTTTGTTTTTTCCCTTTTCATCTCAATTTTCACCCTTCCAATATTAAAAAGTGTTCTATACAATTTCTACTTTTCAAAGAAAGAGCCTTTATTATTTCCCACTTGTACGCATTCACATTGGTTATTGATTTAAAAGTTTATTATTTATTCACAACGACTTCTTCTTTTTTCAACAACTATCCCTTGATATCCATCCCATAATATTTTCCCAACACTCTTTTCTAATATTTCAGCTTTATTTGTCCTTGATGATGGGTGGAGTGTCCACTTGAAAAGTTGGACATTTCATAATCCTTACACAATTTGTATCCATAAAGTTTAAGCAACCTTACAATGGTACAACTTGAAGAATATAGATTTTTGGCATGTTACCATCAAATGGTGCAAAAGCAGGGAAAAATAGGCATATAATGAACAAACAAGTTGAACAAGGGCATCTAGTGTTGATGTATGACAATAAATTTTGGAAACATATGGGCAAGCTAAGGATATATTGGCAAGGAACCCACATAGTTGTGCATATAACTAACTAGGGTGTAGTCCAATTCACACAGTTCGATGGGAAGCTAAAAAGGTGATGGGTGAATGACGCACACCTAAAGCCCCATGAGACCTCGACCCCAACAAAACTACCTTGAATTTTAAGGGGGAGTTAGTGTACCATAGTATAACTCAATCTCAACATTTATTTCCAAAAATTCCATTTATGCAAGTTGATTTCAACAATTTCATTTCACCTTTAAAATTTGTTGTTTGCCACTTTGTAGGTCTAAGAATAAACAATAGAATAATTCCATGACTAAATAGGCTGAAAGTACTTTGTTGTAGCAAAACTTTGTGGTTGTTATGTCAATAGGTACTAATGATCTATGGATGGGATGGAATGGGTGTTGCAAGAACTATGGAGACTGTGAAGCTAATGGACCACAAAGTAGATATGAGTATGTGTAGGGTTAGGTATTTGCTAGAGGGAAGTTTATGCATCAAAAAACTATACTTCAGGGATTTTCATTGTTATAAGAGTAGGGTCTTATCACGATTAATGTGTCTATAATAGGTGGCACTAGAACATGTTTTTAATGTTGTCTAAGCCATGCTCGACTCAATCACATCACATTTATGGTAGAAAAAAGTCACTACAAAGGGAATGCCAAGGATTTATCAAGGATTTAAGTCGGATACGCGAGATAGGGTAGAGATGAATGGTTAGGATGTTGCACACTTCACATGTCATTGATTCCTATAAAAACAATTTCAAGTTGAAGTTTTGGGCAAGTATTTCTCATTTTGATGCATAAGATTAGGGAGTTGCAAGAGTTTTAGAATAAAGCCTCTATCAGTTAGAGTTGCAAATCTTGAGATGGAATTTTTTTATATATATATTGTTCTATGCAAGGAATCAAAATACAATCTAACTTTTCAAATATCTAATTGTCACATCAACTACAAATTCAAATTGAATCTAAAACATAAAGATTAAATTGTTGTTGTGTAAATAAATGAATAAAGCCCTCAGATGCAGGTGTCACCACATTTGTAACATACCCGACCCCTAAATGCTCTTTTAAGGGGTGGGGCATCATAATTTCGTTTTCTTTAACTCTCCAAATGCAGATTCCAATTTCCTCCTAGGACTACGCGACCTCCCGGTCTAGGGTCGTTTAATCACTTGAGTTGAATCAACTCTTCGGGCCCTGCTGGAATCCAAACCAATCTTCACAGTTCCCCCCTTCTCCAAGGTGCGGGTTCTTCCAAACCGTGGGCTCTTTCTTGGCCCCTTTGAAGAATTTGAACAACATGCACTAGCTTTCCATGCTAGGCCCCTTCCTTCATATGACCTCGGGCTATGACCCGACGCCTACTCGAAGGCCGCTTCGAAACTTTGGGCATTTTCACTTCACCACTCGCCAATTCTCCTGAACTTCGAACTGACAAAGTTCTAAAATCATGTGAGAGGGATTGATGGTCCCTTCTCCCTTTCTAGATCAACGACCCACCGAAACTTTGGGCTTAGGCGCTTCAACAAGTTTTGAACCGTTTCTCCACAAAACCTCTAGAGTGACAAATCTATAAAGTTCACAATCTGACACCACGTGCACTCATAAATTTTATGGCTCTGATTCACTTCGAGACTCTGGGCTTCGACAGTTCCCAAGTCTTCACACATGCAAACCTCTAGAGTGAAATCCTTCCGAGGTGTCGGATATTCTGACACGCGTCCCCACGTGGCTTCGTCTCATTCGTACCATCTCTAGGTTCCTACCTCCCGTAGGAAAGTTCCATCTCTTTACCATATATGCATGAGATCTCCCAAAGCTATAGATTGAGCGCCATGTGCTCGCCTTGATCAAAAATTGAGATTGTCGTTTGTCTCCACTTAGGGTGAATTGAGGTAAATGCCCCTTTGCTCCTCTTTATCACGGAGTGTAAATACTTTGAAATGATAGATTTATTGCCATGCGTCCTTCTGCAACAGACGACTCAGATGGATTTCAGTGCTTTGGCCTTCGGAAGCTTTGCGATGCAAACTCCTCTCTTCTCTCGAAGAGATCAACGCTGGGATAACCTCGACATAGATCTAACGGTCTAAGGGTGTCCACGTAACCTCAGAGATCTACGACTCATAACTTCCGCTCAAGTGTCCCTTGGGTCCCATTGTTGTGCCACTCCTAGAGGGACACCTGGCAACACCGTCACTTGACATGTGGGCCCCCACACGATCTCGACGTAATACACGCATCCCCACGATCAAACGGTCGAGAGGGATCCTTAAGGATCCTTACATCCATGGTCCACATTACTTCGCGACTTTGGCCTTCAAGGGTTTTGGTGTTGTAAAACCTTTGTCCTCCCGAAGTGGTCAACATCGAGCTGACTATATCATAGATCCGACGATTGGGATAGTTCCCGGGCATCCTCAGATCTACGACCCAGATTAACTTTGAGACTTCGGGGGATTCACCTCCTATACAATGAATATGCCCAACTTGTTGGACCTGCGAAGTTTGAAGGGCTTGAAGGATTAACACCCGCATTCCTTCTCCAGATTTGATGATTGTGAACAACTTTGACTCCTCCCAAACTAATCTCATCCATTCGTCTTCTAAACAAAAGGATCTTCCCTTACGATACTTGAATCTTGTTATCCTTCCCGAGCTTCGTCAACTCTGAAATATTTAGGCACTTTGCACTATTTCTCCTGAACTTAACAGACTTCTTCCTCCAGGAGACTCAGAGTGACTAGGAGTGTCGACATGCACACACGAAACTGTGCCCAAGGTTGATGAACTCATAGTTCATTGCTCTAACTTAAGCCACCATAGGGCTCAAGCATTTACGAGTACAAATCATGTTTGAATCATATAATTTCTTGCTTTCCTAATTACACAATCAAGCAGAAATAAAAGGGACAGAGTCTATCCATCAAGCAAATATGTACATCTCTAAACATTCACAGGATATCCAGCTTTATTTCATAGTTACATCTCAATTTACATAGAGTATGCGTACACTTATCTTTTATAGGTTGCAACCAACTTACTGATTGTGGGTGTGCACCTTTCCACCCAACCATAGGCTCAGAGGCATTCATTCTTAGTGCTCTGGTCACCCCTCTGCCAAGCAATGATATCACCAGGGAATTTATGCCAATTCTCAACGATCCTTTCTCTTTCACATCTTTTGCGAGGTTTATCAGATGCTTCCTCAACATCAAGCTCGCAACCTTCTACTCAGGTCCCATTCTCTGCACACTCTCAGAGATTTCTTTCTCTGCCATGGCTTGGACGAGTTTTATCAGATGCTCTCTCAGCATCAAGCTCACGTCCTTCTACTCATTCTCAGCTGGAGAACTCCCTGTAGTCTTTACTCTTCTCTTCTCATGTCTTCATGCACATCCTTCCTATCTAGTTATTTCTATCAAAAGGAAACTCGGGTCAGTCTAGGTCTATAGGACCCTGTGGTACTTTGGGCTGACCTTCTGCAACTATACCATGCTTCCATTCATGGGGGTGGTTGATTGCTCAATCCCCAATCCTTTTTCATTAACTGCTTTCTCTCCATGGGATCCGAAGAGGGTTTGTTATTCCCACCAAGGGGAAATTTGGGGTCATACACATAATGAACCTTCTCCATAGTTTTCACATTCTTTCCTCTAGTGATATCATGGCCAGTACTTTCAAGGCTTCACCCCCACAATTAGTTGTCTGGCTATTCAAACAATAATACGTTTACACTGTTCCCATGCCATAGCATGGTGATTATGATTAATGATTAATTGCAAGCTAGGGGAAACAAGGGTGTTACAACATTCCACCTGGCAAGCACCATGAACCCCCCCCCGGCACGTGAAACAATGGACTAGTGCACTCCACCTCGCCCTCCGCTCATGTGCATTAACTTGCTACTCCCCCCAAGGCGATGGTCCTTAACTCCACCACCTACTCAAACTCGTCTCCTGCATGATCACAATACGATGCCTTTGTTCATTCACATGCAAAGAATGAGGGTATTGAAGGCCCAAGGAATAATCTCCTCTCCTCATGGAAATCATCATTCCATCCCCCTCAACTGGCTCTGGCACATCTCCACAATCTGCAGCGACTCTGTTATCCACGGGCAGTTGTGGCCCATCCCCATATTCATGCACAGTAGGCTCAAACTATTACAAATGCCTCCCTGGAAGTGCACCACCCCTAGCTTGGGAAGAGGAGGTTGTGGAGGTCACGCGTCTATAACACATCCTTCGCCCGTCATGGCCAACCAAGATGGCTATGATCGAACAATTCTTAACTCTCTTCGGAAATAGATAAACGATTGGGAGGAGGAACTAACAGACTCTCTCCCAGCTTCCCAACACACCTCAGGCATCGTCAGAGCTACTGGATTGTGAAGAACCTTCTTGCTCGCTCCCTTATCAACCTCTCATATGTGTTTTCCCAGATCCCTCGCAACTAGCATTGCTCTCCCAACTCCGCCACTGCCCACCCTCTTCTTTTTGTGCCTCCCTCCCCCAACACTCGTCCCCCTCCTTCTGCGGCCCACCCCACCAACTCAGCTCCTCAGGAGAAAACAAGCAAGCATGAGGAAGAGGCTCAACTCGGCAAGTAAAACTCACTAATGGCTCCCTTTATTAAGAGCGTAGGGCTCCCAGTCAAAGAACCAAGCTCGGATAGCTCCAGCTCCTCCAGTGAAAGTGACTTATGTGGTTGCCCAATTGTAGAAGAGATCCCATCTGACGACCCTCCAATTATGCCCGTCAAGAATGTTTGAATCCCAGGATTATGTTTATTTTCATGTTTCTAAGTCATGTCTAGTCTCAGTTTTGAAGATAGTTATTACACAGACAAACACTATAATCATTTTGGTAAGCCTGGTTTCCCTTCAAAGGGCAGGCAAGATGGTAAAAAACAATTCTATCCCGGTTTCCCATAAAGGGCATGCCTTAGTTTTCAGGTTTCTTTTTCATTTTCCTAGGATGAAAACCCCACTGTCCACTTCTGATTTTTTACTTGTATCTTTATTGTATTTTTAATAGAATAACTCCAAAATTTACAAAAAATAAATAAAGGAATAAAGCAAATTACCTACAGAAAACAAGATGCATAAATCAAACTTATACATAGTGACATGTACCAAGACAAGGGGCCCCTTCAGGCTTGGTTCATGCATAATAAAGAAAAAACACTAGTTAGGAAAGATCAAAGCTTCTGTATTAATCATCAAACATGTTACAAAACTGAGTTTTCAAGGAGTTATCTTTTACAATTTGAATCCACTTAAGCTTCAAAGTCTAGCTTATTTATACAATGCAAGATGTAACAATATGCCTAAAAGTACTATATGGAGTAATAACATAACTAATAAGATCCTAGAAACACTGATTCAACCTTGATTTGATGAGGACCCACGATTCTATGAACAAAATCGGGTTGTTGATTTTTCTGCAATAAAAACTACTTCTTAGTACTCGAGTTGACCATGCGTTGACTAGTACGTTTCTAGCTTGTTTTCGCACATCCAGGAGGACACGATCCATGGCATGAAAGCAAAGAACAAAACCTAGGTGTTCACTTCTTCATGTTCAACCTATACATATCTCGATGAATAATGAATTACAACAACTAAAATTTTCTTGTAAAAACTGATAAAATATGAATTTAAACTATTTAAAAATGTTGATTTCAAACAATTAAAAATAAAATAAATATTTACCTAATTATTCCTTGTATGGTCTTTATTAGGTTAGGATAGATGGAAAATATGTCAAAAATGAGAGATATAAGGTCAAAAAGGTGATAAGTCTAGAGGCTTTTAACTCGCAAAACAAAGTACTGACATGGGTGTTGCAAGAAATAGGGAGACTGTGAAGCTAATGGACCACAAAGCATATATGAGTATGTGTAGGGTTAGATATTTGCTAGATGGAAATCTATGCATAAAAAAATATACTTCAGGGATTTTGATTGATAGAAGCGTAGGGTATTTTTCATTGTTAATGTGTCTATAACAGATGGCACTAGAACATGTTTTTGATGTTGTCTAAGCCACACTAGAGTAAGTCACATCACATTTATGGTAAAAAATGTCACTACAAAGGGAATGCCAAGGATTTTTCAAGGATTTAAGACAAATAGGCGAGATAGGGTCGAGATGAATGGTTAGGATGTTGCACACTTCACATGTCACCGATTTCGACAAAAACAATTTTAGGTTGAAGTTTTGGGCAAGTATTTCTCTTTTCGATGCATAAGATTAGGGAGTTGCAAGAGTTTTAGAGCCGAGCCTGTATTAGTTAGAGTTGCAAAGCTTGGTATCGACACAACTTTTAGCGGAGACAAGATTGTGAATGATGTAAGGTATTGGGATAGTATAACAACTATCTACTTGTGGGAAAGATTCGACTGGTGGGAGGGTGGAGTTGTTAAAGGCGATTGTTAGGTGATTTATACGTACTAAAAAAGACACTAAACTACCCTCAATTAAATTGTCAACCCGGGGTAAGTAAACTTAGAGTTGTAGCAAAATATATGCCAAAGGTAAAAGGTTGGTAGCAGTATAATCTAACTAATGAAAGCAACTATCTAAGGCTAATCTACTCAAGCAAACCTATCTAATGAGCAAACCCTACTAAGCAACTTGAAACTAGGTAACCTAAGTACTTTTGGGCCAATGATCAATGGATAGTTCCTAAGAAAGCAAGTAAAACCCTATGTAAAGCAAACTAGTTCAACAATAAGCAAAAGCAAACTACTAA
>ML803460.1:257138-267913 GCA_009831015.1 Picea engelmannii | reverse complement strand
GTGGTTGCATTTGAATTACCTTCATTTCTTGGAATGCTGATGCTAATGTGTCAGGATATTTGTATTCGTACTGAAGTTGGACAGAAGCAAGGCATATGGGGTGCAAGCAAGAAGCATCATTCTTTTTACGGAGGCAATTTTTTCTATCTCTGTCCATCTTCAGTGGTTTTTGGGCACCTCAATTGATTTTCAGATTGTATTATGGACTCCTCCATCAATGTTTCCATCAAGCAGGGGCTATTTAATTGATCCCATAGCCATTGTCTTTGTTGGAGGTTATTATCAGTGGAGCAATCATGGACAAGGTGTTGACTAAAGCTGGAGTGGCAGAAGGGGATGTTTATGGTGATGTTGGTTCTGACAAACATGTGGACTTGTGGTAGTTGATGCCTGTTCTCTTCTTTGACTTGTCAATGCCAGAGAGGTCTTAGTGTTTTGTTGTTCATTTCAAAATGGGTTGCCAGCTTGTTGATTAAAGCTTCTACTCTCCACTCTCAGACTTTTTGAAGGAACCAATGCTATCCTTAGCAGGAGTTAATCTAAACCCACTTAAAGGTGCCCAACACATTATCTTGCAAGAGAATAAGAATGATACTCACATAACACTTCAGAAGGAAACCCATATATGATCATTGATTACAATATAAAAATCCAAGAGTAGCCTTTATAGACGAGGCCATATATCCAAAATCAGCCTTTAGATTAGGCTGTACATCCAAAAACATGAGCTAAAGCCTAATAAACATCCATTTCATGATCATCTTCATCTTCATCATCAAAAATATCACAAGATGCTTGTTCAGCACTAGGTCGTGGATTGGTAGAGGAAGTTCAATATTAAGAACAGCAAGAAAGAGTTCCAAGTCTGGAGATTCAACTTCCACATCCTAGTCTTTAGGAGGCCCACTTGTATATTCTTCACCACTGTGAGATGCAAGTCGCAGGTAAATTAACAGAATAGGCTTAGAAACTAATTAGATGGGTACATTAGCAATTATTGAGGAGCTTTCAATGATTTTTAGTCTTCCTTCAGGTCCCACGGTCCACATGGGGGCCTGGAAACATTTCGGAGCCATATGGTATACAATTCATACCCTACCCGTGTTTTCTGCCCTGGTATGGTGGGGTGATGTTTCCCGCAACATAGCTTTATAATAACTACAACAAAAATGATTTGGTCAAGAATCAATGCTAATTCCATTATTTAGTCACATGGAGCAGCAATTGTTGAAGCTCGAAATGCTGTTAACTTTCCGCCATTCTCTGCCACCAATCCTGATTCCTATTTGGTCTGCTCACAATTCCATTTTGCATGTTTGGTACTTCACTATTCTTTTTTGTGCACTTCAATACTTTGCAATTCCAAACTGCAAGCTTCAAGTGCCTTGCATTCCAATCGTTGAACTCCATGACTGCTTAACCTAAATTTGCATGATTGCAGCCACAACAACATGGTAGATCTTTTTAGACTATTATCCCAAATGATAGGAGACGTGGAGAGCAAGATGGACACTGGACAGTAGAAAGCTTTGAGTACACGAGAATAGCATATATGTTGAGGTGGAGCAAGATGAGAAGACTGATCACCCTTACTGCAAAATGGGAGAGTGCAGGGCTTGCTCAAGGAAACAAATTTCTTTACTTGTGAAAGCTCATCTTACATATGAAAACCAACCTATCTTTACATGAATCATGACCTTTAAATAGAGGGCTAACATTACGAAGTTACATATTGACTATTCTCTAGATATTCCTGTATGTGAGTTATATTCAGCGGTGACCCCTAGATGGGAATTACATGGTACTAGAACACAAACATATTCTTTAGAGATTCTATATAGATTTGTATATGTGAGTTACATGGTACTAGAGTGCAAACATGCCACTAAATGACAACATGAAACCACACACAAATACTTGGTGATAGGTATTTACATATGACGAGCATAAATAATTCCTAACTAGTGTGTTAATCAACAATCCTCTTCATTCAACTCAAGTGAGTATTTGCTTCTATTATGATGCCTGTACGAGAGGTAAGTGACATCACATGGCCTTTGTGCTGCTTAAAATGGCCTTACACTCATTCTGACAACAGACTGTTTGTCATCTCTATCTTGATAATCTCTTCTACGATTATAGTTGTGCCTTCAATTTATGCAAATATAATAATGTTAGATGTTGTGAGCAAAATCTTGCACATGGTGGGCCACATTTGAGGTTCAGCTCAATGCTTAGATTGCAGAGTCATCATTACATGTGTTCACTTATTGGTTACAGAGCATCAAACACCTTTCATATCATTTCCATATGAACGTGTTACTGCATATTTCAACTGAGCAAGATCAGCCCTCATCTTTTCAAGCTGTAGACTATATATCTTCAGTGATTGCGATGCAAGTTAGGTAGATAGAAAATTTGAGTTCAATTTCATTGCCTTGGTCCCAAGTCACAATTGATCATGATCCTTGAACATTGAATACATTTTACTCGTTTTTCTCAGCTGTCTCCCACATTGCATTGCCATTGAGTCCTGAAAAAGTCTTTTGCAGAGGTCAGCAGCCAAATCTTTTAGCAACTATTTGAAGTAGTGTTGTTCCTTGGTATCTAAAACTTTGAAAAGATTAAAAGCTTTGGGGTTGTCACTACTAATGCTGCCAATTGTGTCTGACTGTGACTTTCTTGCACTTGGCTTGAGTCCAATATCCTGTCTTGATTGATTTTTAGCTTGGAACCAACATTGTTTTCTTGCAACTGGCTGCTCACCAATAGTGTATTTTGGTGCAAATCAGTTTTTACAGTGTAATATTAGTGTATACACTCTAGTCTCTGATGTTTCTATGTTGAAATCTAATAAAATATCTGCTTAAATAATTTTCTGTGAGCATTGGTTTTGCTTTCTACAAGTAAAGCATGATATTTTTAATCTCTTCATCATTCAAAGGACCATGCGCCAAAGTTTATTGAAATGACTTGCCATCCAATGATGTATGGTAAATTGAAATGCTTGTTAACATGCATTGTGTAGTGAGTGTTTTTTGAAGCCATAGGAGCTGACTGTATACATTCATCTTTTAGTGTCATTCTGTTGTCTTTGGTCTTCTCTCAAATAGTGCTGTTTGCAGCTGGCACATTATGGAGTGGGCAAAAATTGACAGTAGCAGCTGGGAGGGAGAATATTAAAGTTTTTTGTGATTCACTGCAAGGGTTCCTTTTACTTTGTCATGGGAGTACTGTAGGTGCAGGACCTACTCTTCTTAATGCTATACGTTTCTCAGCAAAGCAAGTCGTAGATTCAAGTCTCCAACTGCTAAGCAAGGCCATCTCTTTATGTGGTGAGTTCCCACCCCCTATCCCATTCTCTCTTTCAAAGAAGAAAATAAAGAAAATGATTGAAAAATAATACCCGACCCACATGCTGAGATGTGTGTGCACATTTTGATACATGTGTTTTGGTTTGGCATTCATAGTTTGTAATGAAATGCCTGGTGCATATGTCGTTTCTTGTTTTTCTGTTTTTAGAAACTGTTATGTTGAATTAGCTAAGGCATAAGCTTTTACAGGATTTATATATATGGCCTTATCTGTGGCCTAACTGTAATCTAGCGGGAAAGACATCCAATGTCTGGGAAGATAATAATATTCCCAACTCTGATGCAGTTTTTACCCATATCTAAGATTCATTAAAGACAGGTTCCCTTTTCTCCTAATATCTTTCTAATTAAATTGGCACCTGTGTTTCTTCTCATGTAATGGCAGAAGTGCCTGATACAGAACGGAAAACAATCATACCACAGCTTGCTGGATGTGTCTGGGAAGCATGCAATGCTCTTAAGAAAACACCAACGACCAATTCAACAGCTATTGGAAGGAACTTGACACAGGTTGCAGCATCGGTAAAAGATGTTATCCGAGAAATGCAAGAGCTTAAGGAAGCAGAGGTTCCCATTGAGAATGGTGGAGCAAGAAGCATGTTGGAAAATAGAGTGGAAGATGATGTTGGAGATAGATTGGATACAGAGTCATCTTGCAGCCTTGAGATTGATGACAAACTGTCACGAGAAGAGATGGAGATTGCAAAATCAGTTAAGGGCTTCATTTGTTCCATTCTCAAAGTTTTGAAGGAGCTTCTATACATTATTACTGACATATCAAAGCGCTTGAAGGATAATGATACTATATATCTGTACCCTCTTGAAAGAATATCAGAGCTTTGCCAAGAAATGAGTGTTCAAGTGGACGAGCTTGGAGCTTGTTGCTATCCTCCCCAGGAAGTTCAACAAATGAAGGTTTCTACGCAAAAAATCCATGGTTACATTGATGGTCTTCAGTGTGAGCTTCAAAAAATTGAGGGTTCTTTGTTAGAAGGTTTTAAGTTAGCTACTGAAGAACTAGAAAAATGTTCAATTACTCTGAAAAATATTCTGGATTCTTCTAATTTGGGAACAGCAGAGGGAGAGTGCTGACTACTTGACGAAGTTTTTAGAATTTAACATCCTATTTAGTATAGTGATTATGTTCAAAGTTCAAACTGAATGTGCCTATTGTTAGTCTTGATTATAAATGTGAGCAATTTATCAAAAAATGGTTCACTTTGTTCCATTCTCAAAGCTCGGAAGGAGCTTCTATACATTATTACTGACATATCAAAGCGCTTGAAGGATAATGATACTATATATCTGTACCCTCTCGAAAGAATATCAGAGCTTTGCCAAGAAATGAGTGTGCAAGTGGATGTGCTTGGAGTTTGTTGCTATCCTCCCCAGGAAGTGCAACAAATGAAGGTTTCTATGCAAAAAAACCATGGCTACATTGATGGCCTGCAGTGTGAGCTTCAAAAAATTGAGGGCTCTTCGTTAGAAGGTTTTAAGTTAGCTACTGAAGAACAAGAAAAATGTTCAATTACTCTGAAAAATATTCTGGATTCTTCTAATTTGGGAACAGTAGAGAGATAGTGCTGACTACTCTACCAAGTTTTTAGAATTTAACATTCCTTCTACAACTTTCTACGTATAGTGATTATGTTCAAACTGAATGTGCCTACTGTTAGTCTTGATTATCAATGTGAGCAATTTATCAAAAGATGGTCCACTTTGGTGTGATCACCTGTATTATGATTTCATTTGTCTTGTCAGATACATCTTTGAATACCAGCCAAATGCCCTTGTACTTAAGTGAACTAAATGCCATGCCTTGGTTTGCATGACAAGCAAAGAACATTCCTTATCCCGGATTGTTGACTCTTTTCAGCTTTTTCATTATAATTGAAAAAATCAATACTGTTCGTAAGATTGTCTTAGTCACATGTCTACGTGCTGTACAGTGATTTCTTGGGCTGATTACGTATCTAGTGATGCAGTCTTCTTTTCATTGTATTTCAATGGATGCATATCTTAGATGTCGAAAGAAATGAACAAGTTCAGTTCGAGTCCATGATCAGGATTTTTAACAAAAGAAAATATCCACTGCTGGATATACCAAGGGAGTACAATCTGCAATTCACGATGGTCTAGAATATGGTATAAAATCTGCAGGCAGGAATATATGGCTGTGTAAATTATAGAGGACCCGATTGTCTACACAAGTCTGAATATATTGAACAAAGTTGTTTGGTGTTGTGGTTAGCATCTTGCATTTGAGAAGTAGGTGCTGCTAGTTAATTTACCATAGGATCCATAGACACCAGTCGGAATTCCTAACTACATAGGTGAATCGTTATTGTGATGGGT
Organism: Picea engelmannii; assembly: GCA_009831015.1. Classification (NCBI taxonomy): domain Eukaryota; kingdom Viridiplantae; phylum Streptophyta; class Pinopsida; order Pinales; family Pinaceae; genus Picea; species Picea engelmannii. The sequence continues at coordinate 262,184 of ML803460.1, read as the reverse complement.
TTGGGTCTTTGGAAGTTTGACCTTGTGATAGCCTTCAATGTATTGGTAGGCTTTACGAATAAATAATATAGTGTGAACCCCATTATTCAAGGGTACAAAACTATAAAGCAGTAAATACAACCTTGCTCTCCCGATGAATTAGTATGACTTTGATAACTACAGATAAGAAACAATCTTTATTAATGTTAGTGCCAGTTGCCTCTAAAAACATTGATTGCTTACAATGTAGCCCTCACCAAGTTATAATTTGTGGATGATAGTTCACTATCTCTATTTGCGATTACTTGTTAATGAACCTTAAAATTGTTGACTTTGACAACTCTACTTAACATTCATTTTTCATTGTAGATTTTAGATTTGTTTATGAAATGTTCATCGTAGATTGTGTTTATGAAATGTTTGAATGTTTGAATGAAATTACTCCAATATTAAATAACAATGAGAAGACAGAAACATCAATTAAAGAGTATAAAAGTTGGGGGTATCTGTGCAATTAAGGGTTGGAATGCATCTCCAAGTCTTAAAAGATGGAAAAAGAGATCTCCATGTAATTAAATGAGTAAACAAAAATTCACTGTATTGATAATAGGATAAATTATTACAAGTGGAGAGATCTTTTTTAATATAAAACTCAATCAACAACCATACACTAATTTAGCGACGACACATCAATGAAGTTAACTAATAATTATCAACTTAGTGATGAGTCATTAATATGAATAACTAAACTTTCAACTAATATTCACAAAGTTTTTATTTATAATATGATTTAGGGTATTATAATTTGTGGACGATATTTGACTAATTTCTATTTGTGATTGCTTGTTAATAAACTTTTAAAATTGTTGATGATTTTGACCATTCAATTATAACCATCATTTCTCGTTGTAAAACCATTTTATGAATTTTTTCATTATTCAAAATGGAACTATAATATTAAATAACAATGAAAAGAAAAAAACAACAATTAACAAGAATAAAGATTGGGGATATATATGCACACTTAAGGATTGAAATACATCTGTAACTCTTAAGAGATAGAGGAAGATTTCTCAATGTACTTGGTACTTGGTAAACAAAATTTAAATGTGTGATGATAGAGTAAATTATGACAAGTTGGGAGAGAGATTTTTTTTAATACAAAATTCAATGCATCTGTAATTCTTAAGAGATATACGAAGATTTCTCCATGTATTTGGTACTTGGTAAGTAGGGTGAATTATTACAAGTTGGGAGATAGATTTTTTTTAATACAAAACTTAATTAAAAACCATCCACTAATTTCATGGTGAGTCATTAATGAGGTTAAGTAATAATTTTCAATTAACTTAGTCATGAGTCATTAATATGAAAAATCAACAACTTTAAACTAACCTAGTGATGAACAATTAATAACTCAAACATATGATTTATAAGTTCTCAATGAAAATGTACAAAATCGATGTGTATAGGTACACAACATGCCCTCCCTTTAAAAAATGTTTTCCCAAAACTATATGTAATCCTATTACTAATCACTCATAAATTACTTATATATAAAATAATGATTGATTATACAAAAATGACCATGTTGGATCATTATTAGCCTATTGAACCCAACCACTTACAAATATTACTATTACATGCATTACATCCACGAGTTTTTTTGTAATTGGTTGTGTTAAAAGACGTAACATGCTTTTCTTTCCTAAAATGAGTTGAGAACAAAGCATAAGGAGCAGTAGATAAATTGCTGCTGATACCCAAAGTCATACTCTTGTAGCCATACAAATAAGATAAATATAAATTGCACAACATTGAGTTGGTGTGATGCAATTCACTCCCTTCTCAAGGCTGGTGATAATTGCTAATAGTCTAATGAGATCTCAACACATTATGCCATTGTTAGTGTACTGATATTTGTCGCTTCTTGTTGTATGTAGTGTTGTTGTGGAAAGCTCTATGAGAGAAGGTTATTTTTTTAACATATTTTATGATTTCATTCTCTTGTACATCCCTTTCATAAGGAGATTCAACACTATGCACAATAAAAGATTCATTGAGGCAGGAAAATATTCTTGAAAAAGAACTCGAAACTTGTTTTTAACATTTTCTAAACCCTCTTCAACAACTGATTTATTATAGATAGGAGATATATTCGCTGCAACTACATCTTTTTCCATTTTCTCACTTCTGAATTTTTGCACATTTTATATCAATGATAGCTACAAGCATTGATGCCATAATTGTTGAGCAATGCATGAAGTTTCTTTCTACAACTCTTGTAGAAGATGCATTTTCTTTTGATAGTGATCTCTTCTAATAAAATCCCCTTTTATAACAATCCATATTCGCTTGAATATTTATCTCTCTTGTTCATTGAACTTTTGCTGCAAAAATCTCAACTCTTTGGCTATACTTGCCCATATTGAAACAATCATAATTCTTCATTATAAATTGAATCAAACGTATACAAAATTGTTATGAGCTAAGATGTATTTTCCAATGGTAGAGCCAAATCTGGAAGTACATATGATATCCAGTTAAAAAATCTGAAAAAAGAACTATGACCATCACAGAAAAACCCCAAAATTAATAGAATTTCAATTTTCAAGATTTTTGTTGTTAAACCTCCAATTTGAGTGATTTTTTTTTTGAATCATGGAACTCCACCACCACACATTTTCACATCAATTTGGTGCCTTTCTTACATTGGATTTTTGAGGAAGGTGCGATTTTCAACTAGGTAGAGATCATATCCAACAACCTTGTTGTTGTGATTGAATATGTACACAGTTCTTTTGAAGGAGACACCCCCAATTTCTTTTTGGCTTCTTATCTTTTAGATTGTGTCTATGCTTTTAATCTTTTCCCAAACATGTCTTTTAATTGGAACCCTGAGAGAAGTCTGTTAGTTCATATACATTTGCAAGTGCCTTGGAAATCTAAATATGCATCAAATTATGTTCATATTTGTAAAAATTTCATTGCCTCATTAGTTATATCGTTTAATCTTCGAACAAGATTGCCTAAAATTTTCCTTTGATGTTGTTAAGGCCTTAAACCCCATTGAAATTAGATACTTGTACATAAACTACAATTGCATCTGAATTAATGGAGCTATGTCCCACATACTTTACCCTAGTGCATTCTAGATAGGTTAGTATTGAGAGAAAAGGCTTACCAAACCACTTTAAATGGGGCCAACTTTGTCTTGAAAGCCAATAACAAGAAATACTTCCCTTCATATCTTCTGTTAGCGGGCTTGTTTTCTTTATCCGATTTAAATAATGCACTAAAGGAATCTAAAGAAATTTAAAAGTAACAACTTATGTTTGAAGCTTTCAATGTCCATGACCCACATGAAATCATTTTGCAACATATGAAATGTCAAAATCTTAGTTGGGATTATAGTCCCGACAACATTCTAGGAGAGGAGATATATAAAGATGTCTTACCTATGCTAACAAAATTCAACTTTGAATTACATAAAGAGTTGAAGGAATCCATGTACAATTCAGTGCCACATGATATGAATGACATAAAACCCAATTGTAGGGTAAATGGTATGAAATACGTGTATAAAAGAATAAACTATTGCTTCGACATTCAATCACCTTGCACCCTAGACTAAGGCTTCCAAAGTTACTCATGGAACAAGTTATCCATCCACTTCCTAGAAGGTTCCTTGCATAAACAAGAAACACTCTTCATCAATAATTGTTTAGGAGAATTCACAATCTTTGTTAACATAAAATGCCTTTAAAGTACTGGGAAATCCCACTCCACACATTGATTCGATGGAAGTACATCTATTAGAAAAGGAAAATATATTACTAAAAGAAAATGCCAACTTCATCATGGTTTTCCTCCTTGCTCACCTAGGCTCCAAATTTAGAAGACGTTGAAAATTATCTTGGGAACCTTTCCCTGCAATGTCAAGACGAAGATACTGAAAAAAAAGATTCATAAGAGAAGGAAGAAAAACAAAGACCTAGTCACTCTCATTAAGAATTTCAAAACTATTCTTACTTTTGTTAATGACAATCATCTAATGTCACTAGGGTTTGCCCATATTTCACTAGCCTAGATGCAAAAGAGAAAAATACATGATGCACTTGCAGGCTTGGTGAAAAAGGACAAAAATATTCAAAATAAGTTTGGATACTACAAGGCTAGAGCCTCTAGCATCCGAGTCTTCACTCATTGTTTATGCAAGTTGTTTGGAAACCTGTGAGTACTGATGACAAAATTTCATGGATCATTGGTCAACCTTTATTCTATTTTCAATTAGGGTTCATGGAAATGGAAATGGACTTGGCACGCTTGCTGCCACATAATTTGGAAGGATAGGGCACTTGCCTTTGTGATGCCCCTTAGAGCGACATATGCTACACCATACGTTCTCGCGCACGACCTTTGTCTTATCCATATCCTGTAGTTACATCGTCAAGTTGGCTAGTTGTGAATGCACCTGCACCAACTCGACTGATGTCTCTGTGCCTCTAGGTGTAGCTTCCAAGTGCATCACAATTTCAACTGCTTCTGCCCGAGTCACCACCTTCTATTGGGTGAGCAAGACTCAGATATGGGGAAGTAACCCTGCAATAAACCATTCTCTGTGCTGCACATCTTGGATTTGGAACATCAACCTATCCAACAATATTTTAAACTGTTGGTCATAATCCCAGATGATTTCTCTATTATTTTGCTTGATTTTTTATTATTTTTTATTTTATTTTATTTCTGTGATACATTGAGATTTTGAATTAGGTTTATGAAACTCCCTAAGTAGATCCTGCTTAATTTCAGCCAGGGACCTCGCCTGTCCCACTGACGTAGTAGCCTTATACTTCATATACCATGTCAAGGCTTTGTCTGTTAGGGACCTAACCCCTCACGTAGGTAGAATAATATATTTCCATGTAATAAAGATCAATATTAATAAGGCCTAGAAATAAGGAAGAATAAGTCCAATGTAAGAAGACCTAATAGAAGCTTCCGCTTCTAGAAGGATCTTCCTCTAGATGGTTCTTTTGATAGACATATTTAGTATAAATAGGAGTC
>ML803460.1:222614-257127 GCA_009831015.1 Picea engelmannii | reverse complement strand
AACTTTTGTCTTGGATATTATTGTAATAGAGCTCTGCTCTGCTGGAGGTTTCCCCCTCGAAGAGGCAAGTGAACATTGCTCTCAGTAATCAAAGTGCTCTATTTGGTGTTCTTCTGGTATCATTTTGGTATTATTGTGGTGTTGTTTTGATTATATTGTTGTTCATCTACCATTTCTAGCTATTTATTTATGTTCTGCATACTTTTTTATATATGGAATATTACAAGTGGTATCATAGCACCTTCCTCAACAGAAAATTGCGGGTTAATTTTTTTTCAGGGTAGAGACGTATTCCAACGTCTTTAAGCTACATAGATATGTTTTTACGTGCATAGAATCACGGTCGGGAATTCATACACGCGGGAAATACAAGTGGTACTTAAGCGCACATCTGTTGGCCACCCTTGTAACCCCTGTTGGTACCCCTTCGAGTGGTAGCACATCAAACAACACCTGTATACAGATCAACCTAGATCTCCTGAAGCCCTCCATAGATAAACTGATCGACCACCTGATTGCTATAGTGTCACTGAGAACAACACTCGAGAAGATACTCTCTAATACCTGGGTAGTCAGGTAGTACGACTAAGGGCACGGTCTAGCCTCCTTAGTTGGTTCCCTGAGATATTGGGCCGAGTACTACTGTTGGACCCTGCACGTATATCAAAGAGATATAGCATAGGGAAAACCCTTGTCTGTAGAACCCTTGAATACCTAACCCTTGGGACAAAAACAAAAACAAAACAAATAAGATCTCTTGCGGTGCAACTGTGTCTCTTGCATTCAAGTTGCAAAATTTCTACACATTTCTTCCTGTTAACCATTTGGGAATTTCATCACTGTAGTATTCTTCAGATCGGAGTATAACTCTGCAGGAGTCAAAAAAAAAAAGAAGTTTGGATCCTGTTGGCACCATTATTTGAGACCTATTTCGTTGGATTTCTCTATTCTCCCTTATCGCAATCATACCTATCATTTTTCAACAATTTTTTTTTCTTGTGGACCCGACCCCCTTCCAACACCCTTATTTCAGCTTTACCTCATTGGATTCCACTCGTCACCCTGATCGTTGTGATACACTTCCCCCATAACCCATTTTCTGTGTGGTCCCATCCACCCCTTTTCGTGTTCCCTCGTCATCATGGCCCATACCCATAGCCAAGACTTGGAAGCTCGCTTCACTACCTTGCACTCTAATTTCACAGAAACCCAACAAGAAGTGCGACAACTCAGTGCCAATATTGCCACCATCAATCAAAGGATGCATTCCTCCATCGCCGCCTCAATCGCAGAACTCAAAGACGAGCTCAAACAAGACATTACTACCCATCTTGAATCTGTCGCTACGATGATCTGCGCCAAGCTTCATATCCCTGTAGATCTTCCTGTATCTAACCCCCCTTTGCATACTGAAGGTGAAATTTCCTCTCATTCCCAAAATTTTCAGCCCCATCACTTTCAGCGTGACCTACGCCTTCCGCGTGTGGATGTGACCAAATTTGATGGATTGGATCCCACTGGCTGGGTAACTCAAATGGAACACTATTTTTCTTTGTATGGCATTACAGATGAGTTGGCCAAACTCTGGTATGGTGTTCTCCATCTAGATCAAGAATGTTGGCAATGGTGGCAATGAAGAAAAAATGCTTGCCAAGGGTATGTGGCTTGGACACACTTTGTGGTAGAGATTTATGAACGCTTTGACACTGACACCAACCATTTAGGCCATTTGACAAAGTTGAAACAATCTAGCACAGTGGAAGACTTTATAGCTTCTTTTGAGCGACTTGATTTTTGGACAGAGGGCATGTCTAATGCTTTTTTTTCGAGAATGTTTTATCAGTGGCCTCAAGGATTAGATTCGTGCTCATGTCCTCATGGCTCGGCCTCATAGTTGGTTGTACACTACTAAAAGAGCTAAGGAAGCACAAGTTTCCTCTTCTCAAAACCACAAACCCTCCTTTATTCCTTGCACTAAACCGGTCACTCCCACTCCTCCTACTCCACTAAAGATCTAGAAATTGACCAGGGCTGAAATGGATGAACGCCAACTCAAAGGCCTTTGTTATAATTGTGATGACAAATATTTTCCGGGACACAAGTGTAAGGAACAAAATATTTTTATGGCCATCTTGGAGGATGTTTCAGAAGAGGATATTGAGGCTCCCCTTGTGTTTGTGTCACCTGAACCCACTGACATAACCCCTCCCTCAGACCCTTCCGAAGTAGAATCGGCCATTTCCCTAAATGATTTCACTGGCTTCTCTGCTCCCCAAAACCTCAAGCTAATTGGTTACATCAAGCATAGGAAGGTCATCATTCTTGTTGATAGTGGAAGCACCCATAATTTTATTCATCGCCACATTGCCCAAGAAATTAATTGCTATATCCATGTAGTCAATAATTTCCAAATCATGATTGCCAATGGTGGGTCCATGAAATGTGGAGGGTGTTGTGAAAATGTGCATCTCCAAATTGGTGACTACCATATGAAATCTCATATGTTTGCTATCGACATGGGTGGTTGTGACATTGTGTTGGGTGCAGAATGGCTAAGGACTTTGGGTCCCATTCTCATGGATGTTAAGGAATTAACCATGCAATTCGACTATGAGGGCCAACAATATAAGTTCCAAGGCATCACCGCCGGTTCCCTGAAGATCATCAGTTCCCATCACATGGAAAAACTGCTAGAAAAAGGTCATTCTGGAATTATTTCCCAACTCCATGCCATCCAAACCACTGAGACACCCTCTGTGCCGTTGGACCTCCAATCTATCCTCTCTAAACATCAAGTGGTTTTTTCCACTCCCTCCTTCCCGTGGTGTTCAGGATCATTCCCTTCCACTTGTCCCAGGAAGCCTTCCTCCTAATATACGTCCCTATCGTCACCCCTTATCCCCAAAAAATGAAATTGAGAAAATGGTTCAAGGATTGCTTAATGAAGGTGTTATCCGCCCTAGTACGAGCCCTTACTCTTCTTCTGTGGTCATTGTCCTTAAGAAATAAGGTTCTTGGCGCATGTGTCCTGACTTTCGTGCCCTCAACAAACTCACCATTAAAGACACATTTCCCATTCCTGTCATTGATGACCTCTATTGAGTGGCGCTCAATTATTTACTAAACTTGATCTTCGTTCAAGCTACCACCAGATCCATATGAAAGAGGCAAAAATTCCTAAGATTGCCTTTAGAACTCATGAGGGCCACTATGAGTTTTTGGTCATGCCCTTTATCTTGTGTAATGCTCCCTCCACTTTCCAAGGCCTCATGAATCATGTCTTCCATCCTTTTCTCCGTCATTTTGTGTTAGTCTTCTTTGATGATATCCTCACCTATAGCAAAACCTGGATAAACCATCTCGCTCATGTGGATCGAGTTCTCCATCTACTCTCTCAACACCAAATTTTCCTCGAACAATCTAAATGTGGTTTTGGTGCCTCAGACGTAGAGTACTTGGGTCATCTTGTGGGCAAGGCCAACGTCAGGGTGGATCCTAAAAAGATTGAAGATATGCAATATTGGCCTCACCCAAAGACTCTCAAAAGCTTGCGGGGATTTTTGGGTTTAGCATGTTATTATCACAACTTTGTTAAGAATTATGGAAAGATTGCGGCACCTCTCACTGCACTCCTTAACAAGAATTCTTTCACTTGGACTCCAACAACTGCTCAGGCTTTTCAAACCTTGAAGATGGCCATGTGCACCACTCCAGTCCTATCCCTTCCTGATTTCACAAAGACCTTTGTCCTGGAATGTGATGCTTCTGGGAAAGGAATTGGTGCTATCCTTATGCAAGAGGGTTGGCCTTTGGCCTTTACCAACAAACAATTGTCTGAGAGAAATTTGGGCAAATCAATCTATGAAAGAGAAATGTTGGCTATTCTGCATGTCGTGGATCTTTGACACTCTTATCTATTGGGGAAATGCTTCCAAATTAAGACAGATCATCAAAGCCTTAAGTATTTTCTAGAACAACGCCTTTCCTCCCCTGAGCAACAAAAATGGGTGACTAAGCTCTTTGGATATGATTATGAGATCATTTACAAGAAAGGAAAAGACAACGTGGTTGCTGATGCACTTTCTCGAAAATATGAAGATGAAGTGTCCTTTTTTTCTCTCTCCTTCATTGTCCCAGATTGGCTCCAAGCTGTTCGCCAGGAATGGCTACACAATCCCAAAAGTTCGCATCTGATACAACAATTGCAGTCCAATTCTCCAGTTTCCCCAGGGCACTCTTGGCTCAATGAGGATCTTCGATACAAAGGACGTTTGTATTTAAGTAAACAATCAAAACTTAAATCCATGGTACTTTCTGAGCTTCATGCTACACCCACAACTGGGCACTCATGGTTTACCAAAATCTATGACCAGGTCAAACGTTCTTTTTTCTGGGATGGTATGAAATAGGACATTCGTAATTATGTGGCTAAATGTGATGTGTGTCAATGCAACAAAGGAGAAAAAATCAAATCTCCAGGCACACTCCAACTGCTTCCGATTCCACCTGCTATTTGGCGAGATATCTCTATGGATTTTATTGTTGGCTTACCTAAATCGGGCAATAAATCAGTCATTATGGTGGTAGTTGATCATCTTTCCAAGTATGCTCATTTATGTGCTCTTCAACAACCATTTAAAACATCCACTTTGGCTCAACTTTTCATGGATCAGGTCTTCAAGGTTCATGGCATGCCACATTCTATTGTTTCTGATCGTGACCCAACTTTCACCAGCAATTTTTGTCAATAAATGTTCAAGCTACAAGGCACCCAATTGCATCTCAACACAACTTATCATCCCCAGACTCATGGCCAAATTGAAGTTGTCAAGAAATGTTTGGAAACATATTTGAGGTGTTTTGCATCGGAAAGGCAACATCAATGGGCTCAATGGTTACCACTAGCTGAATGGTGGTACAACACTTTGTACCATACAACTACCCGCATGACTCCTTTTGAAGCGGTATATGGACAAAAGCCACCTTCATTTCTCTCATATTTTCCAGGTGTCTCGAAGGTCCATGCGGTTGACCAAACACTTACAGTTCGAGAGGCTATTCTCCATAACCTCAAAGAGAATTTGGTCATGGCCCAGAATCGCATGAAGCAACAACCAGATCAAGGTCACTCTGAATGTCAATTTGCAGAAGGGGATCATGTGTTTCTTCGACTACAACCTTATAAGCAAAATTCCCTCAAGGCTGACCAGTGTAAGAAACTGACGCCCAAATTTTATGGTCCTTTTACGGTTCTCAAGCATGTGGGACATGTGGCCTATCAGTTAGCTTTGCCCAATCATTCTAAGATCCATCCTGTTTTTCATGTTTCTTTCTTAAAGAAGGTGATTGGAACTAAGTGCCAAACCCAAACCACCCTTCTCGAGTTGGATGAAGAAGGCTCCATTTGGATACAACCACAAGCCGTTTTGGACCAGCGTGAGTGTCGTATGTGTTGTCACAAGAGTTGACTCTAGGCTGTAATGAAGCCAAGCCTTAGCACATTTTAAATGAAAAAATAATTTGTAGATTGATCAGTCATATGAGGCTTCTAGAACCAGGTCTGAAACATGCCTTTCAATCGCTTATAGATCAGAAATGAAGAGGCATGACCTCGTTTTCCTAATTTAATTGAAATAAGGAAGATGGATAGAAGATAGGGGATAAAGGAGACTGAAACAAAGAGTTAGGTATCTAATTCCGATAATTCTAATCTTCATTTCAATAAAGGAATGACGAATAACTTCTAAAGACAAACATGTATATATATAACTTGTAATCTAGGCAGAAACAATCAAGTTACAGGTCTTGTTTTTCTCACAGCATAAACAGAGGAAAATATGAACCTAATAGGTTGCCCGATAAATGACTACAACAGAGGTATTACTGAATTGGAGCCATTACAAGTTAAATATGTAAAAGAAGGAAAAAAGATTGAATGTAAATCGGAGAAAACAATACAGGAAAAACAAAATTACACAGTGACAAGGTATAGAATCTCCTAACATTCTGTTCTATATTTGCTGAAAGAAAATGCATTACAAACCTAGCCTCCAAAAGGCTCTCGGGCTGTTCCCCCCCTCCAAATGTTACAAAGATGCCTCATATAGGTATTGAGGTCGAAATCCTCCCTAATCTAAAAGGTAACAACAGTTACAATCAATTCTTGAAACTTTTTGCCATAGAAAATGGGCCAAACTGTTGAAAACTGGGGCTGCGGTTATGGTTCTGTATCTCTTGAATCGCGATAGTTGTGTATAAAATAAAATTTTATTCTGAGCAAAAACCTTTCTCAGTTCCTTGAGATCTGTTTTCATTTGCCCCAAATCTGCATTTTAAAAACATGTGTCAAAACAATAAAATATGAGATCCGAAAATCAGAGATGGATTCGATTCTCCCAATATGTGACACCTGTAGGAAAAATGAGAGAGGCTATTGATCTATGATGTGTTAGGCACAAAAGCCTCTGATCGTTTCTCAAAATGATCATCCAGTCGCTCAGAATCATCATTTGAAAATGATGACTGAACACAGTAAAAAATGCCACATTTCTGAAAACGAACCTCATCTTGCGGGGGACTTTTGATTGCCTTCCCAAGATCCAAATGAAATTCTGAAGACACAACTAGAAATCGTAGTATATGTAGATGTCGATTGACTATTCAAACGCGGAAAATGGCCTCTCCAAGGCTGAGAACAATGGTTTTTTCCCAAGGCATTTTTTTGCGTGAGGCTGGAACCCCGATTTCGGGCCTTCGGGTTTCGGGAAAGCGAGGCAGTGGTTAAAATATCTACATCGGCCAAACCCCCAATGGCCAAAACCCAAAAATGGTGACGTGGCATTTATGTAAAACCCTTCTAGCGATTTTCTTGCAACATATTACATTCTTTTCGTGCTTCCTCGTGAGTTCTTCCTCCATGTGGCTTAATGCATGGTGCTTGAGCACTTGGTCTCGACCAACTGGTGTCATATTGTAGATGTTTGGCCCTGGTACACCCATGGGTTCTCTTCTTGGATTTTTGCGTGAGTTGTCTTGTGACTGTTACACTGCTGTGACATTTCAGATCATGAGAATGGGGCACAATCAGTGTTATCATTCAATTAAAAGAAATGTTAAACCAACCACAACGACTGAACATAAGTAAACAACCCATTATTTAGAGCTTATATCGACATTATTTGACATGAAGATGATATGTAGAAAACATTCAGTGATGCGTGTGACATACAGGTGGCCATTTTTTCCCACTTGCACTTTCTGTAGGTAAGGGCGTATGAAATCTGAGATTTAAGCTACCGAAAGTCTGCACTTTCGGTAGCTAACGTTATAAATTTTTTCCTCTTAAGCTACCGAAAGCGAAAATTTTAATATTTGTTACAACATAGGCTCCATCCAGGGAACAATAGACCACGTGCCTTCATCCATTGGGCAACCTAAAATCAACCTTATCAAACTCTGAACTCTGTCATTTAACTTGTGCCTTTTCGAAACAAAAAACCGCTTATGGATTCATTGGGATATGGAGTCGTAATGCCTTAGATCAAAACCATATTGGATGCCAAACTGAACTGGAAACATACTGAAAAACACTACTGTAATGTAAGGCTCAAAGTCAAGCTTATTTATATACATCACCTACTCTAACTGATATCACTGCTTTGTTCAAGTATAGGAAAATTTCCAAATCAACCAAGCGAGTATTCGACTAACAAGCTTGATTATGCTTCCATATTTGAACACGAAAATGACAGGAGCAACTGCAAATTTTGAAACATGCCTTGGGAGTAGGTACTTACAGTTTTGAAATTTAGACTTCAAGAAGTTGGAAATAAAAAATTCAATCCCCCATTTTGACTCCATATAAATTGCTACTGGATCATAGAAGGGAAAAGATATACCACTTTCGCAATTGATCCATACTTCCTCCTGCTGGGCAAGCTGTCTGAAATTCTTTTGCACACTTTGTCCACTGCTGATTTTTTCTTCTTCTGGTGCATAAATGTCGCATTGGAACTTACTGATATGTTTCTCAATAGTTTCTAAATAGGGAGGAGAGATCAATTGTTTCATTAACCCCTTCTTATGTCCTTCATCTGCTGTCCAAAGATCTTCTTGGTAGCTGTCATACATAGGCTGATATCTTTCATGATGCTGCTGATTGCTTTTCTGTTGAACCAATGTTTCTTGCTGCTCATCATCTTCAGAAACACTTTCATCACATTCATCAAACAAAGGAGGACTGTTGTAAATTTTTGTGTGTGATGAAAAATAAATCCGCTCTTCTTGTTCTTCTGGATATTCATCATAAATAGGTTCAATAGATAACTCAGGAGTGTCATCAGTCAGACAAATGCTCAGAATATCAACTCTGAATCTATCTATCTCAGATCCACACTCCTCCAAATCATAGTCTAAAGCATCTTCAAACAACAAACATTCTTCAAGGTTATTAAACATGACAGCCCTATCTTCTTCATGAAACAAAACCGTGTCTACAAGATGATCCTCTGGCAGGAAATCATCATCATAAATTGGTTTACTAACTTCCTCTAAAGTTCCATGGCTGTCATCATTTAAACTTAGATTTTCATTTTCAGTGATAGAAGAAGTTTCACTCACATGTTCAGGATTGCGTGAATGCTACAAATCTGTGTAAGCAAGGGCTGTAACATAACTGTTCAGGAGCAAATCTATCTCTGCTTCTGTTAAAGGAGGAGGTGGTCTGTGTAATTTATGGATCAAGAAACTATTGTTTGCTTTCTCTTCTGCAGGTTGACCGTGATGCTGAATATATTCTTCTTGAATATGATCACAAGAGATATCATATTCTGTTTCTTTATCAACCAACTCTTCGTCATGCTGGTCATCTTCATACACTTGAGAAATTTCTGATGTTTCTTCCTCCTCTTCAAGAGGATTTGTATGATCTTTTTTTCTTATGAATTCTATATTACAACAATCTTCAAAAATGATTTTAGCTGAATATATCCTCTTACAATGTTGATGAAAAAGTGTGTGAAAATATTTCAATGAAGGAATACCGGAATGGGGTAAAGATTTATACCAGAGTCTAGCATCTCTTTCCAACGAAAACGTAAACAGTTTCATGAGGACATCTTCATGATGTACATTTAATTCATCCATGAGCTTGTGGAATTCAAACAAGTGTTGAGTAGGATTGTCGTGCGCATATCCTCCAAATTTAGGAAGGACATCTTCCCAAATTTTAATGTTTGGAACAGTGTTTGGAAAACCATAAACATTTGTAAAGTCTAGAGAATCAAACCTCGCAGCAATCCGAGCAGTGAACGAATTCGACATTTTGAGACTAGTGGAGTTGCCAGTGAATCATGTAGAGTCTTCGAACCAAGGAGCCGCCAGTGAATCATGTAGAGTCTTCGAACCAAGGAGTCGCCAGGTGAATGATCACAACCAATTGAATGCCTATCCCTTGTTCACCATCAAGGAATAGCTCTAAACTTTTGTCGTATCCCAGGGAAGATAGCTTCGTTCCTCCATCCCCGACAATGGTGCCAGAAAATGTTGTCGCAAGAGTTGACTCTAGGCTGTAATGAAGCCAAGCCTTAGCACATTTTAAATGAAAAAATAATTTGTACATTGATCAGTCATATGAGGCTTCTAGAACCAGGTCTGAAACAAGCCTTTCAATCGCTTATAAATCATAAATGAAGAGGCATGACCTCGTTTTCCTAATTTAATTGAAATAAGGAAGATGGATAGAAGATAGGGGATAAAGGAGACTGAAACAAAGAGTTAGGTATCTAATTCTGACAAGTCTAATCTTCATTTCAATAGAGGAATGGAAAATAACTTCAAAAGACAAACATGTATATATATAACTTGTAACCTAGGCAGAAATAATCAAGTTACAGGTGTTCTGTTCACAACATAAACAGAGGAAAAGATGAACCTAATAGGCTGTCCAATAAATGACTACAACAGAGGTATTACTGAATTGGAGCCATTACAAGTTAAATATGTAAAAGAAGGAAAAAATATTGAATGTAAGCCAGAGAAAACAATACAGGAAAAACAAAATTACATAGTGACAAGGTATAAAATCTCCTAGCATTCTGTTCTATATTTGCTGAAAGAAAATGCATTACAAACCCAGCCTCCAAAAGGCTCTCGGGCTGTTCCCCCCCTCCTTGAAATGTTACAAAGATTCCTCATATAGGTATTGAGGTTGAAATCCTCCCTAATCTAAAAGGTAACAACAGTTACAATCAATTCTTGAAACTTTCTGCCATAGAAAATGGGCCAAACTGCTGAAAACTGGGGTTGTGGTTATGGTTCTGTATATATTGAGTCGCGACATATGTGTATAAACTGAAATAGGATTTTGTGAATCTATTTATTCTGAGAAAAAACCTCTCTTAGTTCCCTGAGATCCATTTTCACTTGCCCCAAATCTGCATTTTACAAACATGTGTCAAAACAAGAAAATATGAGATCCGAAAATTAGGGCTCAGAGATGAATTCAATTCTCCCAAACTGTGACACCTGTAGGAAAAATGAGAGAGGATATTGATCTCTGATGTGTTAGGCACAAAATCCTTTGACCGTTTCTCAAAATGATCCTCCATTCGCTCATAATTATCATTTGAAAATGACGACTCAACATAGTAAAAAACGCCACATTTCTGAAAACGAACCTCATCTCACGGGGGACTTTTGAATGAATTTCCAAGATCCAAATGAAATTATGAAGACACCACTAGAAATATTAGGATATGTATATGTTGATCGAATATTCGAACACAGAAAATGGCCTCTCCAAGGCTGAGAAAAATGGTTTTTTCCCAAGGCAATTTTTTACGTGAGGCTGGAACCCTGATTTCGGGCCTTCGGGTTGTGGGAAAACGAGACAGTGGTTAAAATATCTACATTGACCAAACCATTGACGGAAAAAACCCCGAAATGGTGACGTGATATTTATGTAAAACCCTTCTAGCAATTTTCTTGCCACATATTGCATTCTTTTCGTGCTTCCTCGTGAGTTCTTCCTCCATGCAGCTTAATGCGTGGTGCTTGAATGCTTGGTCTCGGTTGACTGGTGTCATATCATAGATGTTTGGACCTGGTACACCCATGGGTTCTCTCCTTGGATTTTTGCATGAGTTGGCTTGTGACTGTTACACTGCTGTGACATTTCAGATCATGAGAATGGGGCACAATCAATGTTATCATTCAATTAAAAGAAACGTTAAACCAACCACAACGACTGAACATAAGTAAAAAACCCATTATTTGGATCTTATATTGACATTATTTGAAATGAAGATGATACGTATAAAAAATTCAGTGATGCGTGTGACAGACAGGTGGCCATTTTTTCCCACTTGCACTTTCGATAACTAAGGGCGTATGAAATCTGAGATTTAAGCTACCGAAAGTCTGCACTTTCAGTAGCTAACGTTATAATTTTTTTCCTCTTAAGCTGCCAAAAGAAAAAATTTTAATATTTGTTACAACAGTATGCGTCAACGAACCATCAAGGAAGTGTTAGTCCAGTGGAAAGATACAAATCCAACGGATGCCACTTGGGAACCAACTACCATTTTGCAACAATTTCCCCATCTCAAGCCTTGACGACAAGGCTGTTTTTAAAGGGGAGGGCATGTTAGGAACCTAACGCCTCACGTAGGTAGAATATTATATTTCCATGTAATAAAGGTCAATATTAATAAGGCTTAGCAATAAGGAAGAATAAGTCCAATGTAAGAAGACCTAATAGAAGCTTTCGCTTCTAGAAGGATCTTCCTCTAGATGGTTATTTTGATAGACATATTTAGTATAAATAGGAGTCAAGGGTATGAGAAATTTTCTCTTGGATATTATTGTAATAGAGATTTGCTCTGCTGGAGGTTGCCCCCTCGAAGAGGCAAGTGAACATTTCTCTCAGTAATCGAAGTGCTCTTTCTGGTGTTCTTTTGGTATCATTTTGGTGTTGTTTTGATTATATTATTGTTCATCTGCCATTTCTAGCTATTTATTTCTGTTCTACATACTTTTTAATATTTGGAATATTACACTGTCCTTGAACATGGTTTCCTACTATGCGATTTTGGTGGCTTCATCTGTGATTCTCTTAAAAGACTAGATTTATTCACATGTAAACCAGTGTTTCTTTATGTCATACTTACCCGTTTCGTGGAACACGAGTAGTCTCAATGTATTGTCTTTATTTTCCATCTTCAAACTCGAGCTAGTTCCGCTTCTTTGACTACTAGGGGCTTGAATTTTCCACACCACTATAGCTTAGGGTAAAGTATTGCTAACTTCACCTTCTTCAATCGTCTCTTCTCTTATATCTTCTTCTTATTTGTCTTCTACTCCAATCACTTCACTATTTGTTGTGGTTTTCTCTTGATTAAAAATGCGCAAGGGGGTGGTACAAAGGGGGGGTAAGTCCATCTTCTTCTGAAACTTCTTGCGAGGTGACCTAGATAGGTATCTACTTCCAGCCACACAAAACCATATACTATTGTCAATTCATCTCCCCCACCACTAGGGGATCTTCCATCTTCCTCTTCCTCTGGTGCACCAACACGTTGCGCCCTACTTTCCTATCCTAACCACGCACCACAAATGTGCGCTCTGTCTTCCGGGTCGATTTTATCACTACAAGTCTATGATCTATCTCCCATTCCAATCTATGAGTTGCCACTTTTCATGCAATTGTTCTCTCCAAACAACACACAAATACTTTGTGCACCATCCTCTCTTCTTATCAACACACCACTACTCAATGCTTCATCTTCCTCTAAGGTTGTGGAAATCCGCAAAAACCAAGTGGTGCAGAATTCATCACCTAGGTCCGTACTAGTATCACTACTAGATACCATCTCATCTATGCCACTCCTCTTTGCGGTCTTATCCTCATATGTGATCCACTCTAGCATAACATACTCTTTCACACTACCACCTAGTGCGATTTCTTTCCTCTTCATCTTGGACTTGACCCCTTAGAATGGCCACACTGGAGAATTGGTAGTAGCTTTCCTTTTTATCCATTCATGCAACATACAAGGAAATTCAACAAAGAAAATCTCATGCATATCAGAGTAAAGATACCCATCTTTCCATTGCTTTGAATTCACCTGCAATCCTCGAGTCTCTCACAGGGAAAGCTCATGTTCTTTTTCCTATACCCAATTCTAAATTTCCTCCTTACACGGGTTCCACCTCATTTCTTGCCTTCATCGTTCTCCACTAGACTTTTAGGTCCTAACAACAGAACCGTTTGTTGGGAATTTTTATCCATGCTTGCGCGTGTCCTTCTTAACGCCGGGGAGTTTAAACCCAAGGTTCATCTAGAGTTGTCCAAAAAAATCCCAGAGCATCAACATATCAATCCTCGTCCAATGCCGAGGAAGGTCTCATTTGAGATGCATAGAAGATCATAGAGACCATAAGGATGAAGGCTAAACACACGATAATTCATCAGGATTGGCATCCATGCAACTCATATCCGAAAAACAATTATGACTAAGAATTAAAAAAATACACACACGTATTTAACTCATACATAATAGACACAAAATGGGTTATAAATATTGCATATTTATTATTGGAGCCATTCCATCACAACATAGATATACATTTCCCATGATAGATACATATGATAACTATATAACTCCATGTCTTGTCTATATAAATCCTCAGGATTATAACATACTGTGCAATGTGCCTTTGCTCAAAGCTATGAAAAAAAACAAACTAAAAAATATATTCAAAAGAATTACAATATTACAAAAGGCTCAGAGCGAGCTCAATACTAAGGACTCAACAAGACTCTTTTCCTCAATATCTAACTAGCTAACTAGCCATCCCACCAACACTATTTTTAATATTACTGCTTCCTTTTATAGATTTCTCTATTGGGGAGTGTTGTCTCTTTCTCCTATGCTCCACTCATTTTCCTTACAAAACTGCCTTGCATGCTTATGGTGTTTTCCAACACTCCATGTAGACTTTTTTTTTATCAATGGTGATATTAGTTGCCTAGCCAACACGTCTTCTGGCAGTCCTCGTATGCTGGTAGCAATAATAATTTGGGGATATTTCCTGATGATTCCTTTCTTGATTCTGGCAGACATCTTCTCGATTTCTGGTGTAAATGATAAAACTCAGACCGATGCGCACTTAGTGGATTTTAAGCTCGACTCACAATTGAAAAAACTTGGCTTGGTGCACACTCTTTTTCATTCCTCATGCATTTCCTTAGGCCTACACAAAACTATGGAATGAGCGCACACAAATTCATTTGTGTGCATGTGCAAAACTAAACCCAAAAATTTGGGTGCTGACATGTGTTTGGTCCGATATATACTTCTCACCTACATGACCACTAGCTTAGAGTCACCAAACACAACCAACTTTGTCATGTTCATTTTTCTAGAAGCTTCCAATCCTAACACCAAAGCCTCATATTCTGCTACATTGTTTGTAGCTTCAAACTCCAGTTTATAAGCTAACAAAATTTTCTCATTTGTTGGAGATATCATCACTATCCCTTCTCTAGAACCATCTTTTGAATTATCTCCATCAAAGTATAACTCCCACAATCCATCAGATTTCAACTCATTCTTAGCATGTACACTTTCTTATCTAAGGGATTGTTCAACTATTTCATTTATAAACAAGATGTAATAGCCCATATCAGATTTAGTTTCATAGATGGGATGATTTACTAGATTATTTCGATCACTTACCACATATGCAAACTTGGTTTCTGTTTATAATATCCTCTGCTCACCCCCAAACACTGGTATAATGGCATATGTCATATCCATTTGCATAATGCCTCCCAACTTTCCATCCCATAATCTAGACAATAGCATCCCATAATTAACAGGTACATCAACAACAACCACATCCATCATGATACACTTGACAGGGAGTTATGCCAATATGACTACCAAATCCTTGATCATACCTTCACATTTAAGCTTTCTTGAGTTAAATGAGTATAAATCATGGTAAGGTCTAGTTATCTCAAGTCCCAAATGTTCCATGACTGATTTAGGCCTAAGGTTATGGGAGGCTCTAAAATCTAGCATGCAGTTATGTAGCAACTTGTCATGAATGTTCAAAGTGATATAGAAAGGTGCAACATAGTCCTCTTTGCTGCCAATATGAGGTCCAAATGTGATGGTTGGAAATTCATCATGTATATTCAAAGTGTCAGGATGATTATTGAGATCAGATCCATGTATGAATTTCTCAATTTTTTTTGATAGGAAAGGTTCTTAACCAACTCCACTAAAGGAACAAATATCTTAATTTTCCCAGTTCATGTTCTATGTTAAAAGGATGACCACATTTGTCAATATATTTATGATCGATTCTCCCTTTAAATTGATCAAGGGAATCCACTTTTTTTTTGCAATGATCAATGTTTATTTATTTTTTCCTTAGGTTGAGTTGCTGGTAATTTCTTGGATGAAGGAAGATTATCATTTTTTGACCCTACTAGCCTAGGCCTAAGGTCATATTTCATGTGTAACTCAGCCTGTAATGCATCAAAAAATATTCTATACTGTGAAAGTGACAATCCTTCATAATTTTCTGCTTGTTTTATAGTATTTAAAGATATCTCATAATCATGCTGGGTGAGATGCATAACCTCCTAACTGTCTTGAATCAAATGCATCACTTCTTGAAAATATGTAAACTCCTCAGCTCCTAGATCTTCAACAACATTGTTTTAATTGTTATTCTTTACTAGAGGTCTAAGGGGTTGTTCCTCATTTCTTCTATCTCTCCAAAACATTTGGGGGTTAAATGGTCTCCTAAAATGATTAGGATTCCTAGGGACTTCTTCATTAGAAGTTTTATTTGGAGTACTGCCTTCAGTTTCAAGTCTAGACAATTTATGGGATAGATTTTTTATGAGTTTGGAAATTTCCTCAAGTTTAGCTTCCTGTAAATCCTTACTGGTTCTTGAGGTACCATCTTCCTCCTTTAGTTTCTTCTTATATTTATCAATCTGATATGTTTTTACTTTATTTTTACTTGAGGCTGTCATGTTTACTTCAATATCAATAGCGCCATCTTGCATGATTAAGAGGGTTGAAGACCTTTCTCTTATCATTATGGAGAAATCAGCCTCAAAGGCTCCAACATAGGTCACCTTGCAACTGCTTGAGATGGTTCTATATCTACAAGAATCTTCTTGTAAATTTTATTGAATCTCTTGTTAAAACCCACTACATATTCTGCACCTTTCTTCTTTAAAGACCCAAACTCTGTGAGATAGTAAAGGTGATATCTCTTTTCTCCCCACTGTCTTATGAAAGTGGTTTCAAGCACTTGCCAGGTGTTAATGGAGGATTGGAGTAACCCTCATAACCATTTCCTAACATATCCTTCAAGAGTTTGAACAAAAAGTCTCATTAACACATTATCATGCTCTATGAATTGTTTGTAAAATCTTGGAAAGCAACCATGTGCTCTTCAACTGTTATCTCTTTTTCCCCATCATATTTTGGCAGCAACTTAAGGTAGTTTTCTAGTAAGTCATGAGGGTTTTGGGGAATATTTATAGGTCCATACCTAGCTTCCACCCAAGGATTAACAGGCGGTGAAGGTGGTGGAATATTCATATTACCTCCTCCTTTCCCAACCATTAGATGGTTGAGGATTTGGTTACTTGCTTCTATAGATAGGAGAGATCTAGGATTTTTCAAGAAGGGATTATATGAATTGCTAGATGAATGAGAAAAATCTAAATGGGAAATATGAAAATTGATTAAGGGTTGACTATGGAATTTTGTAGTAGAATGTGCATCTAGGGGTGTATGCAGTGTCCTATCAACACTATCTATTTCATAACTGGTAGAAGGAAAAAATTCAAGATTAGGGTTACCTCCAGTCTGAAGTCTATCTCGAATGTTTCTCAAGGAGATTAGCTTTTCAAGATCTGATAACATTGGAATACTAGAAGTATTTGAATTCACTCTAGTATGCTTCCTTTCTAATGCCATATTTTCCTCTATGGAGTTGTCAGGTGAAAAATAAACAACCTTGTGTCTGATCGTCATTCACCATCAAGAATCAACGTTGATCTCTGTTGTCTCCCAGGGAAAAATAACTTCACAATTTCATCCTCGAAAACAATTCCATTTAAGGATGTTATTCCTCGAGATGTTCCTGGTTGTTAAAGGAACGATGCCAAGGATCCTTCGAGCCAAAAATCAGAAGAGGGTTTTTAGGCTACCTTAAGGGTGATATGCATAATTTTTTATTCATTACAACTCTTTAAAATTTCCAGACATGATGATTGCACATGCCTTCAACTAATAGGGGGAATTTCTCCTCTCTATATTAGAATTTCTAGGGAAAAAATAATAGGTGGTTGTTTGGAAAGTAAAATGCATAGGCAAGGTACCAAATTCAAATAATTATTACTAGGATTTGTGTGAAGAACAACGTACTTAGCATTGAAGAATTCGATAGTTACAACAATCTATGCATTCTAATCTGAATTACGTTCAATCAGACAACTTATTGCTTGATACATCCACATGACAAGGACTCTGTATTGATATGAACATTTCAAACAATAAATGTAACAATATTGGCCAGGGAACTGAAATCGATCTCATCCATTGAGGCATCCATACACATTCAAAACATATATGGGACCAAAACGCTGCTAAAATATTTTATTAATATGTATCATAATACATTATAGAGATGGAAGATAGATATATTACAATGGAGAAGGAGAATATATGGGAATTACAACCCAATACAACATAAAATAGTTGAATCCCTACAAGCCTCATGGTTTCCATCTCATAATATATCTTTTATGATGGAGTTGGATTGATCTCTCGAATTTGAGGTTCATAGATTCTTCCTCTCTTTGTCTGCTGATAATGAGATAATGAGCCTCATGGCTTATTTATAGCTCTCTCCTTGTATGAAAACCACTTCTTGTTTCTTTAAACCACCTAACATTTTATTGATGCTGCTTCTTTAGCTATTTGAACTATTTATATTTCTATTAGAAATTCTTGATATCGTGAAACATTCAATTTTACTATGGTAAAAGGTCCTTCGATTGAAGGCTTTTACCCTACAAAGCATGTTCTGTCTAGATCCTTCCACACGAACTTCTTAGTACGATAGAGTTGCTGGGATGGGCATCTCTTGCTTCTGCAAAATTGATGTTTTTTTTGGATCAAGGAAAATCTAGCCATTTCCTCTTAGATACAATCACCTCACAGTGTAGTTCAACATCGATCTGGCCTATGGGTACTCTGTCGTCTGTTTCAACTAGATGCTGGCCATAAAATATAGCTGCACCTTAGAATGAATTACATCATGTCCTATTGCTGCTATTTCTAAACCAACAAGAAGAAGAAGCATACCCCTTCCCCTTTTCAAAAACCTATGGAACTTCCAGCACGTCAGAAGCCAATAAGGCCAACATGATTTACTTGAGGAAGAATCCCCTTCAGGAATATCACCATCCATCAAAGAAGAGCTCATAAAGAAGCATCCCATGAAGAGAAGATGCTTGCATATGGTCATAATGTGTCATTCAGCTCACTCTTATATAATTCAAATATGCGGAGGGAGATCTTGCTGATAGAACCAATAATTTATCAAATATGACCATTATACTCCAGATTAGATATTGCAACGTGTGAGACATGACCAATGATCTCGATACCCGCCAGCCATATTTGAGCAAGTGAATTATTATTAATGATTACTCTTAGACTAAATTACCATGCCACATGATACTCTGACCCTTTTGATGACCCTTTCATGCGGAAAAATATATTAAGATACAACCTTATCCATATTTGAATGATTTGCAGACACATGACACTTTTGCATTGGCTATCGCTTCAAAATCCGAAAAATGTGTGAAATTTTGGATGACATCATCAATGTATGATATACACATGATAGATAAATATTGGTCCATGTGGCACCTCGATTAGAGCTATAGGGAGTTTTGTTGGGCCATGTGTCTCCAAGTCAACAATAGTCATTTTTGAGTGCCTGTGTGGATGAGCATAACTATGCTGATGCGTATCAGGTGACATAGATATCTAGGTGCGATCTTGGGTACTCATGATTGGTCCACATCATCCTCCAACTAAGTAGTGAGTACACACCCGACAAATTAGTTTACATGATACCATAGGTGGTATAACATGGTCGGGAGTGGGACGGTTTCCCCATAGCCAAGAGCGATTTGAAACCATTAAACAATGACCATGTATCTCACCTTAAAACATCAATTCACATACCCAAGTCTTGTTAAAGGTTAAGAAAATCATGGGTGTGATATGCGTTATACACCCGTTGATAAAAAACTTTGATCACCTTGATTTCCCACCCTTGGAATAATAAAAAAATGATATCAAAATGAGCTCATGGTGCAACCCCCAATCTCATATTTGTCATGCATTTTGCGGATTCAAAATCCAAGTTTGTATGTTCAATATATCCATGTTTTTTGTCTAATGACCCAAAGAGCGCTTCTTCCATGTGCAAAAAAGACTAACTTTTCATGGAACCACACTTATGTTGGAATTCTCGGAAACATTCTCAATTTCTTGGAGCCATGTTCATTTTCTTGGAACCTTATCATTCACTCTACTCTACCACTCCACTCTTCCTTAATTAGTTTTATTTCCACATTTTTACTCTTCCATACTTAGTTTTATTTCCACATTTCCCCTCTACAAATTATTTCCCCTATACACTCTTCTACCCTACCACTCTTCCACACTTATAATTTTTTTACTTCTATACTCTCCTTCCTCTCCTCTCTTATACTCTTCCACACTTAGAATTTTTTCACTTCTATACTCTCCTCCATATCCTCTCTTCTCTATACTGTACCTCCTTTCCTATACTCATTCAATTATTTTTATTTATCTCTCCCCTCCTTATCCCTCCATTCCCCTCTCTCCATACATCACAGGATCGAGAGTCCCTTCCCCATTCCCCATCCTTCTCTTCCATCCACATCCGTCCAACCAATCGTCTTCCATTAGTTATTTTTCCTATACTCTCTCCACTCCTTATCCCTCCATACTTCTGTCTCCTCGCCATCACTTCACTTCTCCTCCTCCTATTCTCCCATACTTAACCTATATCCTAAGTTAATTTCAAGACTTATTAACCAATGATACCATGACACATGGCATCCAATGAGACCATGACATGTGACAAACAATGAGAGCATGACATGTGGGTACCAATCACATGATGACATGTGGAATCATGTGGTATCAAATAACATCGTGACACATGATGATAACATGGAAACTGACTCATTGTTGACTGGGCGATGACAAGGATGTTGACTGGGTAAGTGGGCCATCAAAATTTTATTAAAGTCATGAATTTCCCAAGGGTCGATCTCCATAGTTTCCTTTTACTTCACATAAGTCATGTAAATCCCTTTAGTATATAAAAATTTAACCATACAATACCACAATGCGTGTGGGATGGAGTCTTTTTTAAAACAAGACGAATTTTGATCAATGGCTAGGATTGACCCACAAAATTGATGGACGGTGGTTAGTCTCCGACTTCCTGAGTTGATATATTGAGCTCATGACCTCCGATTTAATAAAAATATACCTCGTTGTAAAGGTAATTCAATGAGGAAGATGATGGAATGGGTTTCAAGGCTGAAATTGGCCATTAATCTCCTAGAAATTATATTAAAAGTCAACTATGTTTTCATGGTTTGCAGATAAATCTGCTTGGAACCTCGACTTCACAAGCTTATATATTGAGATCCAGAACTCCAAATTGCACTCATAAGGACTCGTTACAAATATGGGATGAGTAATATTTAATCTAGAATGGTTTCCATGGCTGAAAGGTCAAATATCATACTCATAAAATTAAAACATAGTCCATCTTAAAAGAAAGCAACCAACTTAAAATTTTCAAAATAAAAGTTAATTTTTTTTTTATTAAAGATGAAATGGGCCCCACTTCAAGGCAAAAATTTCAATGGCATAAATTCATTAATGAGGTTTCAATGAAGCATCACTTAAAATGGTTATTTCAATAAGAAAAGCGCGTGGAAAATTGTAGAAGAGAAAAACCTTAACTAACTCAAGAAGTTAGAAGAGCAGATTTTAAAAAGCAAGAGAAGGCTCCATCAAAAGGTTATAAAGGGAAGTCAAAATATCAGGATAGAAAATATCCAACCATCAATATGAAACCAAGTATTTGATCAACAAATAGAGATCTCCATTCTTCTCCTTCTTCTTCTTATACACCATTTTCTCAAGGCTTTATGCTTGTATTTTTGAACTGAGCATAAGGTTGAGGTTTGAGTGCTTTTCTTGTATTCTTCCAAGCATATTTCTCTTAAAACGATCATGGAGTATTTTACAACCATATGCGTGACTGATAAATGTAAGACATGATTGTCTAAATGATTCATGGAGGTTTAAATCTTGCATTTGGCAAGCTTGATTTTTGAGCACTTAGTCAATTGGTTTACTGAGATGTTTTGTAATGTTGAATATATTTCATGAATAAAAATCCACATAGGACTACTTCGGGGTACTACTTTAATGATTTCTCATATCTTGGGATCTCTGAGCATGATATTTTTGAAGTATTCCCATCAATCTCTTTTCAATTTTGAATGCAAAACTCATTTAAAACTCTCTGAAATGAACAAAACCATTTCATTCTTTTTCTTGTGAAGATATGGATGTATACTCTACTTGCATGTGATTTAGAGGGTTGTATAAATGATGCTGAGTGTACACTTATTCTAGTATTGAAGATTTTCTTCAATATTTTTATTGTAAAGAGGTTACTTGTTGCACATAAAGAGCATATTTGGTTATCAAGAACCATTCCATATAAAACTAAGAAATAAGATTTTGGGGTTTGTTGTCTAGCATTCTCCCCAATACAAGAGCATCAAGATATATCTTTAATATTATTACAGAGGAGTACCACCTCTATAAAAGGACCCGGGGATTCATATACTCATGAGGTTGCGGTTTGGATTTTTTGAACAATCTAAACATCAACATTTTTGGTGACCATTGTTGGGAAATTGGTTGTCATTGATGTCAACCTTAGAATAAGTCCAAAATCCTCTAGAAGTGATGGGTTTATTTGAAGGAGTCTCCAAAGTGGTCCCCTTATGGCGTAGTTCTAAGCATGAGCCTCATAGGAAGATGCTTTGAATAATCCTACAAGAAGCCCTATTTTTTAAGAAAAGAAGTTACAATGTATGGTCAAGAAGCCCTGAAGATATGGTCAGGAAGCCCCAGAGGTGTGGTCATGAATCCCAAAGTTGTTTGAAGAAAATGAGTATGAAGGAAATCATAATTGCACGCAAAACCGCCTTATATTGATATTCCTTGTCAAATTGTTTCCAATGGTAGGTGGCATGCCACGTGGTTCCTCACGGTTGAGGAGATATGCCCTCTTAAAGATAAATCCTTGAAAACAAGTGAAGAAGCCCTGGATCTAAGGAAAAGAAGTTACAAGTTGGCCCTAACCGAAAATTAAAGTAGAAAAATGGTTACAAACAAAAGGTATAGGTCGGCCCTAAATTCAAGTAAAGGTGGTTCTTGGAAAATTATAAATATCCCTCAAGAGCCTCTCATTTTTATCAAGAAAATTTGTGATCTTTTAGCGCAAGAAAAGTAGCAGAATCATGTGAAGGATGGAATTCTTGGAGTTGCAAATGTGAGAAGGGTTTTCAGGAAACCATATATAAGGTAACCCCCATGGGTCAAGTATAGGGTGTCCTACGAGCCCCCCACTAGTTGTATAATACTCATCACGCAAGGCCTCGCTCGTTTCCCATTCCAGTCCTATGAGGCTGAGGAAAGGTTATGAAGAAGATGCCCTCTTGTTGATGTTGAATCCAAGGAAGGTTTGATGATATGAGATCTGATGCACTAGGTTTTTTTTGCAGAATGAAATGTATGCTTTCTATATGTCTTAAGGCTTGTATCTTGGAGATTTTGGTATATGCTTGGAGACATATGTTGGAGATTTTGGTATATGCTTGAGGCATAACTTGAAGGTTTTTGGCATATGCTTGGAGACATATGTTGGAGTGTTTGGTATATGATTGAGGCATATCTTGGAGTTTTGGTATATTCTTTGAAGCATATCTTGGAGGTTTTTGGCACATGGTTTGATGCATATCTTGGTGATTTTGGGTATATGATTTGAGGGATATTCTTGGAGATCTTGGTATAAGATTTATGTGGTCATTGGGTTGAACCAACTTTGATGATGATGATGATGTATCACAATAATAGTGACAGGTTGATTCTCTCATTTATATTTTCGAGAGGAAGGAAGGGGAAAGGAAAGGAGGTTGGAGCCTCCTTCCAGTTGGAGCTAGAGAATCTAGGGAGTTGGAGCTTCCTTCATGTTGAAGCCTGTAAACTAGGGGGTTGGAACCTCCTTCCAATTGGAGTTGGAGAATCTAGGAAGTTGGAGCTTCCTTTAGGTTGGATCCTGTAAACTAGAGGATGGGAGCCTCCTTCCAGTTGGAGCTGGATAATTTAGGGAGTTGTAGCTTCCTTCAGGTTGGAGCCTGTAAATAGGGGGTTGGTGCCTCCTTCCAGTTGGTGCTGGAGAATATTGGAAGTTGGTGCTTCCCGTGGATGTTGTATTAAAAATATATATTAAAAAGTGTTCCATGGTTTTCTCCCATTTGGGTTTCCACGTAAAATTCTTGTGTATTGTATATATGTGGTTATATGTTTATGATATATTGAATGCAATCATAAGTGATAAATTGTTGATGAATTAATGTTTACATGTTATGGTTAAAAATGGTAAAACATGCTCAATACTGATTCATCGCCCCCTCTTAGTACTGGTGAATATTCCAACAATTGGTATCAGAGAAAGTCCTTCATAAACTGTCTAACCATTGTAAGGTAGATCAATGATTGCACTAAGAATGGAACGCCAGTGTTTGAAAGTCAGAACTATGAGATATGGAGAAGAAGGATGAGAGTATTTTTACATGCATAGGGGTTTGACGTTTGGTACTCAGTTATTTCAGGATACATCGCTTCAAAGAAATCTAAGAAGACTACAACCAAGAATGAATTATAAAGGAACAAAAAAATGACAATGGATGCCATCTTGGATGGATTATCTGATTCAATGAAATTCAAAGTGGGACAATGTTCATCAACCAAAGAGATTTGGGATAAGCGACAAAATTTCTACTCAAAGGAATCTTTTCTTGTAATCACAGATCCAGAGCATGTTGATCAACATAAATAAGATGATGAGATAGAATGAGAAGAAATAATCTCATCATGTCAGACAGATCCAAAAGAAGAAATTGGAAATGGTATGGTAGATCATGGACCAAAATTCTTGTGTTCCCTAGAAAGATATAAATGAACCCTTGAAATGATGAAGATTATTGTGAAGAAGGTGAAGTGGATCTTGAGGAAGAACTAATCATTGCTTTGAGTGATCTAAGAAGGGAAATGAAGAAAAACAAGTCCCTTAAGGAAGAATTGATCTAGCTAAAGGAGGGCTCTCAAAACCCTAGCAAAAATTATGAAGAATTCCAACAGATTATCATAAATATAAAGTTTCAGCGGGAAGAATCCAGAGTGATTGAAGAAAGACTAAAAAATCAGATGGAAGAAAAGCAAAAAATAAACGAGTGTTTGGAAGCTGAAATCGTATTACAGATAAAAGAACTTGAAAAGGAAGAAGAAGTTTCTTGCTTAAAAATCAAGGTAAAGGAAGCAGAAAAGAGAGAAGAGTTTTTAGCAATTCATATTAAGGAAATATTCGAGGACTTCAACAATATTGAAGCATAATTTAGTCAACAAGAAAGAATATTTGAAGAAGAAATCATCTCCTTGAAAACCCAACTTGAAGAAGAAAAGAGAACAAAAGAAGTAATGAATATCCATATGATGAAGTAATGAAGATCCAGATGATGATGAAATAAGAAGATAGTGAGAAGCTTGAAGATGAAGTTGTCTCATAGAGGGTTGAAGTTGACAATATCACCAAGAAATTGAAGAGATTTCAAGTACTAGAAGGCATTCTTAGCTGTAAAATGTCACCATTCGATAAAGAAGGTTTTGGATATATTGGTGAGGCCTCATGCAAAGAGGATGCAAATTCCAATCCTAGCAAGATCATTGCAGGGAGAGGAAGCTCCACACTAGCAGTAAAGAAAGTTGAAGAGAAGTGGTCTAGGTCACCGGAAAAGAAGAATGAAGAGAAGGCTAAGAGTTATGCATAAGTCATAAAAGTTCCCATAAAGAAGGAAGAATGCAAGCCTTGAAAGGAAAATATTCAGGTAATGGAGATCATTCAAGAAGAAGATAATTTGATCAGAGGAATGCGAAATAAACAATCAATAATGGAAATGAATGAATGCATAAGAGGTGTATCTCCAAGAAAACCTTCTACCTCCAGGAATCAAATAAGCTTCAATCATTGTGAAGGAAACACTAGAAGAGAAGATCGTGATAATATAAGGCATGAATTCAAAAGGACTGCATCACAAAGAGGATCACTTGCTATTAGGTATCAAAATTTCTTTCCTAGTTATTGTTTTTCTTGTAATAAATTTGGACACAAAGCTGTAGATTGCAGAGCATATGGAAAAAATGTTCAAGCAAGATATGTTTATCTTCCCACCTATAATATTAAATGTTACAAATTCCACAACTATGGACACATAGCTTGTGACTGTAGAAGAATTATGGAGTATTTATTGAAGGAAAACACTGATATCAGATAGAAGAAGGTTTGGAGAAGAAATAAAAAAACAAGAAGAACAGGTGAATGAAGAACTCACATAGATCATACTCACATGATTTGCAGATGTACAAGATCACAATGAATCTATAGGTAAAGAGGAATATGTCAAAACTCCAAAGGAAGATCCTGTAGTAGAGGAGGTTTATACATTGGTCTAAGCAATCTAGCTTGGAGACTCCCAATAATGTGAACATTGAAGAGGGGGAGTCTAAGCAATAACTACTACAGATTGGAAAACTATCTTTCGGACAGTCTGAAGTGTTTTCATATTTTGGTAAGACAGTTTCTGAATGGTCTGATGGTAGAGGTACATAATGTATCATGACATATTGATTTATTAAGGAGATTTTTTGGAACACATCTCTATGCAGGTATGAAGGGATTAGCTGGAAATTATGAGGAATATCATTGGCACACTTTTGAGGAAGAGATTCATGATCGTTTATAGGATTCCAAGCATGTGTTCAAGAAGGGATATATTCAGTACAAATTCAAGAATGTGTACATTTGGTAGACTTGCAGAGTTTGATTTGAAGATAGAGCGGACTAGTGGACATATTTGATTCAACTTGAGAAGCAAAAATATGTAGTGATCAATTGCAACAGATTCTAAGAATCTATCAGAAAACTGAAGTGGAAGATTAGTCAACATTGCGTACAGTTGAGTAGCAGAGTCATGGAAGGTTTTGTGACATATGGACAAAGATGAATTCATGAGATATTTGGCAGGTCTAGAAGATAATTCTTGACATGAACTAGAGAAGATACACGACAATGGATGAAATCATGAGCTCAAGAGGAACTACAAAAATATTTGTTATCATTGTCATCAAGAGGAATGTTTAGTAAATCATATGACTCAGAAAAGAAACATATTGACAGATGGAACCAACTAGTCATAAGAAGGCAAGATGTGAGAGGCACAACAAGATAGGGGGAGATAAATAATTAGGAGGAGTTATACTATCAAGAGGAGATTGTTGAATGATTATGTCATTGATGTCAACTCAGTGAAGCCATGAAAATCCATGAAGACTTATGAAGGAACCTTGAAATGAATGATTTTAATATACGTCATTGGAGTACAACAAGAAGTACAAATGGATAAGAAGCCCTGGAAGAGATAAAAGGAAGCATATACAAGAAGCCCCACATTGATATGCACATCATCTTGCAAAGAAGATAGGGGAGATAAATTGTCAGGGGGATTTACCCTTTGCCATTGATGTCAAATGGGGAGAGAAAGATCAGAAGCATGAAGACAGGGGGATAAATGGTCACAAGGGGAGTATGAGTGTTGCCATCAATGCAAAAGGGGGAGATGGTTGGAAAATTGGTTGTCATTGATGTCAACCCTAGAATAAGTCCATAAGCCCCTAGAAGTGATTGATTTATTTGAATGAGTATCTAAAGTGATCCCCTTATGGCGTAGATATAAGAATGTACCTCACAGGAAGACACTTTGAAAAAACCTACAAGAATCCCTAGTTGTTAATAAAAGAAGTTACAATGTATGGTCAAGAAGCCCCGAAGATATGGTCAGGAAGCCCCATAGGTGTGGTCATGAAGCCATAGTTGTTTTGAAGAAAAAGAGTATGAAGGACATCATAATTGCATGAAAAACCCCCATATATTGATATTCCTCGTTAAAATATTTACAATAGTAGGTGGCATGCCACGTGGTTCCTCAAAGATGAGGAGATATTCCCTCTTAAAGATAAATCCCCCAAAACAAGTGAAGAATCCTCAGATCTAAGAACAATAAATTACAAGTCGGCCCTAACAGACAAGTAAAAGATAAAAAGGATTACAAACAAAAGGTATAGGTTGAACCTAAAGTCAATTAAAGGAGGTACTTGAAAAAGTATAAATACCCATCAAGAGCCTCTCATTTTTATCAAGAAAACTTGTGATCTCTTAGCAAAAGCGACGTAGCAGATTCGTGTGAAGGACAAAGTTCTCATAGTTTTAGATGTTAGAAGGGTTTTCGGGAAACCCTATATGAGGTTACCCCCACGGTTCAAGTATATGGTGTCTCGCAAGGCCCCCACTGGTTGTCTAATACTCTTCACGCAAGGCCCCGCTCGTTTCCCAGTCCAGTCCTGTGAGGCCGAGGAAATGTTATGAAGAAGATCCCCTCTTGCTGATGCTGAAGTCAAGGAAGGTTCGATGATTTGAGATCTGATGCACTAGGTGTTTTTGTAGAATGAAAGGTATGTTTTCTATATGTCTTGAGGCTTGTATCTTGGAGATTCTGATATATGCTTGGAGACATATGTTGGATATTTTGGTATATGCTTGAGGAATATCTTGGAGGTTTTTGGCATATGCTTGGAGACATATGTTGGAGTGTTTGGTATATTCTTGAGACATATATTGGAGTTTTAGTATATGCTTTGAAGCATATATTGGAGGTTTTTGGCACATGATTTGATGCATATATTGGTGATTTTGGGTATATAATTTGGGGGATATTCTTGGAGATATTGGTATAAGATTTATATGGTCATTGGGTTGAACCAACTTTGATGATGATGATGTATCAATATCAGTGACAATAACAATGACAGGTTGATTCTCTCATTTATGTTTTTGGTTCAAGGAATGAAGGGGAAATGAAAGGGGGTTGGAGCCTCCTTCTAGTTGGAGTTGGAGAATCTAGGGAGTTGGAGCTTCCTTTAGGTTGAATTTTGTAAACTAGGGGGTTGGAGCCTCCTTCCAGTTGGAGCTGGAGAATATAGAGAGTTGGAGCTTCCTTCAGGTTGGAGCCTCCTTTTATTTGGAGATAGGAAATTTAGGGAGTTGTATCTTCCTTCAGGTTGGAGCCTGTAAATAAGGGTTTGATGCCTCATTCCAGTTGGTGCTAGAGAATATTGGAAGTTGGTGCTTCCCGTGGATGTAATATTTAAGATATTTATTAAAAAACATTCCGTGGTTTTCTCCCATTTGGGTTTCTATGTAAAATTCTTGTGTACTATGTATATGTAGTTATATGTTTATGATACCTTGAATGCAATCATAGGTCATAAATTTTGATGACTTAATTTTTACATGCTATGGTTAAAAATGGTAAAAAGTGCTCAATACTGATTCACCTCCCCTCTCTCAGTATTGGTTAATATTCCAACAACGATACCGGGGAACAATTTGTTTTCAAGAAATATGATACTATTTAGGATAAAATATTATTGGAAATCTAGATTCCATTTGGTTGAATTTTTGAGAGAAGATCCAAAGATTGATTCAAGATGAACTGGGTTCTTGAAAATCTTGTTCAAAGAGCATTAAATGGCCTTGATGATATATTATTGAAGTTTCAATCACAAATTAGTTTTGACAATTGATATAGAACCAAAGAACCATCCAAGATTTGGGAGGGTGATCTCCCTGGTGACTCCATCATTGAGACTCAATATCTTGAAGAAATGTGCCCTAGTGACCTCACTAAAAATATTTCATAGTTTCAAGAATATCTATATGAAGACTCCTCCGAATAAATTCTTTCATGCCATGGATATATTTTTTCTTCTCCACCAAACCCAGTAAGAGTTTTTCAAGATACCATAAAGGAAGAAAGTACCCAAAGAAAGAAACAATTGCATAAAAGTCCACTAAATTTGCAAGGAGAAGCTCATCCCTTGCTAGATATTTCCATGGACAAGTTTCCCATGTTCTTCAGGAATACTTAAGAGGATGCAGAGAAACATTTGATTAAGTTTGAAAATGCTTGTGATATTTTTAATTTGGATGAAAATGACGTTACATGTAGTTTGTTTATCTTAACTCTAAAGGAAAATGCTAGCAAATGCTTTTATTCATTGATGCCAAGAACCATCACTAGGTGGGATGTATTAGAAAATTTATTCGTCGAGAATTTTTTTCGAAGAAAATATACATATTCCCTTTTCTTGAAATTGGTTGAAATCCATATGAATGAGTAAGAGTCAGTCAAAGATTTCACTTTCATATTTATGAAAGTTCTCCATGAGATTCCTCCAGAAATGTTTCCAAACAATGTCATCATTTTCAATTGTTATGATAATTCCTTTCCCATGAATATGAGATTTCTATTGAAGCAAGAGGGAAGGTGCAGGTGGAAAGAGTTAATGCAATGAGGTGAATTCATTGAAAGAAATGTTCAAGAAACTGGTGCTAATATATTAAACTTCCCAATATTTTTTCAAGACAATAGGAATGGATTTAGAAGAGAATTTTGATGAAAGACATGAAATATTTTTTCTTCAGATTTTGTTCTCGAAACTTAAAAGGAGAACTATAATAATTCAATTTAAGAAAAATATCATCCTATAGATGCTCCATTGGAGGGAAACTTTGACCTCTCATGTGTTCAATTTGAGAGTAACAATCATGATGAAAATGTTGTAGCAGATTCTCAAATGGCGTGACCAGTTTATATCAAGCCACAAGAACAATGTCTACATTGAATTAAACAAAATAATGCAAGATTCATCGCTTTGTATCAAAATTTTATGATGTTGATTTCTTATGTGAATAAAATATCAATGAAGAAGTTAACTTCCAAGAATAAAAAAAGGGCGTTTGCAACAAGAGGATCCATGGGTGATATGTGTTATTTATGAAGATAATGAAGTTATTGATGAACAAAAAAATACAACCTTACAGTTCCCCACAAATATTCATCAACAATTCATATTTTCAACCTCACCATGGAAACACAATCATTGTATAGAGGAAGAATGATTTCAAGACATTGTTGATGAATAAAGAATCTTGAATGTGGTCAGTAATAAGGAGAAAGATGAGAATATTTCCAAATTAGAATCTTCTCGTCCAACCAAAGACAACAATAATCATGAGCAACCAAGAATTGATTTCATTGAATCATGGTTCCAAAGAATTGTTGGCCAAGCAATGCAATCATATTTCAAGCACATCTTGCTTAGTTTCACCTCAATATATTTTGGGCATGCTTTTTACTCTTTGATAGTAGCCTTGACATGTTCCCCAATTCAAGATCTCATTCCAAAGATTACTTAGATGCTTGAATGGTTCCATTGGAAATCTACCTACACCTAAAAGTGTCATTTTCCTCCAAGTAATATAGGGTAGGTTGATATTCTTTGTACATAGTTTGCTTCTTCAATCAAAGTTTTGCATAATAAAACAGTTTTCAGATGGAGATAATGCTTGAAGATGACCCCATGTTCCAATGGACAAAAATTACAAGAATTTATTCTAAAGATGGTTAAACAACCTAATGAAGAAAGTATTTGACCAAGATTTTGGATTCTCAACAACCCACAAGGGGTCACTGTCCTGTAGTTGGAACCAGTTTTTGATTAAAAAACTTTGATCACCTTGATTTCCCTCTCTTGGAATAATAAAAAAATTGATATCAAAAGAAGAAAATTTTGAATGATCATCATCTCATGGTGTATCCCTTAGTCTTAGCCTCATCACACATTTTGTGGATTCAAAATCCGAGTTCGTATGCTCAAGGTATCCAGGTTTTTTGTCTAACCTCCCAAAGAGTGCTTCTTCCATGTGCAAAAAAGACTATTTTTTCTTGGAACCACGATTATTGTCTTGGAATTCTTGGAAACATTCTCAATTTATTAGAACCATGTTCATTTTCGTGGAACCTTATCATTCACTCTACTCTACCACTCCACTCTTCCATACTTAGTTTTATTTCTACATTTCCACTCTTCCATAATCAATTTTATTTCCACATTTCCCCTCTACAAAGTAGTTCCTCTTAACACTCTTCTACCCTACCACTCTTCCATACTTAAATTTTTTTCACTTCTATACTCTCGTCCCTCTCCTCTCTTCTCTATACTATACCTCCTCTCCTATACTTTGTCATTTTTTAAAAATTTCTCTCTCCCCTTCTTATCCCTCCATTCCCCTCTCTCCATACATCACGAGATATAGAGTCCTTTCCCCATTCCCCATCTTCCTCTTCCCTCAACGTCCATCCGACCGATCCTCTTCCCTTAGTCATTTTTTTTATCCTCTCTTCACTCCTTATCCCTGCATACTTATCTCTCCTCACCATTACTTCACTTATCAACCTCCTACTCTCCCATACTTAACCTATCTCCTAAATTAATTAAAATACTTATTAACCAACGAGACCATGACACATGGCATTCAATGAGACCATGACACTTGACATCCAATGAGACCATGACACATGGAAGCCAATGATACCATGACATGTGTAAACCAATCACATGATGACATGTGGCAGCCTATGGTATCCAATGACATTGTGACACATGACGATGACCTGGACACTGACTCACTATGGAGTTGGCAATGACAAGGATGTTGACTGGGCAAGTGGGCCATCGAAGTTTTATTAAAGTCATGAATTTCCTAAGGGTCGATCTCCATAGTTTCCTTTTACTTCACATAAGACATGTAAAACCATTTACTACATAAAAATTTAACCATAAAATACCACAATGCATGTGGGATGGGGTATTTTTAAAACAAGGAGAATTTTGATCAAGAGGTAGGATTGACCCACGAAATTGATGAATGGTGGCTGAGTCTCCAACTTCTCGAGTTGATATATTGAGCTCCTGACCTCCGTTTTCAGAAAAAATATACCTCGTTGGAAAGATAATTGGACGAGGAAGACAATGGAATAGGTTTAAAGGGATGAAATTAGCCATAACTCTCCCAGAAATTAAAATAATAGTCAACTATGTTTTCATGGTTTGCTGATAAATCTTCTTGGAACCTCGATTTCACGAGCTTATATCTTGAGATCCAAAACTCCAAATTGCGATCGCGAGGACTCGTTGGAAATATGGGATGATGAAGATTACATTTAGAATGGTTTACATGGATAAAAGGTTAAATATATTACTCAAAAAATTAAAACACAATCCACCTTTAAAAAAGGAAGTCAACTTAAAATTTTCAAAATAAATGTTTATTAAAAACTTTTATTCAAGACAAAATGGGCCCCACTTGAAGGCACAAATTTCAATGACATAAATTAATTAATTTTAGGCTTCAATGAAGCATTAATTAAAGTGGTCATTTCAAGAAGAAAGTGTGGAGAATTCTCGAAGAGAAAAACCTTAACTACCTCCAGAAGTTAGAAGAGCAGATTTTAAAGAGCAGGAGAAGGCTCCATCGAAAGGTTAGAGAGGGTAGTCAAAAGATCAGGATATAAAAAATACAACCATGAATATGCAACAATGAGGTCTTTGATAAGAAAATAGAGATCTCTAGTCTTCTCCTTCTTCTTCTTCAACACCATTTTCTCAAGGCTTTATGCTTGTATTTCTGAATTGAGCATAATGTTGAGGTTTGAGTGTTTTTCTTGTATTCTTCCAAGACTCTTTCTCTTAAAAATATCATGGAGTATCTTACAACCATATCCGTGACTGATAAATTTAAGCCAAGATTGTCTAAATGATTCATGGAGGTTTAGATCTTGCATTTGGAAATCATGATTTCTGAGCACTTAGTCAATTGGTTTACTGAGATGTTTTGTATTGTTGAATACATTTTACGAATAAAAATCCACAAAGGAGTATTTCAAGGTATTACTTTAATGATTTCTCAGATCTTGATATCTATGAGCATGATATTTTTGAAGTATTCCCATCAAATTATTTTTAGTTTTGAATGAAAAACTCATTCAATTCTCTTTGAAATGATCAAAACCATTTCATTCTTTTTCTTGTGAAGGTATGGATGTATCCTTTACTGGAATGTGATTTAGAGGGTTGTATAAATGATAACGAGTGTACATCTATTATGATATTGGAGATTTTATTCTATCCTTTTATTGTAAAGAGGTTACTTGTTGCACGAAAAGATCATATTTGGTTATCAAGAACCATTCCATATAAAACTAAGCAACACAATTTTGGGGTTTGTTGTCTAACATTCTCCCCAATCCAAGAGCATCAAGATATATCTTTCAGATTGTGATAGAGGAGTTTCAACTCTATAAAAACATAGGGGGATTCATATCATCACGAGGTTTGTTGTTTGGATTTTTAACCAATCTAAACATCAATAATACCATATATCTTGGGAGATGATATGCGCTCTGATTTGGACCATCAAAGTAGTTCTTGTTGTGACTCGTGTTGAAATATTGACCTTTATCACTTGCTCACAACCCATGGTTGATGGTGTAAGCCCTCATTGTAGCACACAACATAGTTTACATGTATTTTAAGCTCGCAGTGGCCCGCATTAAGTGTCTTTTGTAGAATTAAGCCTATTTCCTCATTTTAAATCCCTTTTCCCATTCAAATTTCTCACTATTCAGGAATCTGTTTCGATGGTGCATGCCCCAAGTGGTCTCTCCTCCTGATAAAATAAGGTCTAAGGAAATAAATATGACCTAATTTTAGAGTGCCCAAGAAATTTTTACCCTGTACTAACACCCTCTTTTACCCTCTCTCCCTCTCTCCCTCTATCTCTCCCCCACTCTTCCATCCCCTCTCTCTTTACCTCTATCTCCCTTCCTCCCT
This sequence comes from Picea engelmannii, assembly GCA_009831015.1. Taxonomy (NCBI): domain Eukaryota; kingdom Viridiplantae; phylum Streptophyta; class Pinopsida; order Pinales; family Pinaceae; genus Picea; species Picea engelmannii. Next base: position 222,817 of record ML803460.1, on the reverse strand, counting down.
ATATTTATCTCTCTCCCCCCCCACTCCCTCACCCCCCCACTGCCACAATATCCCTCCCTCCCTTTGTCCTTACTTCCCTCTCTCCCTTCCCTCTTCCTCCCTCTCTTTCCCTTCCCCTCTCTTCCTTCCCCTCTTTGTTTCCTCTCCCCCCCATCTCTCTTTACCTCTCTCCCCTATCTCTTTCTAACTTCCTATCTCCCCCC
>ML803460.1:202248-214834 GCA_009831015.1 Picea engelmannii | reverse complement strand
CTCTCCCTCTCCCCTCCTCCCCTCTCTCTCTTGTGCTCTATGGGTTTGATCCCCAGTGGAGTCACCATTTTCTGTTGAAGGAAAATCTCCCCACGGACAGGTAGATCTCCTCTTGAGAGCTAGACTCTTAACTCTTAAGATAGAAGATGCTTAACGTGGACACTGACTTCCTTTCTGATCTATACAAACTAATGCATGAGGGGGAAGGAGAACAAAAGTACCTTTTTATCGACGTTTGTCCCTGCACGCTTCGAGTTGAGCTCCAATCGTTCGCTCCTCGATGAGCCCTGTAGAAAAACAACAGTACAACCACTTCCTACTCTATTGAAATTAGCTCAAAATAGATCTATCTATCATAGACAAGTTCATATGAGATTAAACACGAACTAGAAAGAAACAGGCCAAGCGTGTCATATTAATGAGAACAATGACAGAAGTAGCTTACAACCGTAGATGCGAATGCGACAGCTTCGTCAAGTCCCCTTTATCTTAACCCTTGCTCGAAATATCCACGATCCAGACGACAACAAATTAAATGATTACTCTCCTCCAGTTCACTGTGTGTTTCCTATGAGATCATAGGTTTCATGCTTACAATTCTTCCTCTTTTCCACCATGATAGAGCCTGCTTATATAGGTTAGTAGAGGCTTAACCTCTTGAGGTATATTTAGGGTAGGTTGAGGAATTCCCTCCTTAGATTAGGGATCTTCTCCTAAGATCAAGAATTTGAATGCAACTGCCTTCCAAACTTGAAAGATCCTCCCCTTATCTTCCTCAACAGGCCAACTACTACCCAGATTAGACAACGCTCCCTCAAAAGGGGCATCAGGGTGCTATAGCGCTCCCTAGTAGGCTCAAGAGGAGCGCCAACACTTCCAATATTTGTAGCGCTCCTTCAGAGGGGTGATTTGGTGTTATAACGCTCCCCAACCCCTTGTAGGGGAGCGCCAATGGTCCTAAGGCTGATGTAGGGGAGCGCTCTCCTCTAAAAATATAGTTTGAGAGCTCTTTTCAGGTGTAAAGAGATGTTTGAATTCAGTTAATCATCCCTCTTCCTCTAAATCAGTTGTTTTAGGTATTCTAAGTGTCTCCTTAGTGTCGTCATCATGGAAGTATGCTTGAACAACATTTGCGACACTTGTGAAAAATATGCGACACTTGCGACAGTTGTGAGGAGCATATGACACTTGCGACACTCATCACAACGAGAAATATTGATGTGTAACACTCTATTTTCCATGAGAGAGAGAGAGAGAGAGAGAGAGAGAGAGAGAGAGAGAGAGAGAGAGAGTTATTAAGAAAATGCGTGCGTTCTTGTTCCTAATAACATGTGTGTACTTTAGAAACATGCACGGGTGCTATTTTCATTTCAAAAATTTTCTGGGCCTAAACATATGTTTCTCATGAATGTGTATGCTATCTTACTCAAGAACATGAACATGTTCAGAAAAAATTTCGAGCTATCAAGTGTGTGTGGCGATTCAATGAGTACCGAGGCTGTAGGATTAAGAACACATGTGCATTTCTAGGAACACACATGCATTCATGTGTGCACACGTTCTTTCGCACCCGATTGCCACTTTTTTTTCCATCAACTTCATTCAAGAACCCAATATATTCTACAAACATTGGTAGGACACTTGATAAGGGACACAACATGTCTAATAATAAACATGAGTTGTAGGAAGGACTTTGGAGCAACTTTGGAATATCACTGCTAAGGATGAAGGCCGAGAAAACCATTATTTGCTAGAGCATAACATCGCATAAACATTTAGGGAGACAAAAAAGGAAAAATGGATTGCTAGGATTATAAACACCTAGCCTAGTTGAATGCAAGACCAACCCTAATTTGTAAGCCACTGTAGAGGAAGCTCCTAGGAAAAAGGATAAAACTAGGTTTTTCTAATAGTAACTTAACACATGAAGCTTTGATAAAAATATGAATTGATCCATATTATTTTGAGAACAACATGAAGACAAAAAGTATTAGAGATATAACAAGGAAATACACAAATATATTTCAAGGAACACATAAATATAGTGAAACCCAACTTCTATTAATGAATAAGAGAGAGAAAAACACTGTAGAACAAAAACTGGCAGAATGGGGTAACTTATCTCTGAAAAGAAATAGATGTTGGCGACACTTCATTCGAAACAAGATTTACATCACACTCCATTGCATTCTTAAAGGGCCTCCTTCACCTCAATTATATATGAGAGAGTGAGAGGAGAACAATTCCCACGATGCATGTGGGATAAATTGGACCAAGTTTATAAAATGCCATAGGCATGTAAAACACTAGTACTTCTCGGGCGATCACCCATCCCAGTACCACTCTAGCTTGAGTTCTCTTAACTGCAGAGTTATAATGGGATCTGATGTATTATCGCTATGTTGTAGGAATGTACACAATACCACTAGGAAATAATTACATGATCTTTGTAATTAACAAATGAATATGGAATTACATTCCATTCCCCATCAAGAGAGTGAATATAATTGTTTATCAAAACTATAGGCTTGAAATGTTGATTCAATGGAAAAGGTGGATGACCACTGAGATCCACTTGGATCATTCATCCCCCCTTAGGAATCAATGGTCCCCATTACCTTGGTGAGCCATTTTCTTTGTTGAAGTAGATGTCCTACTTGTACTTTTCTTGTGGAAGGATGTCATGAACCTGTTGGAGGTGTTGGATCCATTCAATAGATCTGGCTGCACGATCTACCTTGGTCTAAGTGTGGGAGAAATCTATCAGTGAATATGCAACAAGAAGATCTATATCAATGGGGGCTAATGGTTGGAACCCCAAGCACATCTAAAAAGGGTCATGGAAAATAGAGCTATGATAAACATATGGAAGACTCTCATTCTCTTCGTTCTCCTCTACAATCTTGTCGACCTGCTTCTGCTGGATAAAAAATTCTTGGGCTGAGGTTGTAGTGGTTGCAGTGACCTTCTGTTTACCGTCTGACTAGATTATGAAGAGGGAAAAATTTGTGGTCTGATAGATTACTTTGTTGCATTGTTTTTCCCAGATCAATTAAGTGGTAGTAGTGGGAGCTATCTCTGGTATCCTAAAGAGCTGACCTCCCAGAGTAACAATGAAATTCTAGGTATGAGACTCATAGATATCATGACATTTCCACATATATGGTTGTCCTACAATAACATCATAGAATTAAAGTGGGGAAACATCACAAACTACCTCATCCTTGAAGGGCTTGATGCCATAGAACAAGCAAAATTGTTGGCTGACACATATGTATTTTCCTCGGCTCAACCATATGATGGTGTATGGTTGGGGGTGTGGTATCATTGGATGCTTCAATATCTTAAGCACATCGACTGATATTAGGTTTTTATGACTCTTGCTGTCAACAATGAAATGTAGTGGGGTCCCCTTTACCCACATTTGTGAGTGGAAGAGGCACTCCCCCTCCTCAAGCTCCTCTGGTTCTTTTGGTTTTATTGTTGTGGTCGTGATGGTAGCAATGGGTTTTGCATCGATGATATAATTCCCTTTATTGTGCTTTGAATCAAATTTAGGTTCCAATTATTTTTCTTTGAGCTCAACCAATAATGTCTGTTTCGAGCGAAATTCATTCGTGTTGTGCCAGGGGCTGTTGTGAAACTTACACCACTTTCCAGTGTCTTTCTTAGACTTCTTGTTACCATTATTTTCTTGCGTCTTGGTCTGAATCTCTTTAGGTTGGCATTCCTTTATTTGTGCTTTGTTCCATGAGTTAGGGTTGCCTTTTCCATGATTTTGTTGTGGCATATTTTTAAACCCGAACCATTGCTTATTCTGTTGCTTGAATTTTTGCTCAATTTTGACTACATGTCAATAAGAAGCACCCAGTGAGGATATTTCCAAGAAATACATCTCTGTTTGGATGTACCTATGAAAACCACTGTGATACTTCAAAACCAGGTGTTGCTCGGAGTCTTTGATACCCAAGTTTAAGCGTAAGGTATGAAATATGTTAGTGTACTCCGACACCGTCTGATCTCTTTTCTGACGTAGAGTCATCCATCTTATGTACTGGTCATCATAGTTTCATATGGGGTAGTACTAATCCTTTAGGGAATCTAAAAAGGCCGCCCAAGTGGGTTCTCTTCTGAATGGTGCATATTCATCCATGGTGTACCTATCCTAGTAACCTTCCCACCAAGCTCTTACACGGGGAAGGGATTTAAGGAGCACGAAGGTGATCTTTTTACTGTAGGAAATTTTTTGGACAGAGTAATAACTTTCTAGCAGATTCTACCATTTTTCTAAATCATCTGCATCTATCTGGCCTTCAAATAAGGGGATATCAAAATTGAATTGTATCTTGAAGGGTGTCGCACTTGCGAAATGGATGCTTGTTAAAAACGCCTCAACTTCCACCATCAGTAGTCTTCGAAGGATCTAAGTGAATTTGTCCATCATCTGATTCCTTTATGGCATGGGGGATTCCTCGAGCAACGTATTGAAAGGATCTCCTGCTTTGTCATCTCTCTTTTCTTTTGCCATGGGAGGTTACTTGGGTTGGTGAGAGAAGTTGTCCTGAAGAAAAAATATCTCAAGACCCAACTCTCTATACCCCGACCTCGTTGGGTACCTGCTCTAAGAAATGACAAGGAGAAGGCTACTATGATACCACTGATCTAGATTATTTTGATAACGACATGAAGATATAAAATAATAGAGATATAACAAGGAAATACACAAAGATATTGCAAGAAACACACAAATATAGTGAAACCCAACTTCTATTAATGAATAAGAGAGAGAAAAACACTATAGAACAAAAAATAGCAGAATGGGGTAGCTTATCTCTAAAAAGGAAGAGATGTTGGCTACACTTCATTCGCAACAAGCTTTACATCACACTCCATTTCATGCTTAAAGGGTCCCCTTCACCTTAATTATATATGATAGAGTGTGATCCAGGCAGATATCGGTGGCCACCCACCTATTCCACTGGCTTGAAAAACAATTTTCCACCTTGGCAGTTTTTCAACAGTTTTTCGGGTTCCAAACTTCCAGGGCCGTTTTGAGGCCCTAAATGACGTTTTTTGGGGATTTGGGGCCTAGGGGATTGCTTGGGGTAGTACTTCAAGCTAGTAAAAAAATGTTCTTCTCGACTAGACCTTTCCAATGGGCTATCGTGCACCTAAAATGAATATCATATGCAAAAGTTACGAATCCGGGAAGTTGATGTACTAACTTACCCAAATGAGGCCCACATGACTTTTGGCGCTTCATTTCCTAGGGTTAGGTTTTTGGATGTCTAGGGTTTTTGACATTCCTATTTATTGTAAAATGCCTTCAGAGCCTCATTGTAACCATCTTCTTGCGAATGAGTGCAACCATCACATCTGTTCACAGAGAAAAGCCGCCACCATTCCAACAAGCTTGTTTTCCACTGCATTTTACAGTTTCAACTTATTTCCTTGTTGAATAGAAAACCAATTTTATTGTATCTCTATTATTTTGTGTTAAGAATATTTTAATAATTTGTATTCATTTTGTTCTGCTCATAAAATCCATATCAATGGTATCAAAGCGGTCTTCTCCTTTTCGTCTTAATGCATGTCCCCAATGAGGTCAGGGTACAAAGAATTGGGTCTCAAGCTTGTTTCTCTTGAGGAAAAAATCTCTCGCACGCCCAAGAGACCTCTCATGGCAGGATAAAATAAATATGATGAGATAGGAGATCCTTTCAAAATGTTTCTCGAGGAAGCCTCACACAACAGAGAAATGAGATGATGGATAGTTTCACGCAAATCCTTCGACGGCTACCAACAGGTGACGCATCTTCCTTGAGCGGAGGCTCCACCCCCTTCAAGGTACAAATAAACTTCAATATTACTATATTTGAAGGTCATATAGATGCAGATGCTGTATACAAGTGGTTGAATATACTAGAAGGGTATTTTTCTGTCCTTAACTTTTCGAATAAAGAAAATATTACTTTTGTGCTCCTCAAATCCGTTCCCCATGTCAAAGATTGGTGGGAAACTTTCTGTGAGCAAAATGAAACAATGGAACCCTCATTATTTATAGTCACGACCACCTAGGAATCCTTCAGGGATGCTATTAAGGAACAATACTACCCTGTCGAAAGTTATGATGACTTGTAACCCAAATGGACCACAATGCACCAAGAAAGAGACCATGGAGTGCCATAGTTCACAAATATCTTCCATACCTTGTGAACAAGGATGGGTATCAAATATTCAGAGTGACATCTAGTGCTCTTCAAAGATACATCCAGACCGAAATGGAATTTCTAGACATATCGTCCTTGGGCGCGACCTACCAATATGCCGTCAAAATTGAGCCGAAGCTCAAACAAAAGACGTGACAATTTAGGCCTGGGAACCCCTCACAACAAAAGCCAAGAAAGGGCAGCTCTAACCCATAGAGAAAAGGACAGAGAAAATATGGACAGTATTAGGAAAACTAGTCCAAGCTGAAAGAAAAGAAGGACACTAAAAAGACAAAGAAAGATACCGGGAAGTGGTGTGACTTCCATAAGAGCCCTTGGAATAACACTGCTGACTTCCGCTCAAAGCACTCGATGTTGGCAGTAGTGAAAGCCTCTGAATCAGATGTGGGTTCTGAATCTGAGTTAGAACTATAAAGGGGAAGACGAATCATTGACGCGGAACCCAGTGCCGCCATTGCTACCACCAAGCTCCATCTTGGTGAACCAAACGATCCAGAAGAAGGAGAGTGCCTCTTCCATTCACAGATGTGGGTAAAAGGCACCCCGCTGCACTTCATCATTGATAGTGGTAGCAAGAAGAACCTCATATCAGCAGAGGTCATCAAGAGGTTGGCTCTGCCAACAACGCTGCACCCACAACCCTACACTATTGGATGGCTTCTCCATGGAAGCGATCTCTACGTTAGCCAATAGTGTCTATTGTCATACGACATCAAGCCCTTCAAAGACAAGGTATTGTGTGGTGTTGATCCTCTCGAAGTTTGTAATGTTATTTTGGGACAACCTTATTTATGGAAACGTCATGCTGTATATGAGTTTAGGCCTCATAGTGTTATTATTACTTTGAACAAGAAATAGTATAGGATACCCAAGGAAGTCCCTCCTAGTGATATTTCCTTGATATCTTCCAAACATTACAGGAAGGTCATCTCTTAGACCGGGAAATTTGTCTTCTTCATGATTCGCTCTTAGAGTGAGCGTAAGATTGCAACCACATCTAGGGCCTCCACGACTGATATCTCCACACAAAAAAAGCAAGTGTATACGGTCATGGAAGAATACTCATATATCTTCTCCTCTCCTAGTGAGGCACCTCTGCACTTCCAGGTCAAGCATCCCATCGATCTGACCCCAGGTGCACCGCTACCCAATGGGCCAGTTTACCGCCGCTCTCTGTTAGAAAATGAGGAGATCAAGAGGCAAATCCAAGAACTGCTCCACAAGGGGCACATCTGTCCCATCTCATCACCTTGTGGGAGCCCAATCATGCTAGTGCAGAAGAAAGATGGGACCTAGCGACTCTGCATTGATTATCGTGTAAATTCTAACCTTGTAAAATATCTATTGCAAACAGATATTCAGAAAAAGAACAGAAAAGATACAATGGCAAATACAAACATTACATAAAGATTTTTCCCCTGAAAACCCAAACCAGGAAAACTAGCATATTCTATATTCATTCATAGTGATACATTGTTTACAGTACAATATACATATAGGATCCCGAATCATCCAAAACCCTAACCCAATGACCTAGATTAGTCCAAAACCCTAATTCCTTAACCAGAAATAGAAAACCATTGGCAAAAAACCATGTGCCGAAAAACCACCTAAATACATGACACATTTCCTGAGGTAGGTTTCATGTTTCTCGAGGCAGAATATAACACATACCCAACATATAGGTCCCTGAATAAAATCAGAGTCCAAAACTGGTACCCGATTCCTCGAATCGATGACCTCCTTGATCAACTCATGGGGGCCAAATACTTCAGTAAGATTGATCTGAACTCTGGCTACCACCAAGTCCCAATAGAATAGATAGATGTATGGAAGACCCCCTTCAAGTCAAAAGAAGGTCTTTTTGAATGGCTGGTCATGCCCTTTGGTTTGACAAATGCTCCAATAACTTTTATGAGGATGATGGACGATATCCTACGACCTTTCACCAATACTTTTGTAGTGGTGTATCTAGATGACATCCTCATCTACAACAAGACTTGGGCGGAACACTTGCAACATATTCAACAGGTTCTTCACACCCCGTGGCAACAAAAAATATATGAAAACTTGGAAAAATGATCCTTCGACATGAACAAGGTCCATTACTTAGGCTACATTGTTGAACAACATGGTGTGTATGTGGATCCAACCAAGATCTAGGTCATCCTTGACTGGCCAGCCCCAACCACACTCAATGAACTTTGGAGCTTCTTGGGCCTCCCCAATTTCTATCGCAGACTCGTGCTGGGATTCTCTCATATAGCATGGGCCCTCAACCAAGTAACTGGGGGTGGCGGTAAGGAAAAATTTGTGTGGGGCCTGTCCCAACAAAAAGCCTTCGATGAATTGAAGAAGTGTTTGTGATCATCCTCGATACTTTCATTACCAGACCTGCAACATACATTTGAGATCGAGACAAATGCTTCAGACTATGCTATGGGTGTCGTTATCACTCAACATGGCCACCCCGTGGCATATCATAGTGAGACACTATCAAATGTTGTCTGTAAGTACCCAACTTACGACAAAAAATGTACTCCATTGTACAAGCCTGCCGCCAGTGGAGACATTACATTCTTGGGAAGGAGACAATCATCCACACTGATCACAAGCCAGTACAGTTCATGCAGACCCAAGGAAAATTGCAGAATGACCACCATCAGAAGTGGTCAATGTTATCACTGAAATTTCGTCCACAAATGGTTACAGGAATCCAACATCTTCAAATAGTTGTGAGTTCACCCATGGACCAAAATTACCAAAAAAGCATTTCCAAAAGGTCCAAAACTATACAACCAGTTATAAATTTAAGGTGCATTATGACTACACAGGGCGCCCGCGCACTTGTGCCATCCAGAAATGCACGAAAAGTGCACATGCGCATGATGCATGACTGTGGTCGCTAAAAGCTACACACACCTGAGAACGATGCATTTATGAGATTGGTCGACCTCCCACCCACTTCTGGTTCAACTTCCAAGTTGATTTGACATCCAAATCTCGGCTGCATCCGTCTGGGTGGCTGGTCAAAGACCTAAAAATGCCCTAAACAACCCCTTTTCACACTATAATCTAGTTACACAATACCTCAAAGTGGTGCTATAAAACAAAGCCATGGGTGCACTACATTTTCAAGGAATTCATTTGCAAGGTTATGCTGCTGCTATTCTCTTGGGGAATCCTCTTTTCTCATCAAGAACATACTAACATCAGTACATTTGGGAAATCCATCTCACCTCTTTAGTGGATTAGCTTGGGATTCTTTCACCATTTCTTTCAAAGTTGTAAGAAGAGCTTAGTTGTGGGGGTCCAAGAGACCTCCCTTGGAGGAACAAGGGACCCAAAGTCCTATTTCTTCTTGGTGTTTTCTTTTCACTAATATAATCCTTGCCATTGGTGACACGAGTCTTATTGGTTTTTTGTTTTTATGTCCTTATCCTCAATAGTTTAGTTGTTCTTTCATTTCTTAGTTTAATTCTTAGCTTAGTCTTTTATGTTTCTTTTTCTAACCCTTTCCTTTACTGTTGTCTTGCTTAGCTAACCCAACTAATCTTGTAAGAACCTCTGTTTTGCTCATTTAGGGGACAAAAGAGGCACAACATTCAACATACTTACAACAATTCCACCTCAACATCAAGTATAAAATAGGAAGTAAAAACCAAGTTGTTGACTGCCTCAACTGACCTCTAGTCATGGAACTCACCACGGTGCTAGACTCTTGAGGCCATGAGACCTACGGTTGGCCCCACCTCTACGAGACAGACCTTGAATTCTCCACCACCTACCAAATGTTGGGCGCCAACTCAGTGGTCGCTAATTTCCATGTTTAGGATGGGTTGTTATGCCGTCTGGGCCATCTCTGTGTTCCATCAAGCGAGAATGTGAAGCTGATTTGGGAAGCTCACTACAGTCAGGTGGAAGGACACTTTGGCGTTGAAAATACAGTGGTAGTCCTATAGAAACATTTCTACTGGCCGAAACTTCGACATGATGTTGACAATTATATCAGGTCCTCAACCACCTGTGCTATTGCCAAACCGACCACTAAGAAAAAGGGCCTATACACCCCTCTTCCTACTCCTAACATGCCATGGGAATCCATCTCAATGGACTACATGTTGGGCCTCTCATCCACCAAGAGGGGAAATGACTGTGTTTTTGTGGTTGTTGATCTCTTTTCCAAGATGGCGATTCTAGTCGCCTGCAAGAAAAACATCACAACAGAAGCCACTACCAAGATCTTCTTTGAACGAGTATGGGTACATTTTGGGATCCCACAAACCATTATCTCAGACCTTGACAATCGGTTCTTCATCTCATTCTGTTTGAGCCTCTGGTCACTGCTGGATACCAAGCTCACGAAATCCACTGCCTTCCACCCCCAAACAGATGGCCAAACTGAGGTCGTCAATTGGATGGTCGTACATATCCTGTGCATGTACAATTAAAAACACCCCCACACATGGGATGAGAGTCTTCCCTATGTCCAACATAACTACAACCAAGCCCTACATAGCTCGACTGGCCACAACCCCTTTCAGGTGCGGTTGGGATTCCAACCATTGGGCCCCATGGATGTTTCACTACCCCTGGAGACCACCTCAGTCGACTAGTCCCATGCTCCACAAGAAGCTGACAAAGACACCCAATTCATTGAGAGGATCTAGCACATCCACCAATAGGTTTAGGATATTCTACAAAAGTCTAATGCCAAGTACAACCAACGCCATGATCAACATCGAGTGCCACATAAGTTTTAGGTGGGCGACAAAGTTTGGTTGCATTTGCAGAAAGAACACTTTACATAGCCCCATTGGAAGCTTCTTCCACTCTTTTATGGGTCGTACACCATCACCAAGGATATGGGTGACAATGATTTTGAGCTCAACATCCCCCCCTTCCTTGGTATGCATCCAGTCTTCAACGTGGCTCTCCTTTGGCCATATTTCCCATCATTATTGGACACATCAGAGATAGCAGAGCAATTGACACCAACATAGCTCAACCCTGATTGCATGCAACATGAATCCAGTGATAATATTGTGGACACATATATCAAGGGCACTCGACAACAAAGGATTCAACTTTATCGAGTCGTCAAAGTAGGGAAACTCCTGCACCAAGGCAAGTGGCTCACTCGGGGCCAAATTCAACATAAATTTCCTCATCTGATGGGGGAACTCAACGTAATGGATACCATTTCTTCCTAGGGAGGGAGTATTTATCCAAGTGGATATTGATGGAAACTCACCTATTCCACTGACTCAAAAAATAGTTTTTCACCTTGGCAGTTTTTCGACATTTTTTCGGGTTCCAAACTTCTGGGGCCGTTTTGAGGCCCTAAACGACGTTTTTTGGGGATTTGGGACCCATAGGATTGTTTAAGGCATTGTCTTGGGCCAATCGAAATTTGTTCTTCTTGGTTAGACCTTTCCAATGGGCTATCATGCACCTAAAATGAATATCGTATGCAAAAGTTACGACCCCGAGAAGTTGATGTACTAACTTACCCAAACGGGGCCCACATGACTTTTGGGGCTTCATTTCCCAGGGTTAGGTTTTTGGATGTCTAGGGTTTTTGAAATTCCTGTTTATTGTAAAAGGCCTTCAGAGCCTCATTGTAACCAGCTTCTTGCAAATGAGCACAACCGTCACATCTCTTCTTAGAGATAAGCCACCACCATTCCAACAAGCTTGTTTTCCACTACATTTTAATAATCTTTTAATAACCTGTATTCATTTCGTTCTGCTCATAAAATCTAGATCAGAGTGAGAGGAGAACAATTCCCATGATGGATGTGGGATAAATTGGACTAATTTTGTAAAATTCCATAGGCATGTAAACCACTAGTACTTCCCGGGTAGTCACCCATCCAAGTACTACTCTAGCCTGAGCATGCTTAACTGCGGAGTTCTAATGGGATTCAGTGTATTAACGCTATGTTGTAGGAATGTACATAATATCACTAGAAAATCATTACACGATGTCCGTAATTAACAAATGAATATGGAATTACATTCCATTCCCCATCAAAAGGGTGAATATCATGGTTTATCAAAACTATAGGCTTGAAATGTTGATTCAATGGAAAAGGTGGATGGCCACCGAGATCCACCTGGATCATGAATGCATCTAACATGTTCTCCAGGATTACCCATCCTCTATAATTGTGAGAGAGGAGTCACGTGTGGAATGTCCATTAACCATCTAGAAAAAAATCAACATTGAAAGAGAATGCCCCAAATCAACCCCTAAGAAATATTGTGGTGAAGAAGGTAACCTGGAGCTTTTGTAGGCATAACATAGAGGGCAGAGGCTAAAGGGAAGCCTTGCCTGATTAAGTGGAATATAA
>ML803460.1:123515-200329 GCA_009831015.1 Picea engelmannii | reverse complement strand
GGCTTCTTCGGTTGCATTGTGGAATTGTACAATTTTTGATGGTTCAACCCCATCAAAATCAATTGTTGATTTCCACTTCTTGGATGAATTTTTATTTTTTGTATTAACTTTTTCAATTAATTTTTTTTTGGACACTCGATTTTAGGCCGCGTGGTGCAAAGTTACATTTTCTTCTTCAAATATCTCTGACTCCTAAGTGAATGGGGCCTCGACAATTTCTCGGGTTTCCAACAGTCTTTGCTCATACCAACTGGGTTCTTTGATAAGCTCATCCACATCCGTAGCTTGTGGGATTTATTCAGTTTTAGGTATGCCTAACCCTGTTTTATGTGTATCTATTTTTCTTTTGGAAGATGTATATAGAATATGCTATTTTTCAATATTTTTCTTTGGTGGGTCTTTATCACCACCATTAGTTAAACTTCCTATTGGTGTTTTCCTCATCTCTATACTACTTCTCCTAGATTTTTCTCTTTTCGGGGTACTCTTTTGAGACATAGTTGGTGAATTGGGATTTCTATATGCTACCTCTCTACCATGCTATTGGTATCCTTCATTGGTACTGATTAATTCCTCCACGTCATTTGAAACTTGGTTGACTAAAATATCAAGGAGATGTAAATTATCTCCACCTCCCTCTTTAAAATTCTCAATTTTGGTAAAATAAGAAGTATAACCAACTTAGGCCATATGTGCAGTAAGAATACCATTTGGGCTAAAACCATCAACAAGTTCAACTTCATTAAGGCTGAGGTTGTCGAAATGTCTTGCAATTTCATCCAAATGGGATATGTGTTTTACGATAATTTCTCCAATTTTCCAAGGCAGGGGGATGAATTGCTTCTTCCTCTCCTTGTTGAAGAGGTGAGCGAAAGTATTGTACTGCCTACAAAATTCTACAACAAAAGGCTTTTCTGATATATAAAATGGAAGAAGGAAAGGATTCTCTTCACATCCAAATAACCTAATGATACTAAATTTTTCAGTAGTCTTGAAAACTCCTTTCCTTGCAAGAAAGGTGGCGGCTTCAAGTGATAAACTCAACATATTAGTGCCAAAATATAATTTCTTGAACTCTGAAGTGAAATTGTTGTGGGTCGAGTGGAAATTATGATGAGCTTTGTGCCTATATAAGGCCAAATACTAGGTGTAGACTAGTTCCATTTAAACATAAATAATCCTTTCCCTCGGAAAGTGTTCAAACAAATGACAATAAGTTATGGTGAAAACAAGGTAGGAGGTCATATAAAATTTCCAGGTCTTTTTCAAATTACTTAACTAAAATAAAACTTCACTAGAAAAAATGTGACCCCAATCTATGATGGCATTTTCATGCAGAGAAAAGTGAAGGACATAGACAATATTTCTTGGTACAGATGTCATGGGCTCCAAAACAATGATATGAGAAAATAACCAAGAAAATTCCTTGTATGGATATTTCAAGGATATTACCTCAATATTGGAAGCACTAGTGTTATTATTTGGGTCGACCAGACAATTACTAAGAAAATTTTCCCCTCCTTTATGTTGTTTGATGAATTCATTAACCTCTTCTCCATTGAATCACATGGTAGATGTAGGGATCAATAACATTCTGCTAAATACTAAAGGAGCTAAAGAGAGAGGATGTTGTCCTGGAAGTTGTATTATCCTATTTTCCGAATTGATTTTTTCTGCACACCATTGAATGAGTTCTCTGAAGTATTTTTCCTCTAGGACACAACCAACAAGAGATAATCCTGAAGTCCAAATCATGTTTATTTTTTTCTCAGCCAGAGAGAGAACCTTGTAGTAGTTTTATGCTCACGACCACTAAAACTCTTGATCTTCACGCCTACGTGTGTTCAATGTATCCCATGCAATACAATTCCTTTTTATTACTTGAAATTGTTTCACTACTTTAGATTTGGAAATATGTGGTGCTACTGTCAATATTTACAACTCAGAATATTAGTTATTATTTAATTACCATGTATTTCCCTACCATAATTCTTATTTTGAAGTTACCGGTCTGCACGATGATATTTTTGAATTTATTTTAAGTTTTAGGGGATCTTCACTAATTTAATAACGACATTGTGTCTTCACAAATGGTGGCAGATGTGGAAGGGGAAATAAATGCGATGGGAAGTGGTGATGGGATGTCATGGTGGATGAAAAGTGGTAAGTATGGAGCTGTATGATGATGAATGGAGAGGTATTATGTAGGATGTGGGACTACGGGTTTGCAAACATACAAGAGTGAGAAGGTAAAAGGGAAGGAGATCTGCATCCGAAGTAAGAAAATTAACTAAGTGTGAAAAAGGGTGATTCTGCAGGTTGCGGGACTAAGAGATACATTTTGTAGAACGAGGGATTTTGGGTCTACAGGTATGAAATTATGGGGAGATGTGAAAAATGTAAATTAGATAGTAAGTCATCTCACATCCACATTTAAGGAAAATCTGCTAAGTATGAAAAGGTGGAAAAGGTTTATTTTGGAGGATTCATAGGTAAGAGGTGTATTATGGGGGTAACACAACTGGAGGTTAACATACCTAAGGGAATGCAAATCTAGGACCTATTTTACTCCCACATCACTAGGCCTACATTACTTGAAAAAAATGTCTAAGTGTTGGAAAATTCGAAAGAGGAGAAAAAGAGACTAAGGAGATTCAAAATGAAAGGAAAAAAGAGAGAGAGAAGATTAAGGATAAGTATGTATGTGAAAATATTGATCATGAATGTGGATCAACATTTAGCTCCAACTGTGGGACAGTGACCCCCTGTGTGTTGTTGAGAATCTATAATCTTCTTCCATTGGGAAAATGGAGTTATATGAAAGAAAAAGATAAGAGAAAGGAGAAAATACTAAAAGGATATGTACAAAGGAGTACCAAGAGAATTATGTATAGACTTTGGTTTGGGAGTTTCAATAAAAAAATGTTTTAGATATTTTCCATTTACAGGAAACGGTTGAATAATTCCCTTCATATCCTTAAACAAGTATGAATTGTGACCAATAACATTCTCAATATGATACAGAATGATCCAAAGAGCTTCAAATTTTGTGTGGAAGGATGGTTTTTCCTTCGATTTCTTCCAAAACAAAACTGATTGATCATTTTGAAAGTCCTTCAAAGTAGTACTTTCGTCAAAATATTTTTTGACCACCTATTATCTCTTATTCATTGCCAATATTTCTTGTTCCCTTTGTTCTTCAAGTTGCAAAAGTTCATGATATCTTTTCTGCAATGGTGATTGTTCTTCTTTTTCTTTGTTTTAAAAAATATAAAGAGAATTCAATTCTAAATGACTCGGTAGTCTTTCTTCTTTTCCATAAACTAAAGTATATGGAGAATTTCCAGTGCTATCTTTTGGAGTGAGACGGCTAGCCCAGAGTGCATCTATCAATTTGTTATGCCAATTCTTGTGGTTGGTCTCAATTTTCTTCTTGATGATTTGAATTAATGTTTTATTTGTTGACTCCACCATGCCATTTCCATGTGGATAATAGTTGAATGATTTTACCATGATGATCCCATATTATCCACATAAATTTGTAAAATTTAACCCAATAAAAATTGATCCGTTGTCTATTATTTTTTTTTTTGGCACACCAAATATTGACACAACATTTTCCTTTAAGAAATGAATTAACTGTTTTGAGTTTGCATTTCTTAAAGCCACTGCTTCTTGCCACTTTGTAAAGTAATCTGTTTCAGTAATAATATAGGCATGACCTTTTCTAGATTTAGGATTTATAAGAACGATTACATCTAAACCCCATTGAGAAAAAAGGTTTCTCCACCATAGTTGACAGTAATGGAATTTAATTTATTTTCATTTTTCCTGAGAAAGTATGACATGGAATGTGTTTTCGAACAAACTCATAGGAATATTTGAACAAAGTTGGCCAATAATAACTTTCCCAAATCATCTTGTGAGCTGTTTGTGACACACCCGATCCCCTATTCCAAACTTAGGATGGTGGGATGTTGGGTTTGATTTTGTTCTTCTCTCATGGTATGCTATCAGATTCATTGGTTGTTTGAGAAAGGACTTATCTTATCACAATTTAATCTATAATGTCTCTTATTAATTCTTAGAGAAACCTCTCGAGACACTTATTTTCCCTCAATCAGACGATTAGGTTTGAATATCTTCCTCAGATCATCAATCTGAGTCTATTCATAACTATTTCATCGGAGTGTCCAACCATCTAGGGTGATCTCCTTCCGACAACATTATCCCGATGGATCAACCACCAAGATCTAACAATTCTCTGAGTTGAGGTTTAACGGTCACAATTATGTAGGATTTTTCTACCTGCTCGACCATTACTCCCTATAAAAAAGTCCAGTCCTCACACCAATTAATGGGACCCATAAATCACATGGCTGAGATTTACTCTCACCTACATACTTCTCAATCATCCTCCTTTATCCTCATAGTTCCTCCCATTGGTGTATTTCCTTTAATGCTTCTCATATTACTTCGAACAACTTGCTCTAACCATGCTCACTCCGACGATCAAATGATCCTTGGATATCTCATCCAACGGTCTCTGTGGTATTTAGGGATAAAACGTTAGCCCATCAGGGTTTTTTAATTCCTCCTCCTCAGAGTGGTTCTCACCAGATCCAATGATTGATATCTCATGCACACAATTCGAGAGATCTATGATTTTGAAAGTTTCCATTGTCAGACTCCTGTGACATCCATCTTTCTCGACTTCCGACTATCCCTTTTCCGTTAATCTCCTTACTGGATCCAACGATACATAGTCCACAGTTACCACCCTATGATAAATCAACGATTCTCTTCAACTTGGAGCTTCCCATCGGGGTCCTAACACATCATTCTCCACGGTCACTTTGATGATGATACCATCCGATCAACGATCCGGGTCTACTTGGGACACAAAATCAATAGTTGCGAGTCGCCCCGATTCAACATGAAGTTCATTTATTGGAAAATGGTCTGAAGTTGGGACTTAGCCAATTTCTGGGGTTTCCTCAGGGTTTCTACCGAGTCTTCAGGAGTTGGATAACCTCTCTAAGAGAATCAGTGGAATTTCAACTCCATCAAAAGAAATATATTGCATATCTTGCAAGATTTCCACTTCAAGATTTGTTTTTTCCCTCAGGAGACAAGGCTCTCTCACTCTTGCAAGGATCTCCTCGATAATAAGGTACTAACATTATTGGGAATTGAAGTTTTTTTTCCATATCTTGCAAAATTTTCTCTCAAGGCTACAATATTCTCAGGGAGACAAAATTTCCATATCTCAATCAGTCAGGGGTTCATATCATTGGAGATAACCATTCACATCTACTATTTAACTAAGAAAAATACACATATATAACATTTATACATAATTTAACAAGTCAAGTTGAAACACTTATTTGAATAGGAAAATGACCAACACCAACTGACTGAGAGAGGATGCATTTCCTCCCACCCTTAGACCATACTATAGAGTTCCTTCCTACAATATTCCACCCATGTGCCAAGCCATGATACCACAAGGGGAATGATTCAACTAGTTTCCAAACTCAAGATGATCCAGGAAGGTTAGTCTCCTTCCTCCTCTGACAACAACATAAGTTTCCCCCTTCCCACTGATTTGAGGAAATCTATAGGTTTATCAGGTGGTTTATCAACTAGATTTCCTTTGCACAAGGGAGTCCCTTTTGTGCTAAACAGTCCCTCAATGAACTACCCTTACCAGTGTCATTTTCTTTCTAGTAAGCACCAAGTTGTAGGCCCTTTTTTCTCTAGTCTAGATCTGGATCTTCTCTGTTTCAGGGTGATCAATCTCAAACTGGACAAGTTTTCTATTTTATTCAAGGAAACTCTCTCTTTTCTTCCTTAGCCCATGCTTGTGAACCCCTATGTTCACTATACCGTTACTCTATGAGTCTGATGCTCACTCGTTCCTTTCCAGGTCAACTCTTATGAAGATCCTTAAGGATTTGTCTTTCTTATACCACTCTTAGAGTCAAAATTTTCCCTCTTGTGTGTGTTCTCCATCTCTTTCCATAATCTCTCCTTCTACTCTTGTGATGTGTCTCTCTTGTATCCTTCTGCTTGTAGTTTAGTGGAGTTTTCCTCCTAATTTGGTCTCTTCCTCTGCTAATCCTTGGGATTCCCATGGCTTCTGACAAAAGTGACCTCTAGTCAGGGATCCAAATTTTGAAGAGGCAATCCAATAGGTGTACTTCTATAAGGTTTTATGCCAACTCTTTCTTCTTCAATAGATCAGATCCGTCAACAATATTAAATACCTCAACCACCAATAATGTCTCCCATAACTAGTCACATCGATCCATTCATATCAGGTACGCTAGAAGGTGTATTTTTATACTTTTCAAGCATAAGTTATATTTTTAAACAAGCTTCCTATTTTCTTCATGAAAAAAACTCAACTCCACCTCACCCAATCACTCAATCAATCCCTACTTCATCAATTACCACTTGTGTATCATGGCATGTACTTTCAAGGTTGTTCCCTCTTAGTCAATGGTTTGGTTTGTTTTATTAATCAAAACATGATTTCATGCTTCATAATTACATCATATGGAGTCTTAAGCATAATTATAGTCTTGGGGGGAAAACATGGTGTTACATCCCCCCCCCTTAAAATAAATACCATCCTTGGTGTTTAGAATACCATGTATACAAAATTATAGAGAGAAAAAAAATGGGTATGCGAATATCATGGCATCTTCCATCTCCCAAGTAGCCTCATCTGCTCAAAATTTCTTCCATTTCACCTTGACTTGCATAATGGCTTAGTTACAGAGCATTGTTTCTCTCTTGTCTAGGGTGCATTGAGGTTCAGGATGAAATTATTCCTATAGTTCCACCTGTATCATAGTCTACTCAATAACATGATTAATATCATGTACATATTTATTTAACAAAGATACCTGGAATGCATTATGAGTTATAACAATAGGTGGTAATGCAAGTCTGTATGCTACATGTCATATTCTCTCTAGGACTTCAAATGGTCCACAATATCGGGGAGAAATATTAGCACACATCCCAATCCTTAGGGAAATTCTCTTTGGTTTACTCGGAGATACACATGGTCTCCCATTTTGAACTCTCTTTGAGTTCTCTTGCTACTTGCATAACTCTTTTGTCTATCCTGGGATACCTTCAAATTCCGTCTTATCTTAACCATGACATGTTCCATATATTTAAAAAATTCCATTCCAAGTGTGACCTTTTCCACTGGACTATCCCAGTTGATTGGAACTTTACACTTCCCGTCGTAAAAATCCTCAAATAGGCTCATCTCCAATGATTCTTGATAACCATTGTTGTAGGAAAACTCTACCAGGGGTAGATACTCTTACCTGCTTAGGTTGATAAATAACATGCATACCTAACATGTCCTCCAATATTATTTTCACTCTCTTGATCTGACCATTTGCTGAGGATGGTAGGCCGTGCTAAACACCAATTGCATTCCCAAACATGCAAACAATCTTTTCCAAAAATTCAAAGTGAACTTGGAATCTCTCTATGAGATTCTAAAAATCTCTTTTATAAAAACATTAGAAACATCTATGGCTTGGAAAGTAGACTCAATGGGAATAAAATGAGATTCCTTGCTCATCTTTTCTAGTACAACCATGATCACATCATGTTGCTTTATTGTCTTTGGTAGACGAGTAATAAAATACATGGAAATCGTTTCCCATTTTCACTCCATAATTTGAAAAGGCTACAATAAGCCGACATGATGTCTGTGCTCAAACTTTACTTGCTAACACTCCATGAGTTTTGCAATGCATTGAGCATTGTATTGCTTCATTCCAAGCCAATAATACAGTTTCCTTGGTGCTCTCCCCATTTTATGGTAGCTAGGGTGACCTACATATGGTCTCCAATGGATCTCTTCCATGACCAAATGTTTCAAATATGCCAAATTAGGCACATACAACCTGTTGTTATACAACAACAATCCATTAATCCTAATATGATATCCTTCATAATTATTTTCCCTGGGTTCTTGCTATAATCCCTTCATGACTCGATTGAAGAAATCATCTTCTTGTAAGAGGGTTTTAATCCTCTGCTTGATATCAGACTCTCCTACACTTGTTGCTACTAAGTGTATATCCTATACATTTCCGCTGAGTGCATCTGCCACTCTATTTTCATTTCCTTTGATGTGTTTAATTTCAAAATCAAACTCTCTAATAAACTCCATCCACCTGAAATTTGTAACACCCTTTCATACTTGAACACTCTGATACCAATCTATAACACCCCCATTCCGGGCCGGGTAGGTGCTACTTCATGGAATAACAATCTCCTACTTAATTCTATATATAAGACATGCATTTACGCAAATGAAACACATTTAAACTCAGAGTAACCATAATAATTACTACTATTATAAATAATCAATGGCTTTAACATTAATTCGTATGCACAACATAATACATGATAAATATAAATACACAGACATGTAGAAAAGTAATTAAAACATCTCTGGTACTTATCTTTGAAATGATGGTAATTCCACCAACCAGGTGCAGGCCTTCCATGAACCTCCCAGCCTTAGACCACACTGCTCATCAAGCTCAGCAGTGGGTCACCCCCAAGCTGGGACTAAGCTCCACCCCCAAGGCAAGTAATCCTAGGCTAGGCTGAGGTTACATGGAAAACACACAGTCACAAGGAAGGATTCTCTCCCAGGAACCACTTATGCCCACTGCCCACAGACTCTCCTTCCCCACATGCCTATTCCACCCAAGGATTATACACCTTCTCTGTCACCTAGACAGTCCTTCAGCTGCTAACCTCCCTTGCCTTGGGTTTCAACAACAGACTGGACTGAAAGTCTCCAAGCTCTGTGGTAGCTATAGGGTTCCTTCCAGGAGTTATCTCCTTCCTCTGCACACTCTCTCACCCAGAGAGAGTGGTCTCACAGGCCCAACAACCTGTTCTTCCAACTTCAACCACCTCTCTCACCTGGAGAGAGTGTTGTAAAAACTAGCCAACAAGCCACACAGGTTCAAACACTACACGTCCACCACAATCAATGGGAATCCAGACACGAACATGCCAGGGAAGCTACAGAAAAGTGCAACAACATAACCAGGCTTAGTAGGGACGAAACACTTTCATTTTCTTAATCTGGCAACACGGGATAGACTCACACTCTGGATTCTCGGGGATGCGTGATGAGTTGTCCACGCAGGGGTCGATTCGGACTCCATGGTTTAGAACAGAGAAGGGGTGTACCGGCTTTCCAGAACAACCACAAAATTTTTCTCAAAATCAACATAGGCTTCTGGTTCAACGGATGTATGGTTCAAAAGATGCATGAGGTCTCCTGCAGAGGTCAGACTGGTTCATGCTCAGATGGTTGGCTAGAATGGAGGAGGACCCCCACCACGACTCATCTCGGTCTTTTTATTTGCATGGGATTGGGTTGAAACTTGTTACTCATGAAGCTGCATGCTTCCATCAACGTGTATTCCTCCCACCATTTGGAAGTCACATGTCATTCCAAAAGAACTTAGGATAAAAACATATTATTCACATGGTCTTTTTGGAATAATATTAAAATATTATTCCCAAGGACTTAAGCCCCCTAGGCTCAACACTTAGTTCCTCTTCCCACCTTCCAACCTCTAATCCCTTGCCTAATCTGTGGAAGCTTAGTCCCCCATCACTCATTCATCATGGTCGGTCTGCATGCGGCAGTGTTTATATTTTATTAATGTTCTGCACTGATACATGTACAAAATCAGGCTCTTGGCCTTCAACCCTTAGGCTCTCTGGCCTAACAATCACATAAGCCCACCAATTTATATAAACTTGGCTCACCAGCCTATAAAACATTTTACAACTCATTTCATAAACAAGATTTACAACTGGGCTTGGCCTTGGGGACATTACAACCCCCCTCCCCTTATTTCTGCATTGTCCTCAGTGCAACTTTACACAACATCTGCAAGCTTTTCAAAATTTTCAAAAAAGATGCGGGTACTCTGTCCGCATAACATCTTCTTGCTCCCATGTTGCATCCTCAGGACCATACCAAGTCCACTGAACCTTTACAAGCTTTATAGCTTGATTCTGGAGTTGTTTTATTTTCCTGTCCAATATGCGCACATGATGCACTTGCAGGACACCTTATGGTTCGACCCGAATCACATTCCATTCGATAACATGATTAGCATCAGGTACATATTTCTTAAGAAATGAAACATGAAACACATTATGTATAGTCATAGATACAGGTAATGCAAGCATGTATGCAACTGGTCCAATCCTTTCTAGGATTTCAAATGGCCCACAAAATCTTGCTGCAAACTTGGCGCAACTTCCCAGCTTAAGTGAACTCCTGTTAGTTTTCACTTTCAGGAAAACATGATCACCCACTTTGAATTCTCGGTGGTTTCTATTCTTATCAGCATAAATTTTCTGCCTGTCCTAGGCAACTTTCAAATTCTGTTTAATTTTTATCATTTGGTCCTCCATCTCCTTAAGCAACTCTGGCCCAACTACTGCTCTGTCAGCTGAATTATCCCAGCTCACTGGAGTGTTTCACTTTCTTCCATAAAGTGCTTCAAATGGGCTCATCTTCACCGATGCATGATACCCATTATTGTAGGTGAATTCTACCAAATGCAGCTTCCCATCTTGATGGTTTGTCCATCACATACATTCTCAACATGTCTTCTATTACTTTGTTCACCCTCTCTATCTGTCCATCAGACTCGGGATGATATGCTGTACTAACATTCAGATTGGTTACGAATCCTTTGAACAATCCTTTCCAAAAATTCGAGGTGAATTTTGGGTCCCTACCAGACATAATCATTTTAGGAATTCCGTGCAATCGTGCCACTTCCTTTAAGAAGATATCAGCAACATATGCTGCCTTGTGAGTGGTTTTCAATGGAATAAAATGGGCATATTTTGTAAGCTTGTCCACCACAACCATGATCGAATCATGCTGCTTGCTCATTCTGGGAAATCCTGTAATAAAATCCATGGTCACTACTTCCCACTTCCACTCAAGAATGGGAAAAGGCTGCAGCAACCCCGCTGGGTGCCTATGCTCAACCTTAACTTTCTGGCACTCCATACATTTGGCGATGTATTCAGCGATCTCCCTCTTCATATCCAGCCAAAAGTAATGGCTTTTGACTGTTGCCATAGTCTTCTGATATCCAGGGTGTCCAACATAAGTCACGTTATGCATTTCTTTTAGAATTGAAAGTTTCAATTCCTGGACATTGGGTATATACACTCTGTATTTATATAGAAGTAATCCATCAACTTCCAAGGTGTAACTTTCCCTTTTTTGTGGCCTTTCACTCTGCTGTAGCTTTTCTACTAAATCCATGTACTGCAAATCTGCATTTGCAGCTTCCAAAATTCTATCCTTAATATCAATCCTGTACATGCTAATAGCTGTAGCATGTAAGTCATGCACTTTTCTGCCGAGTGCATCAACCACCTTGTTTTCCTTCCCCTTGATATGCTTGATATCAAAGTCGTATTCGCACAGAAACTCCAGCCACCTACTTTGTCTAGCGTTTAAAGTCGACTGTTCAAACAAATATTTCAGACCGTTGTGGTCTATTCTCAATTCGAATCTCCTTCCCATGAGGTAATGTCTTCATTTCCTCAGAGCGTGGATGATTTCTACCATCTCCAAATCATGAGTGGCATAATTCTTTTCATGCTCTTTCAGCTTCCTGGACTCATAATAGATTACAAATCCATCTTGGCTAAGAAATCCTCCCAACCCTTCTTTACATGCATCTGTGCACACCACAAAATCCATATTTGGATCTGAAATCCTCAATATTAGAGCGTTGGTTAACAACTGCTTCAATCGCTAGAAACTTTTCTCACACTCTTCAGTCCACTGAAACTTTTTCTCCTTCCTTTGCAAGGAAGTGGTAGGATGAGTTATCTTTGAGAATCCTGCTATAAACCTTCTGTAATATCCCGCTAGACCCATAAAGGATCTAACTTCTGCCACATTCCTTGGCGTTGACCATTCTTGGATGGCCTCAACCTTCTCAGGATCCACATCGATCCCTTCTTCTAGAATAATGTGCCCCAAGTAATGGATCTGCCTTTGGTAAAATGAGATTTTTCTCAATTTGGCATACATTTGGTGTCCTCTCAACACTTGTAGCACCAGTCTCAGGTGTTGTTCATGCTCTTCCTCTGACTTGGAATACACCAAGATGTCATCCAGAAAGACTATGAAAAACTTGTCTAAATAGTCCCTGAATACACCATTCATCAAGCACATAAAGACAACAGGTGCGTTTGACAGTCCAAACGACACCAATGTGAACTCGTAATGACTGTACCTTGTTCTAAAGGTGATCTTGCTGATGTCCTCATCCTTTATTTTTACCTGGTGATATCCTGATCTGAGATCTATCTTCGAAAATATTTTCACACCCTTCAACTGATCGAAAAGATCATTGATCCTCGACAAAGGATACTTGTTCTTGACAGTTACCTTGTTCAACTGCCGGAAATCAATGCACATCCTCAACGTCCCATCCTTCTTCTTCACGAACAGGACCGGGGCACCCCAAGGTGACACGCTGGGGCGAATGTACCCCTTCTTTAAAATCTCTTCCAGCTTCAATTGCAACTCTTTCAGCTCTGGCGTGCTCATTCTATAAGGAGCTTTCGACACTGGAGCTGCTCCAGGCATCAAATTTATAGAAAAATTGATGTCTCTCTTCGGAGGTAGTCCAGGTACCTCCTGAAATACATCTTCAAACTATGTAAGTACTTCATGGTCTCCAATCTTTGGGACTTCATCTCTGGATACTTCTTCCACACAAGATGCAAATAATTGATAGCCTTTTCTGTAGCACTTCTTCAGCTGCATTGCTGAGATTTCTCTAACCACGACAACCCTGGGAATCCCTTGGACTGTTTTTTGATTCCCTTCCTCATCCAGGCATGTAAACCTCTTGTTACGACAGTCCAGGAGGGCATGGTTATAGTCCAACCAGTCCATTTCAATTAAACAGTCATAAGATCCTAAAGGCATAATATTCAATTCAACCTTCGTGCTCAGCTCTTTCATGTCCACAGGACAAGACTTCACCAACTCAACGACTTTCCTCTTGGTTCCTATAGCCAACTGCACTAACCAAGACTTTTCATGTTTGCTTCTTGATAAATGCAAACTTTCCACCACCCTAGGATCTACATAACTATGGCTAGCCCCTGAATCGATTAAAATATTAAATGGTCGGTTGTTAATCATACCTTCCACTTCAATCATGTGTGATTGAAATTATGCTTTCTTGTTGTCCAAGGCTACGTAGATCCTTGGAATTCTACTTCCCATATCCTCCACTGTTTCATCTTGCTGAACATTGTGGGCGGTTCTCGCTTTATCCTTTCTGTAGGGGTAGTCTCGGTACCTATGGTTTCCTTTACAACCCCAACACTCCATAGGTGGCGGTCTGGGCATTTTTTCACCCACTTCAGCCTTCCTGGGCTCTCTAAAGGATGGCTGTCCCTGAGGACTGTTTCTGAAAAAGGGAGGCTTGTTTCCCTTCAGCCTTTGCTCTTTCCTGAACTTCTTCTGATCATCCCAAGCCTTCCGAAAAGGAGGCTTTTCTCTTTTCTATTCATATAAGCATTTAGCCCTTCTTATTGTTTCTTCCATAGTCTTAGGATAATCATACTGAATCTTGTCACCAATGGCAGGTGGCAGTCCACTCAGATACCTCCGAATCTTGATAGCCTAATCTTTGATGAATGAAACATACTTCAGTAGTTCCAAGAAACTTCGTTCGTATTCATCAATGGTCATGCTGCCTAGCTTGAGTTCGAAGAACTCCATCATATTTCTGTCATAGTATCTTTTAGTCAGGTATTTCTTCTCAAAATATCCCTTGAACTCCTTCCAAGTGACATCTTTCTCTCTGATGTGCTGCACCTGCACAAACTGATCCCACCGCATGGATGCTTTTCCTTTCAATTGATACATCGCAATTCTTCCTTCTACATGAGCAGAATAATTCTACAGTTGGAAATATTTCCTCATGCCAAGCAACAATGTTTCAGCATCTTCCTCCTTCTTATGTTCTCCATCGAACGTTGGAGGCTTGATCTTGTTCATCTCTCCCTTCAATTCATCCACTCCAGATCTTCGATGTTTTCTGGTAGGGGATGACCTTGAACTACTGTGTGCTTCCCTGCTGGAATGCTTTGAGGAGTGACGATGATGTCTGCTACCACTCCTCGATCTTCTTTTTCTCTCAGGGGTCCTGTGACTCCTTGTTTTTCTTGTGTCACTCTCCTTTTCCAATTTCCTTTCTATTCTTTCCAGGCTCTTCAACATCTTTAAGTTGAATTCACCCTGCCTATCCCTAACTTTCATGACCTTTTGGCTATCAGCTCGGCGAGCCTGGGCATCTCTCTGCAATCCTTCAATGATTTTCATTATACGTCCTTCCTTATCGAATTCTCTTCTGTGCCCATTGGAGTTCTATCCTTTGACTCCCAATTTAACATCCCTTCCTACCCTTTCGTCCTCTGTTTCATAGGAAATCTGCACCTCTTCCATTTCTATACTCGTCTGTCCTGACACTCGTTGAACTCTGCACACACAACGTGCAGTCAACCGAAGTTTGTTAGGCCTTAAACCCTTAATAAAAACCACAACATTCATTAACCAATGTGAATAAGAAAACATTTCAGATTCACTAAGTTTTATGAGCCCTGCTTGGCTCTAAAATTTTTTGGGACTTCAGGATTTTTTCCACAAGGATCCAACAGTTAAATCCTCGACAGTTCTTATGTATTTCAAAAATTTTGGGATTTCAGAACTTCAGTGTTTCAGGTTTTTGGTCCTCAGAGGTTCTTGCACTCGCTTCCCTCTTCAACTCCTGACTCCCGAATTTCCAACCTCTCTTCCCCTGGGCCCACAGAACAACTGTCGCCAACCCCGGTAGGGATTTTAGGTCTTCCGTACCCAGGAGTTCACGATGCAGTGACTCCCAACCCCATGTCACTCCAACTCTTGAATTCTGAAATTCCAATTTACTTTACTCTCCAGGCCCATAGCACAACTTTCGCCCTTAACCACATTGGTGCATGGTACATTCAGAAGGGTCCACGTCACCTTCGGTGACGTCATCGGGTCCCACCATTCTCGCTTGTCTTCTCGACTCACTGGCACATGGTACACACCCATGTGTCCATGTCCATTCCAAGGCAATCCAACAGTTAGACTTCTCTTAGATCTATGGTGCAGATCTTTTTGACGTTTCGGGCATCGGGAGTTCGTGCATCCACACATCTCGAACTTCCGTTTGCCGATATTATGAAATTAATTTCTACTCTTCCACTTGATCCAACGATCAAGTTCCTCTCTTACGATCTACGATGTAGATCGTTTCGAAATTTCAGGTTTCGCTATTTCACGACTTGCGAAAAAAAGGTTCTTCCCCTTTAGTCTCCCGGGTGTTGAAACGCCGTCCGACAACCACGTGCCCCCCCGATGAATGGTCCCGACGAATTCAGGATTTCATGTATCGTGATTTCCGCGTTCCTGTGAAACTCGAAAGGGTTTTTAAACCTTGCACACGTTTTCTAGATCTGACGGTCACGAGGGTTCTCCTTTTCCCTGAATAGATCCTATGGATCCAACACTTCTGGTGTGGAGTCCTCTCTCCTTGTGGCCAGATGCCACCCCGGTTACGGTTTCATAACACCGCTACACCTCCTGAGCTTTGTAATACTGTCAAGTAACTCCTTGACACTCAGGAGAATTCAAAGGTCCAAAATTGGTCCTCCAGACACAATTTCTCCTCAAACCCTCAGTCCAAAGACCACTCAACTAGCCCATCTAGGATCAGCGTCGAAACCTTGGCTCTGATACCAATATGTAACACCCTTTCATACTTGAATTCTCTGATACCAATATGTAACACCCCCATTCCGGGTCGGGTAGGTGCTACTTCGTGGAATAACATTCTCCTACTTAATTCTATATATAAGACATGCATTTAAGAAAATGAAACACATTTAAACTCAGAGTAACCATAAGAATTACTGCTATTATAAATAATCAATGGATTTAACATTAATTCATATGCACAATAGAATACATGATAAATATAAATACATAGACATGCAGAAAAGTAATTAAAACATCATTTGGTACTTATCTTTGAAACGATGGTAATTCCGCCAACTAGGTGCAGGCCTTCCACGAACCTCCCAGCCTTAGACCACACTGCTCATCAAGCTCAACAGTGGGTCACCCCCGAGTTGGGACTAAGCTCCACCCCCAAGGAAATTAATCCTAGGCTAGGTTGAGGTTACAGGGAAAACACACAGTCACAAGGAATGATTCTCTCACATAAACCACTTATGCCCACTGCCCACAGACTCTCCTTCCCCACATGCTTGTTCCACCCCAAGAGTATACACCTTCTTTGTCACCTAGATAGTCCTTCAGCTGCTAAACTCCCTTGCCTTGGGTTTCAACAACAGATTGTATCGAAAGTCTCTGAGCTCTGTGGCATCCATAGGGTTCCTTCCAGGAGTTCTCTCCTTCCTCTGCGTACTCTCTCACCTGGAGAGAGTCGCTCACAGGCCCAACTACCTGTTCTTCCAAATTCAACCACCTCTCTCACTTGGAGAGAGTGTTGTACAAACTAGCCAACAAGCCACACAGGTTCAAACACTACACATCCACCATAATCAATGGGAATCCAGACATGAACACCCCAGGGCAGCTACAGACAAGTGTAATAGCATAACCAGGCTTAGCGAGGACATGACACTTCCGTTTTCTCAATCTGGCAACATGGGATAGAATCACACTCTGGATTCTCGGGGATGGGTGACCATTTGTCCACATAGGGGTCGATTCAGACTCCACGATTTAGAACAGAGAAGGGGTGTACCGGCTTTCCAAAACAACCACAAACTTTTTCCCGAAATCAACATAGGCTTCTCATTCAAGGGATGTACAGTTCAGAAGATGCACGAGGTCTCCTGCAGAGGTCGGACCAGTTCACGCTCAGACGGTCAGGTAGAATGGAGGAGGACCCCCACCACGGCTCATCTCGACCATTTTATTTTCATGGGATTGGGTTGACACTTGTCACCTGTGAATTTGCATGCTTCCATCAACGTGCGTTCCTCCCACCATTTGGGAGTCACATGTCATTCCAAAAGAACTTAGGATAAAAACATATTATTCACTTGGTCTTTTTGGAATAATATTAAAATATTGTTCCCAAGGATAGAAGCTCCTAGGCTTAGCCCCCTAGGTTCAGCACTTAGCCCCTCTTCCCACCTTCCAGCCCCTAATCCCTTGCCCACTCCGTGGAAGCTTAGTCCCCCATCACTCATTCATCATGGTCGGTCTGGATGCGGAAATGTTTATATTTTATTAATGTTCTGTAATGATACATGTACAAAATCAGGCTCTTGGCCTTCAACCCTTAGGCTCTCTGGCCTAACAATCACATAAGCCCACCAACTTATATAAACTTGGCTCACCAGCCTATAAAAATTTTTACAACACATTTCGTAAACAAGATTTACAACTGGGCTCGGCCTTGGGGACATTACAACATGTCTAGCATTCAACCTTGGATGGTCGAAAAAATAATTTAGAAAATAATGGTCTGTCATTAGGAAAAATATTCTCCCGAGCAAGTAATGTATCCACATCTTCAATGCATGCACAATTGCTGCCAACTCTAGATCATGGGTAGCATACTTCTATTCATGATCATTCAATTTTCGTAATTCATAACAAATCACTTGCACTTTTTTCATAAGAACTCCTCCAAGTCCTTCCTTGCAGGAATCAATGCAAACTAGTAAATATTTTTCAGGGTCTGCAATCTTCAGAACAAGGGAATTAGTTAAAATATTCTTCATCTGCTGAAACCTATCTTCACACTCTAGTGACCACACAAATCTCTTCCCTTTTCTCTACAATGAAGTATTAAGATTACCG
Source organism: Picea engelmannii (assembly GCA_009831015.1). Classification (NCBI taxonomy): domain Eukaryota; kingdom Viridiplantae; phylum Streptophyta; class Pinopsida; order Pinales; family Pinaceae; genus Picea; species Picea engelmannii. Next base: position 182,331 of record ML803460.1, on the reverse strand, counting down.
ATCTTGGAAAATGGTTTTATGAAGATCTATAATATCCAACCAATCCCATGGAGGATCTTACTTCTGCCACATTTCTTGGGGCAGGCCAATCCATGATTTCCTTGATATTTTTAGGATCCACTGCCACTCCTGCTAAGATTACATGGCCTAAATAATATATTTCTTTTTGAAAGAAATCACACTTGTTGAACTTATCATAAAATTGGTGCTCTCTCAACACTTGTAGCACCATACTCATATGTTCTTCATTCTCTTCTTTGTTCTTATAATACACCAAAATGCCGTCCAAAAATACTAAGACGAACTTGTCCAAATACTTGTTGAGCACACTATTCATTAACCACATGAATGTGGCTGGAGAATTTGTAAGCCCAAATGGAACCACTAAGAATTCATAGTGTCCATACCTCATTCTAAAGGCTGTCTTGTGGACATATTCATCCTTGATTTTTACTTTGTGATATCCTAAACTTAAATTGATATTTGAAAATACCACAATGCTTATGATCTGATCAAAGAGATCGTCAATCTTGGGCAAAGGATATTTTTTCTTGATGGTCATGTTGTTCATCTGCCTATAGTCAATACACATGTGCAACGTGTCATCCTTTTTATTTACAAATAGGGCTAGTGCTCCCCATGGAGATACACTAAGCCTGATGTAACCTTTATCCAACATCTCTTTTAGTTGCACCTTCAAATCCACCAAATATGGTATGCTCATTTTGTAAGGTACTTTGGATGCTGGTATTATTTTGGGCACAATATCTATTGAAAAATCAAGATCTATTTTCAGAGGTAGTCTAGGAACCTCCTCTGGAAACACATACTTGAACTCCCACAATATAGGCTGATCTTTAGCCTTCAAATTCTTTCTTTCTGCTTATCTAAGTACTTGTATAACTTACAAGAAACACCCTTTTTTTTTGAACTTCTTGAGCTGCAACACTGATATTTTCCTTATTTGAAATTGGATTTCGAATGCCCTACAAAATTATTGCATTTCCCTCCTCATCTTCACATTCCAAAACCTTTTCATAAAAAAATTACTTTGACTTGTGGGTTTCTATCCAATCCATTCCCAACAACACATCATAGAGCCTATGGGTAGGATATTCAAGGCTTCATGAGTTTGAAATCCACTCATTTCAATTGGACATGCTTCAATCACCTCATCCACTTTGGTTTTTGTTCCAGTGGCTAACTGGACTAACCTTTATATTGCATGTTTCTTTCTCTATAATGAACATTCCTCAAAAAATCAAGGTGAAATATAACTAAGGTTAGATCCCGAGTCAATTAAAATAGATATAGGTTGCTTGGAAACAATACCTTCAAATTCTACCATAGAGGCTTGGTGGTCTTCTTGCTGATTCTCCACAACTGCATATATTCTCAACACACTTCTAGCTACGTCATTGATTATAGATGCTTCCATTATATTATACACTTTTCTGCTATCGTGCTGCTTGTGAGGACAAACCCTCAAAAGATGTGGTTCTCCACATCCCCAACATTGAAAAGGAATTTTCTTAGGTTCTTGTGCTCTTTATTTTGCTTGATCTGTTGGTTTATTTCCACTTTGATATGGAAAATTATGCTGATGTACACTTCTGATTGGTTGAACCAACTATGCACCTTTCCTGGAATTCTTGTATGGGAATGAATTGAATCCCTTATTCTAGAATCCACTCTTTTCCTTCCTCTTTTAGTATTTTGAAGTCTCCAACTTATGTTTAGATTGATGATAGAAACACTTGGCCTTTCGAATGGTGTCCTCCAATGTCTTGGGTTTATAAAACTCAATATTGTCTTGATATGACTGTGGTAATCCATTGACAAAAATCTTCACTCTCACTTTCTCATCCTTGAGGTAAGGGACATACCTCAACAAATCCATAAAACTTTTGGCATATGTATCCATGGTAAGTTGACCCAACTTATGCTCATGGAATTCCTTGATTTTGTCATCATAATACTTCTTCGATAGGAAAGCCTTCCTAAAGTATTTCTTAAATTGATTCCATGTCATCTTTCTCTCATTTAGTCCTTTGATTTCCTTGAGATCTTTCGACCAAATGGAAGTTCCTCCATTCAACTTAAAAATGACAATACTTGCCTTGGTATTTTCAGAGTAGTTATGTACCTAAAAGTACTTCATATGAAACAACCATGCCTCAACTTCTTCTCCTTTCTTAATTTCTCCATCAAATGTAGGTGGCTTAGCCTTATTGAATTCTTCAGTCAAAGAAATCTGAGAATTATTCCTCTTTTTCTTCTTTGGGACAATTGAATCCATGCCACTACTGGACTGCTCTATTGCAGTAGTCTTATTTCCAGATGACCTCACAGAAACACTTTCACCATATCTTCCCCTCTTGGCATCCCGATGCCTCTTTTTGTAAGAACTCTTTCCCACATTGCTGTGTGCCAATCCATGCTTCTGATCATCCGAAGGGGTTCTCAACCTCTTTGACTACTAAAAATAAACATTACTTGGGCCTTGCTGTAGATGTTTTTGAATATCCAACAAGATCTTCAGTAACACTGCATTCAACACTACCTACTCGACTTGGGATCTCATGATCCTCTCATTGTTTTCCTTCAAACTTCTAACAGTGGCCATCAAACTTGCAGGATTTTCTCTATCCCTCCATCCATCATATTCCTCATCTATGAGATGCGACGTGTCATCCATAATATACTATGCCATTCACCTCTAATTTCTTTCAGTATGTCTTACATGTTGAGATGACAAATATCATTAGTAATACATTACTAGTTTAAAACATACATGTTAAACAACATCAACATTTTCTTAAACTATTTCAAACGGTCTTGGTGACCCATTCAAGCCTAGAGTTTGAACTCTGCTCTAATACCACTATGTGACACACCCAACCCCCTAATCAAAACTTAGTCTTATGGGATGTTGGGTTTTCTTTTGTTCTTCTCTCATGGTATGCTATAGGATTCATCGGTTGTTTGAGTGAGAACTTATCTGATCACAATTTAATCTCTAATGTCTCTTATTAATTATTAGAGAAACCTCTCTAGACACCTATGTGACCTTAATCAGACGGTTAGGTTTGACTATCGCCCTCAGATCATCAATCTGATTCTATTTGGACCTATTCCATAGAAGTGTCCAACCATCCATGGTGATATCCTTCTGACGACATTATCTCGATGGATCAACCACCAAGATCTAATGATCCTCAGACTCGGGGTTTAATGGTAACGATTATGCTGGAGTTTTAATCCCACTCGATAATTACTCCCTACGTAAAGGTCCATTCCTCACACCAATGGATGGGACCCACAAATCACACGGATGGGATTTACTCTCACCCACATACCACTCAACAATCCTCCTTTATCCTCATAGTTCCTCCCATTGGTGTATTTCCTTTATGGATACTCACATTACTATGAACAACTCACTCTTACCTTTCTCGCTTCGATAGATCAAACGATCCTTGGATATCTCATCTAATAATATCTGTGGTCTTCGGGGATGAAATGTTATCCCATCAAGGTTTTTTAATTCCTCTTCCTTGAAGTGGTTCTTACCATATCCAACAACTAAGATATTTTGCATATAGTGCAAGAGATCTACGGTTCTCATAGTTTACATCGTTAGACTCATGTCACAACCCTCTTCCCAGACTTCCAACTATCCCTCTTCTGACAATATCCTTACTAGTTCCAATGATCTAGAGTCCACTGTTACTTCCCTACGACAAATCAATGGTTTTCCTCAACTCGGAGCTTCCCATCGGGGGCCTAACACATCCTTCCCCAGGGTCAGTCCGACAATGACACCATCTGATCAATGGTCCGAGCCTACTCGGGACACATAATCGAAAGTTAAAAGTCACCCCGATTCAACACAAAGTTCTTTTACTGGACAATGGTTTGAAGTTGGGACTTAGCCAGTTTCTGGGGTTTCCTTAGGATTTCTACCGAGTCTTCAACAATTCTTTTTTTAAGCGGAATTTCACCAATTTGGCTAAATTTCAATTTTTTGGAAGAAATTTAGTTACATTAAAAGTGAAAAAAATGTAGCCTAATTTATGATTATACCTATGCATACACTTATATTTTTCGCCTAAATATAAACATTTTCCATGAACATATAATAGGTTTTCTTAATATTTTCTCCAAATCAATGATTATGCATCCCAATTTTTTGGGTGTATTTGCTACATATGGATGATTAGTTAGTAGTAACTACTCTTGGGAAAACTGTGAATTTTCAATTGAATTCATGCAAATTTATATAGGATAAAGAAATGTTTTTAATAATTTAATTCTATTATTTTTTTCATTTCTTTCAACATGGAGGTGATATATCATGTTGTATATTAGTGTGTAGAATTTTTTCCATGTATTTTTAAATATATTTTTCATTGCCATTTTTTTTGATGTTGTAAGTTCCCTCTAATTGACATGGAAGTTTTTTTTTCTCTAAATATTCTTTAATACGTTTTTTTTTTTAAATTATTGTCAATGATGCACATGTGACACAAATAGAAAGGCGTTGTTGCCAAATTTTAAAGTTAGTAGCAAGAAATCAATCGATTATCGCCTAAGATAAATGATATAATTTTTTTACAAATATGGTTTGATCACCAAATGGTTTGTTAAGTTATGATTTATGTGGTTTGAAAATAAAAAACATTGGTCTTCAAGAGTCAGATAACTGCTCTAACACCATTGGTGGCCTTTCAACTCCACAAAAAGGAATATCTTGCATATATTGCAATCTTTCCACTTAAGGATTTGTTTTTTCCCTCATGACACAAGGCTTTCTAACTCTTGCAAGGATCTCCCTGACAACAAGGTACTATCATTACTGGGCAATGAAGTTTTTGTCCATATATTGCAAACTTTCCTCTCAAGGGTGCAGGATTCTCAGGGACACAAACTATTTATATCTCAATCACTAAGGGGTTCAGATCATTGAAGATAAGAATTCTCATCTCTGATTAGGAAAATGACTAACACCAACTAACTAAGAGAGGATGCCTTTCCTCCTAGCCTTATGCCATACTATAGAGTTCCTTCCTATAGTATGCCACCCCCATGCCAAGACATGATACCACAAGGGGAATGATTCAACCGGTTTCCAAACTCAAGATGATATATGAAGGTTACTATCCTTCCTCCTCTGAAAACAATATAAGTTCCCCCCTTTCCACTGAGCTTAGGAACTCTACAGGTTTATCAGGTGGTTTCGCAACTAGATTTCCTTTGCACAATGGAGACCCTTCTCTGCTAAATAGTCCCTTAGTGACCTCCCCTTACCGGTGTCTATTTCTATCCAATAAACACCAAGTTTTATTCCTCTTTTTCTCCCGTCTCAATCCAAGTCTTATCTGTTTTAGGGTGATAAATATTAAATTGGAAAAGTTTCCTGTTTTCTTCAAGGAAACTCTCTCTTTTATTCCTAAACCCATGATCGTGAACCCCTCTGTTCACTATACCGTTACTCTGTGATTATGCTTCTCACTCATTCCTTTCCAGGTCAGCTCTACTTGAGCTACTTTATGATCTATTTTTCTGATACCACTCTCAAATTTGAACTATTATCTCTCGTGCGTGTTCTCTGTCTCTTTCCGCAATCTCTCATGCTACTCTTTTGTTGTGTCTATCATGTATCCTTCAATTGGTAGTTCGATGGTGTTTTCCACCTTTGGTCTCTTCCTCTACCAATCCTTGGGATTCCTGTGGCTTTGATGCAGGAGCATCGCTCCACTTCATTAATGCATCAGTGGAAAACACATCAATGTACTTGGAGGGAACATAAACCAAAGAAGGACACGCCAATCCTTTCGAATTTTGAGTTCATTTTAAAATTTTAAATGAAAAATTCATTGTAATTAAAGTTTGAAGGCTCAAGGAAATTTGAGCCCCTGTCTTTGTACAGGCTGAGTTATTGTAATGTGTAGTGTAGCCTTTGATGGTTGATAGTTAGGTGGATCTAGATCTGATTCAGATTATATACAATTTAATTTCCATTTAATGTGAGTAGGTAGCTGGAGGGAAGGATCAAGGAGCCCCGTTTTTGTAAAAATATCTCTGTATCAAAAATTCATTAGTTGGTGGTTAGCTCATGAGAAGAGCAAGAGAGGAGAGGAGGAATAACTGAGACTCTACTGCAATCCAGTTTTGTAAACATTGTACATAAGCATTCAAATATTAATATAAAGAGCATATTTCCCTGCATATGAGTTTCCTGTGTGTTTTATGAGTTTTATGAATGTATTTGAATGTTTTCTGTGTTTACTCATGTATGCCATGAATTCTGTTAGTTCATGTTATATTTCCTTTGCAGGAATTAGATAGATTTCCCTATATTTAGTTTTTTGAGTGTTCTAGGCTCTTAGTCTTATGCAAGGAGTGCACACCAGAGTTAGTGAAAACTTTGTGAAGCCAATGCAAGGAGTGCACTTGAAATATGTTTCAAGTTCAGAGAAGAGCATGCCAGGTGGGCACACTAGAATCATTCTTAAACTCAGAAGAGAGGAAGATTGTGAAAGTAGAATGAACACTTGAGTTACTAAACACTCTGAGAAGGAGGCTTTACAAGGAGTGCATTGATCAAGTGCAAGGAGTGCACAAGAACTCTATTTCGAGTTCTATAATAAGGTTTCCAAGAGGGCACACTAGAAGGTAAAGCTCAGAGGGAGAAGTGCAAGTATTCACAGAGAGCGCAAGCCGTGCGTAGGTGAACCTGAAAAGTTCAGGACTTAGAAGGAAAACTGTGTAAGGAGTGCACAAATCCAACACATTGCTAAAGTGTTGGCAAGTTGAAGAAAGAAAGCGCAAGGAGTGCACAGGAATATTTTTGAAAAATCTTGAAGTTTGAAATATTTTGAAGTTTCAGGAAAGCGCAAGGATTGTGCCAGGGACAATGTGTGTCAAGTTTCAAGATTTGGAGGAAAGAGCTTGAGTGCTAGGAGGGCATGGAAAACTGTTAAAGGAGAAAAGGGCCGAGACCCTTAGAAATTTGGGCAAGTTCAAATCTCAAGAGAAATAGCATCGTTGTGCACAGAGAGCCCTGGAAGGAGTGTAAAAGGAAAAGACAGTCCAAGTCCGAGACTATAGGAAAAGCATAAGTGTCTTCTCACACTTCACCAAAGTGTTGAAGAAATCTCATGAAGAGTAGCATTTTCTGGGAGTAGAGGAGAGAGCAACATACACCATGTGTTTTCCCGATCCGTGTGAAGAGATAGAAGCCCTGGAGAAAAGGGTAATAGCGCAAAGTAAACACATCCAACAGGTTAAGTTGGAATTGGATGAAGAAGATGAGATGAAATAGAGAAGGCTGTAGGAGAAGAGCCAGTCAGTAGATTAGCTAGACAAAGAGATAGAGGAGATTAGGAGGCTGAAGTTGGAATCAACACAGTAGACAGTCAACAACAGAGAAATATTGACCAGAGGAGAGCCTACAACAACAAGACAACAATGACAACAACAAAAAAGAAGAGGAGCAGATGGACAACTCCAGATTCAAGTTTGGGACCCTGAAGGATCTCAACAACAACATCATGGGAGCCATGAGAAGGATCTCATGATTTTTTCCAGCATGGGAGTATGATGCAGGAGAATCAATCCACTTCATCAACACGATAGTGGAAAAAACATCAACACAATTGGAGGGAACAAAACCCAAAGAAGGACATGCCAATCCTTTCAAATTTTGAGCTGAATTTAAAATTTTAAATGCAAAATTCAATGTAATTAAAGTTTTAAGGCTCAAGGAAATCCGATCCCCTCTCTTTGTACATGAAAATTTATTGTAATGTGTAGTGTCGCCTTTAATGGCTGACAGTTAGGTGGATCTATATCTGATTCATATTAGATAGAAGTTAATTTCCATTAAATGTTAGTAGGTAGCTGGAGGGAAGGATCGAGGTGACCCTCTTTTGTAAAAATATATTTGTATAAAAAAATCATTAGTTGGTGGTTAGCTCATGAGAAGAGAGAGACAAGAGAGGAGGAAGAACTAAGACTCTGTTGCAGTCTAGTTTTGTAAACATTGAAAAAAAGAATTCATATATCAATATAACGAGCAGATTTCCGTGCATATGAGTTTCGTGTGTGTTTTATGAGTTTTCCAAATTTCTTTGAATGTTTTCTTTGTTTACACATGTATGCCATGAATGCTGTTAGTTCATGCTATATTTCTTTGTAGGAATTAGATAGATTTCCCTATCTGTAGTTTTCTGAGTGTTTTGGGATAATAGGCTTGTGCAAGGAGTGCACACCAAAGTTAGTGAAAACTCTGTGAAGCCAGTGCAAGGAGTGCACTTGAACTCTGTTTCAAGTTCAAAGAAGAGAATTCCAGGTGGGCGCACCATAATAATTCTTAAACTCATAATAGAAGAAGACTATGAAAGTAGAAGACACACCATGGTTACTGAACACTCTCAGAAGGAGGCCCTGCAAGGAGTGTATTGAGTAGGCACACATAGTGCATGAGAATTCTATTTAGAGTTCTGTGAGAAGGTTTCCAAGAGGGCACACCAGAAGGTAAATCTCATGGGGAGTAGTGCAAGTCTGCATAGAGAGCACAAGGCATGTGTAGGTGAGCCTGAAAATTTCAGGACTTAGAAGGAAAACTGTGCAAGGAGTGCACAAAGACAACACACTGCTGAAGTGTTGGTCAAGCTGAAGAAAGAAAGCACAAGGAGTGAGAAGGAATATTTTTGAAAAATATTCAAGTTTGAAATATTTTGAAGTTTCAGGAAAGCGCAAGGAGTGCACCAGGGACAAAGTGTGTCAAGTTTCAAGCTCTGGAGGAAATTTCTCGAGTGCCAAGGGGGCACAAAAAATTTTTAAAGGAGAAAAGGGTCGAGACCCTTAGAAATTTGGGCAAGTTCAAAGCTCAAGAGAAATAGTTCCATTGTGCACATAGATCCATGTAAGGAGTGTAGAAGGCGAAGACAATCCAAGTCTTGGACTACAGGAAAAGCACAAGTGTGTTCTCACACTTCACCAAAGTGTCAAAGAAAGCTCAGGAAGAGAAACATTTTCTGAGAGCGCAGGCAGAGGCCAAGTAGACAACCCTACAAAAGAGATTCAAAGGTCAAGCCTTTGAAAATTATTGAAAAAAATCCTTCATCAGAAGGAAAATGCAGTAGTAGCATAAGAGGAAGCTACATGAGCCATTGTATCGGCTGCAAGAGGAGATATTGGCCATTAGATTAAGCCCAGAAAGGACGAGGTGCACGCAGAGGAGTGAAATAGATCACATCCTCAGGATCTAAGTGCGTGGATCGAAAATAGTTAGATCTAGATGAGTTGCATGAACGTTAATCCTGGAAGTCCTCCAGACTTCATAATTTCATCTAGTTTCATGTGTTAGATGAAAAGGATTATAAACTCCCAAATTTCTGAAGTCCGGAATTATTCTGGACCATTGATCATAGGAGGGCATGTGTTAGAAGATCGCCTAGTCTGAAAGATTGGCCATATATAAGACCAGAGGTATAAAGTGAATTGGGTTGAGAACACCGAGAGGCCTGAAGGCCAAATCCAATCTTAACCATTGGCATAAGAGACACATGTCACGAGATTGTTGATAGTTCAAAATTCGACAGTTTGAGGAACAGAGGCCTGAAGTGTCTTGGAGCGAGGACTCCCAAAGATCTGAATACCGGAGAAAATTATAGCCTTTGGCGCCAGGGGTACATGTCAGTAGATCTAGGAGTCCAAAGGCCTACTAATCTAGAGGAATTTGGGTTTTATACTTTGGAGTCTCCCAAAGCCCAGAGTTCCGAAGAGGATGAGGGATGTTGATATTAGTGGACATGTGGATGAAGGAACTTTCCCTTTGTTAGTTTGAAGTTCGGTGGAGGCAGGGTGCAGTGTTGTGGGGACTCCAAAAGTGCCGAAGGCTGGAGTTAATCTTGGCCGTCCATTTAAGGGGAACACGTGGCAGTTGATCCAGGGATCCGGAGGATCAACACTCTAGAGTATTTTATGAAGTGAAGTGTTTGGGTGGAAGTTTCCTGGAGTCTCGAAGGTCGTAAATCACCCTAGCTGTCGATATGGAGTGGATACGTGGCATACAATTAAACCCTCCATTATTTAGATGCTCTGAAGGATTGGTGGTGTTGTGCGTCAAGGATTCCCAAAGGCCAAAGTCCCAAAGAAGATCTTGATCATTGGTTGATTGAGGGTTGTGGACCGTAGATTTGAGATCTTCACAAATTTATGAATTTAGTGCTCCGGGGAATTGTAAGTTTGGGGTTGCGAGAAACTCTGAAGCCCATAGTATATCTACACCGTAGATCAGCGAAGAGTGTGAGCCATTGGATCCCCGAGTGGTCTGGAAGTTCAACACTCTGAGAGTATATGATGCAGGAGAATCCTTTCCACCTAAGCACACACCAATATTCTAGCTCATCAAATCACATTCAAGAAGGGGGGAGTCACCAACCCTCTCATTTTGCCTTGAATTTAAAAATTCAATGTATTTAAATGCAATTAAATGATGTAAGGCTAGAAGAGCCGAGTTGATGCCTTTGTACAAAAAGTAGTTAGATTCGCCTTTAATGGATGGTAGTAGGTTGATCTAGATCCGATTCAGAATAGATGGTCATTCAATGTAATCTTCCTTAGTAGATAGGCCCTGTAAATGGTGATTAGAGACCACTAGAGTGGTTGGAGAGAAAAACTCAATGAGTCCCCTCTTGTATAAATATTTGTAAAGTATGCCCCATAGAGGTTGCTGAAAGTAGTTGAGAGATTCTAAAAGTGATATAAAATCATTGTAAGCCAAGGAGAGAAGAGCCAAGACTCTGTTACAGTCCGAGCCTACACCCATTGTAAAGAGACATTCATATTAATATAAAGAGCAGTTTTTCCTGCCTATGATTTTTCTGTGTGTTTATGTGTTTTACGAATGGTTATCTCTGTGTGTTTATGAATGTATGCTGTAGATGCATGAGATAGGTTCCATTTGTAGGGATAGACAAAATTCTCTGTCTGTGAGTTTGCTAGATTATTTCTAGGTTCTTTAGGCTAAATGCAAGGAGTGCATGACAGAGTATTGGAAACTATGTGAGCCAACGCAAGGAGTGTGTATCTAAACTCTACTTCAAGTTCAGAGGAGAATGTGCTAGGAGGGAACACCAGAATAGTTTATAGACTCAGAGAGGAGCCTCAAGGTTACTAAACACCTTGAAGGATAAATTGTGCAGAGAAGGCACATAAGACGAAGTTACTGAACACTCTTTAGAGCTCTTCCAGGTGGGCATTGATAAGGTGCAAGTGTGCACAAGTGAACTCTATTTTGAGTTCAGAGAGAAGATAAGTGTCAAGGAGAAGACACCCTAGAGTTACTAAAAACTCTGGTAAACAGATAGGAGAGATACTTCAGAGTTGGTGAACACTTTGTAAGCTCAACAAGGAGTGCTTTGAGCAGGTGGAAAGAGCGCACAGGACCAACACATTATGAAGTGTTGGGAGAAGTTGAAGGAACCTGAGTTGCTGAACACTATGGGGAAAGGAGCTTTGCAAGTGTGCATTGAACAGATGCAGGAGATGCATCAATGAACCTAAAGGATTTTAGGGAGCAAGAGGAAGACCTATGCAAGGAGTGCACCAGGCCAACACTTAGATAAAGCGTTGAAAGTATGAAGCCGTTTGAAGGCTCAATCGAGCGCACGGAGTGCGTGAGAACTCTAATTCGATTTTTGGGAGAAATGTTTCCAGGAGGGCACACCATAAGGTTAAGACTCACAGGAGAATCGAGTAAAAGTTTTCACAAAGAGCGCAAGGAGTGCGTGAGTGAATTCTCAGAATTCAGGACCCAAGGCGTGAAGTTGTGCAAGGAATTCACAAGGCCAACATCTTGCTAAAGTGTTGGTAGAGGCTCTGGATGAAAAGAGTGCAGAGTGTGCCAGGAGGGCACCAAAAATCCTTTAAAGGAAGCAGAAGGGCCGAGACCCTTAGGAGACTAATTAAGTTCAAAATCTCATAAGAGATAGTGCAAGTGTGCACAAATACTTTGTAAGGCGCAAAGAGGCAAAGGACCCTTACGGGTTCAAGTTTGATTAGACAATGCAAAGAGTGTGTGCAGGTGAACTTATTCCAAGTTCAATATTAGGAGGAAGACCCGTGTAAGGCATGCACTGGGCCAACACTTATATCAATGTGGAAGAGGTCTGAGGATTTCAGTCAGGAACTTACAAGGAGCATGCCAGAGGTAAAGTATTCCAAATTTACAAAATATTAGGAGGGAGAGCACAAGTCAAGACCCAACATTCGGGCTTGTAAGAGAAATCGCAAAGGCTGTAGCCTTTGACACTTACAAATTTTCCCAATTTTGGGAGAAAGTCAAAGATCATGAGGAGGAGAAACAACAACCGTCAAATCAACTGAAAGGAGAAGATATGGATCGTTGAATTCCATGTCCAGACGCCACAAGGAGTGTACAAAGGAGGAGAGCAGATACTAGCTGTCAGATCTAGGCGCGAAGGACCAACAACCTATTGCCATGTTTACAGGCAGAGTGTGCTTGTCATTGATGGAAAGAAAAACAACAATGATGGCATGTCTACAGGCTAGAACAACAATGATGTTGGCAGGTTTATAGGCAGAGTGTGAAATCAAGCTCAGGAGGACGAGAACAGGGCACAGAGTTGGAGTTTCTAGATAGCCAAAGGTTATCATGAAGGCCAAAAGGAGCATGTGCGAGATTCCTTAGAATCTGTGAGTTTGCAGAAGGAATCAAAGATTAGGAGAAATAATGCAGAGTTTCACATAGAGCGCAAGTGTGCATTAGGGTTGAGGTTAATTCCATTACCAAAGCTTAGGAGAGATAACATTCTCAGAAACGCAGATGAGACCCAAAGTCATCAAGACTCGCATAACCTTTGACACTTAAAAATTCTTCCAAGTCGGGAGGATGTGTAAGCTCTGGAGGAGGAGCGACAGTGGCCGTTGGATCACCAATCTTGAATACTCGACAATTGTCAGATCATAGTCCAGACATGAGGAGTATGCAGAGGAGGATATTAGACCTCAACCATCAGATCGAAGCACGAAGGACTAGCAACAATTGGATCCAGTATAATTGCAAAGAGGATAATGGCCAAGATCCATCCTTCAACTTTTTGAAATATGAAGTCGCGAAATGATCTGATTCATTGGATCTAGAGGACACGTGGCGAGAGATCAACATTTCACTGACTCATGAGTTGGAGAAGTCAAAGGTGAGAGTTGTTGGAACTCGTGATAAGCGAAATCGCGATGAGATCTGAACCATTAGATCACAGAGGGCTATGGGCCGTCGATCTGACACAGAGCACTGAATTGGGAATCAAGATTTGGAAGAGTTAGGATTGGCTCACATTCAAACAACCGACATGCTAAGTCACGATTTGATCATAGCCTTCGATCAAGGGGAGATATCTCGACCGTTGATTTGATATGAAGCATTTCAGAGTTTCATGAGTTGGGAGTTTCGAGGCAGCTCATAGTAGGAGTTCGCGATATGAGAAATTGTGAAGCACCCCTCTTGATTGGCCCTTGGTCACAACTGGTGGTCACATTGACGAAGGTTAAAGGAGGATCTAGCATGTCACTAGGCTTTACAACAGAGATCGCCGAAATCATGAAATGCCTTTTCGAATAGGGTTGTGGTCACATCCAGTGGTCACATCAGCGGAAGAGAAGGGAAGGAGCTAGCATTTGCTAGGCTCCACCTCGGAGTTTCACGAGTTGGGAAAATCGAGGTGACTTGCAGTCGATCACCCAAAATGTGAAATCATGAAATGACTGTTGGTTAGGCGTATGGTCACCGTTGATGGTCATGTGAAAGGAAGGGGCTTAGCCATAAAATCTAGCGCCCACTGTGTATATTTCTTAGAAAGGGAAAAAGGCACCAAAGACATGAGTGCACAGAGGTTCTCTCAGTAACTGCTAGAGATGGAATGATGTAACTATAGAAAATGATTGATGGCATCTACCAGAGAATTCAAAGAATCTTAGGGTGATCGCCAGAGAAGCTGAAGAGTCTTGAGGTAACTGCCAGTGGAATGAAGACTCAACATAGAGACGATTGACAGATGGAAAAAGGATCAAAGACTGTAACTGTAACAGAGAGGATAATCTCAATTGTGACAGAGAATACGAAGAGTCTTGATTGCCAAAGAATCTAAGGAATCTCAACATAACACCCAGTGATGATGAATGCATGGAGATAACCACTAGGGATGAAAAAGAGTTGCCATGATGATCAGGAAGAGGACTCAACATGACAAAAAGATACAGAACATAGAAGTAAAGGGGATGGTGAGTTAGCTATGTAGTTATGAGGAAGAGATGTAGTAAAAGGGAAGAACAATAACACTGTAAAGAGCATACAGAGGCATTATGAAAAGCATGCAGTTGGTGCATAGATAATATAAAAATGCAGAACAAAGAAGAGATGGTGGCTTCTGTTGAGAGTGTTTCATGTGGGTAGAAGAATGCAGTGTCCAGGAGCTTAAGCGCACAGAATAGGTATGGTGCATAGAATGGAAAGAAGACACAGATCATAAAGCACAAAATAAGCAAGGAACATAAATGCATATCTCATAGAATAACATAAAGCGTAGCAGATGCGAGGAGAGAGACACTGATGCAGGCATAGCAGAGTAGTGTAGCAGAATAGTGATGAGACTAGTAATCCATAGATAAATGCTGTATCACTATGATAAAGTTGTAAAAAGAAAATATTTATATTTCAAGTTGGTAGGGAGGTTCTAGGGAGGATTGTTGTCCTCAGAGTTTCAAGTGGGTGCTTGAACATAGGGAGTTTTAACTTCCATCTGGTTGCAACAAAAAAAACCAGGGTGGTAGGGTAGTGCAAGGGAGAATTTGAAGAACACACGACCCACACTAAGAGGGGGGGGTGAATTATTCTAACTTTTTCTTCCTTCAAGTTACCAGTTAAAACATAATGAACAGATTAATAACAATCACATCATAATTACAATGAATACAAAGATACTAGATGTTTGTATAATCTTTTGTATAATAAATATGAACAGAATAATTTAAACATATGTGAGAGAGGATTTTCTTTAGCACCAACTAAATGTTTCAGCACCAATTGAAATGAGAAGCACCAACTCCTCGGAGAGCACCAACTCTCTAACAAGACCCAGCTTGGCGCAAGACCCAACTTGCTGCAAGTCCCAGCTTGCTGATAGAACCCAGTCTATTCAACTAGATTTTATTCAACTCTAGTAGTAGTGATCCATTATAGAATCAACTATATTTGATGATCAGAGGTATATTATAAAACACTTATCACTGCATTTCATCTTCTCTCTGTAATTCACATTTTCTTTCCTCTGATATCTTCTTGGAATCTGCTTCAACTTATTTAACTTCTGTTCTGAACTCCATTTTATCTTCTCTCTGTTATTCACATTTTCTTTCCTCTGATGTCTTCTTGGAATCTGCTTCAACTTTTGATTTTCTATTCTAGACTCCAGAGACACTTTCTTCTCACCACTTTTTCTCATTTATATAATCTTCAAACTGGTGTGAAATTTAAAACAACGTGTCCCTTTATTTGAACCATTGTACCTTTTCATTTAAAATGATAATTAAACTTGAATTAAAATTATTTTTCCTTTTTATTCTTTATTCATATTTTCATGATTTATTCTCTTTTAATCAAGACTGTGAATCGGTTTATTCTTCGATCGTCACGCGTCTTTAATTAATCAATCTTAATTACTATTTGTTTAGTGGATCGAAACTCTTCAGATAACTTAACCATAATCACTGATTATTATTTTCAATGTGAGGGATTTTCGTAAATTGATCACATATGGATCAATTTCATCCTTTAAACTTCAATCTTGAGTTTCTGTTTATTTTTCACAGAAATCGAATTTCTGCAAAGGTGCTTCCTTCAAACCATTTCATATAGCCATGCGTCATAGGACCATGGGTTTTACCAATTATAGGGATGTATAATAAAACAATTATAGCTTATGACTAATGACATAGAACCACATGCTTATATTGTAAGCGATGTATTATAATCTTCCCTTTCATGTCTCTTTACCATATGACCATTGGCGGTGACCGAATGCTAAGCCTAAACGAGTGCTTGAGCGCTTTACCAAATCAACGATCACGATTTGATCATCTGATGGGATTGACGTTTGAAGGGATTTCAACACTTTTAACTTTGAGTCATCATGACTCCAACATTACTAAAATTACGATCATGAAATCACCGAAATTATCGGATGACTCATATTTATTTCATGGAGATAGATCTACGGTCTACTTTAGACCTAATGCTCATCCTTAATCTCCTGAATCTGATGACTGTGACTTGATCACACAATGAGATGTATGGCTATTGAGATTTCAGAGCTTTGGCCTTCAGGATTTCGTGACCTCTAATTATTCAAAACTCTCGATGCGATATTGTTTATATGATCAGACGGTTCACGTCTCTTTCACGGAGATGGATCAATGGACTGCCTTAAACCTTAAACTGATCTTTTCTTTCCTTAATCCGACGAATGTGTCTTAATCAGGCATTGAGATGTGTGGCTGCCGAGATTTCGACATTTTTCATTCGAATCTTTGTACCTCCAACAGTTCAACTCCCGGTGACTGTAAATCACCTGACGCGTATCCCTTTCGGAGTTTCGACGTTTGGGACTTACGAACACTAGAGTTTTTGCTTACAATGAAAAACTCCAAAGTGAAAACTCCCGACATGACGTATACTTGCTAATGTCACAAAAAGACTTGACACGTGTCGAGTACCTGCAACGTGTCATTCAAATCCGTGGTTTGCATGTGCCTAAAATTCCATATTAACTTGACACTTGTTAGTGTCTGAGTATGCCACGTGTCCTTGCTTACATGGATCTTGTTGATGTGGATGCACATGTCTTGATTGACGTGGCATGTTTTCATGGTTTGTCGACGTAGATCTCTTGACATATATTTGATCGATAGTTAGAGGTCTTCCTTGATCCTCTATGATCCGGTGGCCCACATCTTTTCACAACCTCGCTTATCACGAGTTTCATGCATCATTTCTTTTGACTTTCCTAACCTGTGAGTTAGAAAAATTACAATCACTTGCCACATGTCCTCTTGATCCAACGGATCAGATCATTTCACTACTTTGGAGTGTTAACTAACTCCTGGGCTTATCCTCCTTGCATCTCCTCTGGATCCGACAGCTAAAGGGTATTCTTGAAGCAGATCAATGGTGGTGATCTTTCAATGGTCCTCAAGCACATGGTCATTCAAATGATTGATGTGCGTTGTATCAGACGATCAACATGGTCAAACTATTTGATCGAACGATTGCTGAGCTTCTCATTCTGATGAGATGACTATTGAGGTTTCTTCACTCTGATCGGACGACTGCTAAGGATCTTCATTCACTAACTCTCCTGAGATTTAATACAGTCAGTCACTAGTTCTCCTGAGCTTTGATCTATGCATTTTCTAACCCTCCTGATATTTTATCATAGGATTGTTGATCCTATCATGATCAACAATAATCACGAATTTTTTTTGCAACCTGATATACTGTGCAATGCGCTCTTTCTTCTGAGCTTTGGTCTTCATACTACTCGTTCGTCCTGTTTGCTCCTCCTCTTGAGCTTGCACTTTTCCTTCTCTGCATAATGTATGACATATTCTGCTGACTGATATACTGTTGACATCAATGAAAATCGATTCTATCATTTAACAATATATCATCTGATCGACTATTGACATCAATGACTGTTGAAAACAATGACTGTTGACATCAATGACAATATTTCCAACAATCTCCCCCTTTTTCATTGAGGTCAACACACTAACTTCATATACAAAACTCCCCCTGTGATGATTCTTTTCTTTTATGAAGTTTTCCTTTATATGAAGTTTCTCTCATTCTTTGACATCGACGGCAAAGGGTTTCTTCTCTTATGATCTATCTGTATAAGTACTTCTCTAACCAATGGTAACTCCTTCTCCAATCAATATTTTTATATTATAACATAATGACTCCTTCTTTCGTTAATTGCTATCTCCCCCTGAGATATTCAATACATATCTATTTTAAGGGTTTTTGCAAAAATATATGCCACCTGTGGTAAGCTCTGTATGTTACTGATGAGACTGACCTTGGGTAAATCTTCCTACAAACATGTTCTGCCAATCATAGCTAAATGACTCCCCCTGTCAATATGCTTTCTCTCTTTCTGACTATTTTCCACCTTTGTTTCTGAAAAGGTAGATCTTCTTGACAGGGTTTCTTCTCTTGTTATCTCTATAGGATGTCATGTATAACATATTGTACATCATAACACTGTTGTTGTGGATACTATTGTCTTACTCAACACAACACAATTGTAGGTCATATTCTTCAAACAACCCTTGGTTCCATCCATTGATTCTCATCGATCTCTAACTAGGATACCAATTTGTTTTTATATCATCCACCTTGACATCTGCACTCTCATCATCATGGTTCTCAAGGATTTTTACTGCTGTTAATCCTGAGTTTACCTCTTTTCAATATGAATATTGATGTGCTTACTACTTCCCTCCAATATCAACACTAATTGATGGAATATCCATCAGATAATTAGCTTCATCTTCAGGGTCCTCATTGGGATAGGGACACTTAGATGAAAAATGACCAACTTTTCCACAGTTAAATCATTTGTAAAGAGGTTTGCCTTTGCACTTCCTTGATCCTTTCTGAAGTTTTCTAATGAAATTGGCTTCTTCCACATCATATTCTTCATGATTGCTTGATTGAGGTTTTTTCTCTTGATTTGTCTTTGTCTCAGATGCTTTGAAAGCTATTTCATCTTTTGCTGATTTATCATGCCCTATTCTCATTTCATATGCTGTAAAGATTCTTTTCACAATTGGTTTATTTGTAACTTCTTCTTGTTGTTCTGGTGTTGAATATTCATCTTCAACGTTATTATTATGTGCACCAGAAGCTTCTTTATCCTTGTTTTGAGAATATTCCTTATTAGAAGTTTCATCCTCCAAAATCCTATTATTAACTTCATCAAATTCAGGAACAATATTTTCTTCATCTTTCTTATTTGGTACTTCAGATTTTCTTTTCCATGTCTTCTTATTTACTCTTGTTGTCATATTGTATGATGCATTTCTCATTGATTGTTTTCTTGAGCTCCAACAGTTATAGGCTTTGTGGCCATATCCACCATAATTATAGCATCTCATAGTGTAACAATGTGCAACAATATGTCCAACATGATTGCAGTTCCAACATCTTATACTATTGTTGAACCTACCAAATTGTTTTCTTCCATGTTGCCTACAATTCAAAGCTTTATGACCATTTTCATTACAAGAAAAACAATAACTGTTAAAGATACTCTCATACCTTCTTTGATTCATCCATGAAGGTGTTTCTCTTCTGAACTTGCTTTGAGGTATATGAATAGCTTCTGGATGTCTTCCTTGATCTGATCTTCTAAATTTTGTAGTGCTTCTTTTATTTTTTGAACGTGAAGAACCCGAGTCATATTTTCTTTCACTTTTTGCAAATGAAAGAGCTGTGTGAGACATATCTTCACTTTTTACAAATGAAGGAATTGCATCAGATTTCTTAGGGGTACTGATTACTTCCTTGTTGTATCCAAGGCCAGATTTGTCATTTGTTGATCTTTGTCTATCCAAGATCTCATCCAGGGTCATGGAGTTGGTCAAGAACTTGTTTCGGGTGTCTGACTTCTCAACCTTCTTTCTAATATTCACAACTTCTGCTTCCAGCTCATGAAAATATTCTTCCTTTTTGTCAAACTGATTCCTTACCACCTCTTCTCTCCTTTTGGCTTCTTCAAGTTGGATTTTAAGATTGACATAGTTTTCCCTTAGTTCCTCTAGATATGCAATGTTTCTGCTTGAGACATCATCTTCCTTCTTTTCTTCTTTTTCTTGACTAATTTGTTTCTTCAGCTTCTTGATCTCCTCTTCTTTCTCTTCTAACTGATTTTCCTTCTCATATATTATCTTTTCACTGTCCTTGAGCATTTTCTTTATTTTCAAGACATGTTTTTGATTCTTTTCAAAGAATTCTTGAGTGTAGTTATGAAGATAGCTATAGTCTGATACATTATGGTGATAGAGGTTGTTATCACTCCAAGAAACTCCTTAGCGTTGTAGGCTAAGGATGCTTGGTAACTTAGAAATAATGGTTTTTTTGTGTTTGGGACAATGGGTTCTTTAATGATCAATGAAAGAAACAACTCATCACACATATAAAGAAACAATGCTTTCAGAAAACAATAATAAGATCAAGTAATTTGAAAGGGGGGATGAAGAACACTAATCTTGATTTCCAAATACAAATGAATGTAGGGCTTAATGCAAGATAGAGAGGAATCCTTTAATTTCAAGTCTATGAGCTCAATAAAGAGATAACAATCTTCATGAACTAAAATAAACTGAAACAAAGTACAGAAAGAAAAGATGGACAATTCTGATATTGAAAATGAAAGGAAACTGAACTTTATTTCTACAAAAAGAGTCTATACAGTAGCATAAAATATCTCCCTATTTGAACCCCTATCTCTTAACAAAAATATGCATTTATAGCCTATTACAATCAGTTTTACAGATCCTAAAAACATGGATCTGTGTTTAAAAATAGCAATTCAAATCTAACTAAGCAGATTGATAACAAAGACTTAATAGCTAAACTAGCATTCGAATTGTCTTCCATCTCAAAATTTTGACATCTGTATTCTTCAGCTTCTGGAATCTGTTGTGTCATGAAACATGGTAGAGGCACCTGTCTTGGCAGCTGGATTCCTTCAGTTACTCATAGTCGACACTTTAGGGGATCAATTTATCATGTGGTTTTCAAAAATCCCACAAATCTCTGATGCTGAGGATTTCTTTGACCGAGTTGTTAATCCTTCAATGCTCTGGACCCTCTTTAAATCCTGTGAAAATCGCCCTGCTCCATCCTTATCATTTAAAAATGCTTTTTGTGCTTTCACCATCTACATTGCTATATGATTCGTTAGTTCACTGGTGAAAGCGCTGCCTTTCACCAGCTAACTGGTTGTAAATTTTCCCTTTGCGCTGGTGAAAGCTCTGCTTTGGCCACAAGAGCATTGATTTGGATCTTGTACTGTTCATATTCCCTCTTCATCGCTCTCTGTTCTTCAACAAACGAAGGCTGTATTTTTTTTCAAAATGGCACCCACTTCCTTGCAAATTTTGAAGTTTCTGAAAGGATTTCAAAAGTCAACATTGCTGCTCCATCATCAGAAAAATAGCATGAAACCAGGATAATCCACAACAAGGATAGATAGGGCAGTATTTTCTGTGACAAGAGGAGGCTCCTTCAGAGGGTCCACTGTACTGACAAAAAATATCAACACCAGCGAACTGAGATGGCTCTCTTTCTCTCCATAATTTCCAACATTGGGCAAAGGAACACAACCAATGTGAATACAAACACGAACTACAACAAACCACTCTGGATTAAAAACCCTTGTTGAATCTTCTTGAGTATGACGCAGATAATTATCATTTACAGTGTTTGCCAACTGGATGTCATCTTCAGTGCGTATCTAATAAAAACAAGCTTTCCATGCCACTTGACTATGACAGTCTTTCCATCCAAGACAATAACGTTTCCTTCACCATCCACATCAACTATAGCTGAATCACCCTCTTTGATCTCACCAACAAGCATTTTTTCAGCCAAACTATCCTCTAATAACCTCATAATTTCCCTACGGAGTGGCTTTGCACCATAGCTGGGATTATAACCTTCATCTACAACTCGGTTTGTGAACCGCTCTGTTACTTGAAGACCAATTTATTTGATGGGCAACATTCCTTTATAAGCACTGGGTGGAAATGGTGAAAAATCCTTGATATTATGAATGTTTCTACTATATGGATTTTCTCTGTCCTCCCAATACCGTTCTTGATCCTTTCCAGAGGTAACCTGTAGCAGAAACTCTGCAATGTACTTTATAATAGTTGGCATTGCTGAACAGTTTGCAAAAGATTACTGACTCTTTACACTTGAAAAATAATGTTCTTTCACTGAAGGAGTTGGTAATTCACTCCAGTAACTTTCAAAAGAGCATTTGAATGACCTTCAAGGAACTTATCTGTAACCTGCGTGGCACCAAACAATATAAGTTCCCATAGAAGAGAAGAAGAATCTGCCAATAGCCCTAGATCCTCATTTGTCAAGTTGCGGCACCAAGATACATCTAGTCTTAACAAAGTTTCATGGGTATTGCTCATATGGGAAAGGATAGTATGATTTGCAACCTCTTAAGAAATTCTACAGCTGTTCCATGCGTCCTGTATATATAAGCATCAATTGAACAATAACAAAATAATTTTCACTAGTTTTACTGGACTCTGTATCTTCTCTGCTGATGTCATCGCTTTTGGAATCCAATGGTGCCATATCCGAAGATAAAGCACGAGAAGATGAAGATGAGGACACATGGGCTGTCAAAACACAATCATCTCATCTAGCCAATTCAGGAACTCAGGTCGAAAATATTTTTTCAGCTCTTTATTGACAAGACTTTTGATCCTTGTGTAGCTACTGTCTTTCTCATCATAATCAAACTGGAAACCAATTCCACAGCCTCCCTTCTTAATCACGCTACTCCCAACATTAGAAGTCATGATCAAAAGGGTATTCTTAAAGTCCACAGTCCCGTCTTTGCTATCTGTCAGTCTATAAAGCCAGTATATGTACTTCTTTGTGAAAGCTATGTCACCTACAGGTTTTGGTGCAATGCCTGTTTCTTTCTCTCTTAGAAGCAACATTTGTTTGTCCATAGAAACTATTTCATATGCTAAATCATTAACTCCCCCCAACATTTTGTTCAAGCAGTTCGCAAGTTGAATCTCAAGATCTTCTCCTTGCTCTCGATGCAGCCATCCTTGATTCTCGGGAATATGAAAACCCAACATAATATCCAGTCCATTCGATGTAGAAGAGAAGGTTCCCTGGTACTCCCGATTGGCTTTGTTCTTTGGTAAACTTTGATTGGCATTTGACTTGTAGTCCTCACATTCCATAATCAATGTTGGTCGTTTGGCACTCATAGAACTCTGGAAAATCGATTTGGTCCCAATCTGGCTCTTGCATTGCACCTGTGTGAATTGAAACAAATTGAGCACGAGATGACTGATCTTTGGGAGTACTCAACCACTCTGTTGGGATTTTATCCTCTTTGAGAGGCATGAAAATCCTCTCACGGGAGATGATACTAGCCTAGCTTGCCAGATGTATGGCCAAATCCCGCATTACATCGTTTTGAGAAAAAGAGAGTTCAGAAGCAAAGTTATAATTGATGGCCCCACTCCCCGGATAGCCTAGTGAGATTCAAAAGATTTTGACTTGCAAGTTCTACAAGACCTCAAAAGTATCTGTCCATTCCATCTTGTGGATATATACCCAAATGTCAATAATGATTCTACACTGAACTTTCTGCCTCTGGGAAATGCCCCCAAATCTAAAAAGCACTGTTTATGTTTATCATCAAGGACATCTATACTTGTTTCCAGGTGGTTAAGAAGCCTCTCCTTGTGATATTCTAATATGGATTATGCTCTTGAAATTTTTCTGTCAGCATTTTTCCAAACTGGCCTGGGCTTACCGCGCAAAGAACTTCTAATGACCTACAGGGCAAGTGGTAAGTCTTTACACTCTGCTGCAACCTGTTTCACAAGATCCTCACTTTGTGTTGCTGGAATCGAAGTCTAGTCTCATCTTCCACATTGCTATCCTTTGTACATCTGCAGAGATATATAACTGATAGCGCTGCTTTATAAATTCATAGCTGTCGATGAGGAGTAGATAGATATAGTATTGGCATTTGCATGTTGAATGAATTTGTGATTTGACTAGTGACTCAACATTTTATTTGTGATATAGCTAGGATAGCTAAAGATAGCTCAATATTAGATTACATGCGTAGACAACACCTTTGCTTTTGGGAATTTTTTGAAATAAACATATACATTTTATTTCAAAATATAAAAGACAAAAGCTATGGAATGATATTTGTTTGAATATTTTGCATTGCAGGTTGAGAACCCTAGAGGTAAAGCAATCTTAGGCAAAGAGATTTTCAAAGGCTGAGAAGGAAAATGAATCTTACAAAGAGATAGAGGGATAAAAACACTCTCAAAAAACCAGTGTGTTTTTGATCGCTAACAAAGGTATTCATGGAAACTCCAATCAACCTTTTCTTTGGACTTTGATAGTTCTTCTTCTTCTTCTTCCATGGGATAAATGCTAACAAATATTTTTTTTATTGTATCCAAGTCTTCTTCTTTACTTGCAGAGGAGGATTCAATATCACTGCTATTGCAGTTGAAATATTGTGGAGAATCCTTACTTTTATTGATGGTTGAGTCTTCATCTTCATCCTTGATAGGAATGTCTTCTGTGTCTTTATTTTTGATTTGATACATCTTTTCTAACTTTAGCCATAAGTCTTTGGTGGATGTGCATAGTCCTATGCTTGTTTTGATTGTATCTGATAATCTATTGAGAAGGATATTCAATGCCACTTCATTGTTCTTCCTTGCTCTCCTTTGGACTGTAATTTTGGATAGATTTTTTGATGTGGTTAAGTCCCAAGGTTTTCTTGCTACTAAATTCCAAACCTCAGATCCTTTTGACTTCAAAAAATGTTTCATCTTTTCTCTCCATGAGGAATAATTTGTTCCATCGAATAAAGGAGCTTCAATTGCGGAGAGAGTCATGTGTCCACCCATTTCTTCAGGATCCGCCTTCCAGTGTTTAAACTGTGTTTGAAGGAACCTCCCTTTGATACCAATTGAAGAACAAATGACCCACACTAAGAGGGGGGGGGGGTGAATTAGTGTGTGAATTATTTTAACTTTTTCTTCCTTCAAGTTACCAGTTAAAACATAATGAATAGATTAATAACAATCAAATCATAATTACAATGAATACAAAGACACCGGATGTTTGTATAAGCCTTTATATAATAAATATGAAAAAAATAATTTAAACATATGTGAGAGAGGATTTTCTTTAGCACCAACTAAATGTTTCAGCACCAACTGAAATGAGAAGCACCAACTCTCTGCCAAGACCTAGCTTGGCGCAAGACCCAACTTGTTGATAGAACCCAGTCTATCCAACTAGAGTTTATTCAACTCCAATAGTAGTGATCCATTATAGAATCAAATATATTTTATAATCAGAGGTATATTATAAAACACTTATCACTGCATTTCATCTTCTCTTTGTAATTCACATTTTCTTTCCTCTGATATCTTCTTGGAATCTGCTTCAACTTATTTAACTTCTGTTCTAAACTCCATTTTATCTTCTCTCTTTTATTCAAATTTTCTTTTCTCTAATGTCTTCTTGGAACTTGCTTCAACTTTTGATCTTCTATTCTAGACTCCAGAGACACTTTCTTCTCACCACTTTTTATCGTTTATATAATCTTCAAACTGGTTTGAAATTTTAAACAACGTGTCCCTTTATTTGAACCATTGTACCTTTTCGTTTAAAATGATAATTAAAATTTAATTAATATTATTTTTCCTTTTTATTCTTTATTCATATTTTCATGATTTATTCTCTTTTAATCATGACTGTGAATCAGTTTATTCTTCGACCATCACGCCTCTTTAATTAATCAATCTTAATTACTATTTTCTTAGTGGATCGAACCTCTTCAGATAACTTAACCATAATCACTGATTATTATTTTCAATGTGAGGGATTTTCGTAATTTGATCACATATGGATCAATTTCATCCTTTAAACTTCAATATCAAGTTTCTGTTTATTTTTCACAGAAACCGAATTTCTGCAGAGGCGCTTCCTTCAAACCATTTCATATAGCCATGCGTCACAGGACCACGAGTTTTACAAATTATAGGGATGTATAATAAAACACTTATAGCTTATGACTAATGGCGTAGAACCACATGCTTATAATGTAAGTGGTGTATTATAATCTTCCCTTTCATGTCTCTTTACCATATGACCATCGACGGTGACCGAATGCTAAGCCTAAATGAGTGCTTGAGCACTTTACCAAATCAACGGTCATGATTCAATCATCTGATGGGATGGAAGTTTGATGTGATTTTGACACTTTGACCTTCGAGTCATCGTGACTCCAACATTACTAAACTTACGATCACGAAATCGACGAAATTATCGGATGACTCATATTTATTTCATGGAGATAGATCTACTGTCTACTTTAGACCTAGCACTCATCCTTAATATGCTGAATCTGACGACTGCGACTTGATCACACAATGAGATGGATGGCTATCGAGATTTCAGTGCTTTGGCCTTCAGGATTTTGTGACCTCCAATTCTTCAAAACTCTCATTGCGATATTGTTTATATGATCAGACGGTTCATGTCTCTTTCATAGAGATGGATCAACAGACTGCCTTAAACCTCAAACTAATCCTTTCTTTCCTTAATCCGATGACTGTGTCTTAATCAGGTGTTGAGATGTGTGGCTGACGGGATTTCGACGTTTTTCCTTCGAATCTTCGTGACCTCCAACAGTTCAACTCCCAGTGACTGTAAATCACCTGACACGTTTCCCTTTCAGAGTTTTGGTGTTCGGGACTTACGAACACTAGAGTTTTTTCTTACAATGTAAAACTCTGAAGCGAAAACTCCCAACATGACGTATACTTGCTAACATCACAAGAAGACTTGACACGTGTCGAGTACCTGAAATGTGTCATTCAAATCCGTGGTTTGCATGTTCTTGAAATGCCATATTAACTTGACACTTGTCAGTTTTTGAGTATGCCATGTGTCCTTTCTTACGTGGATCTTGATGACGTGGATGCACACGTCCCGACTGATGTGGCATACTATCATGGTCTGTCAACGTAGATCTCTCGATGTATATTTGATTGATGGTTAGAGGTCTTCCTTGATCCTCTGTGATCCGATGGCCTAGATATTTTCACAACCTCGCTTATCGCGAGTTTCATGCAACATTTCTTTTGAATTTCCTAACCTGGAGTCAACGAAATTACAATCACTTGCCACATGTCCTATTGATCCAACGAATCATATCGTTTCACTTCTTTGAAGTGTTAACTAACTCCTGGGCTTATCCTCCTTGCATCTCCTCTGGATCCGACAGTTGAAGGGTATTCTTGAAGTAGATCAACGGTGGTGATATTTCAATGGTCCTCAAGCCCATGGTCACTCAAATGACCGATGTGCATTGTATCAGATGATCAACATGGTCAAACTATTTGATTAGACGACTGCTGAGCTTCTCATTCTGATCAGACGAATATTGAGGTTTCTTCACTCTGATCGGATGGCTGTTGACTCTCTTCATTCACTAAATCTCCTAAGCTTTAATATAGTTAGTCTCTAGTTCTAATCTTTGATCTCTGCGTTTTCTAACCCTCCTGATATTTTATCATAGGATTGTTGATCCTATCGTGATCAACAATAATCACAAATTTATTTTTCAACCTGATATACTATGCAATGCGCTCTTTCTTCTGAGATTTGGTCTTCATACTACTCACTTGTCCTGTTTTCTCCTCCTCCTAAGCTTGCACTTTTCCTTCTCTGCATAATGTATGACATCTTCTGCTGACTAATATACTATTGACATCAATGAAAATTGCTTCTTTCATTTAACAACAGATCATCTGATCGACTGTTGAAATCAATGTCTATTGACAACAATGACTGTTGAAATCAATGTCTGTTGACAACAATGACTGTTGAAATCAATGACAATATTTCCAACATAAATATTTTTCTCTTTTATATAGGTCGGTGCCTATGTTATTCGAAGTTGGTGCTTCCATCCAGTTGGTGCTAGAACACTTAGGGAGTTGGTGCTTCCTTCTAGTGGGTGCTAGAGAAACCAGAGAGTTGGTGCTCTCAGCAAGTTGCAACTTGCAAAACAGAGGTGGTAGCCTCACAATGAGTTGGTGCTCATAAAAATGATATGTACATAAAATAAAGATTACTTATCATATCAAGAAGAAGAGGTTTTTCCCTTTATGGGTTTCCTCAGGAAATATTTTTCTCTGTATATTTCATGTGTGTGATTGATGTTGAATATTCTATTGCTTACCTCCCTTCATTATTGCAATTTTCATTGAGTGGTNTACTTATCATATCAAGAAGAAGAGGTTTTTCCCTTTATGGGTTTCCTCAGGAAATATTTTTCTCTGTATATTTCATGTGTGTGATTGATGTTGAATATTCTATTGCTTACCTCCCTTCATTATTGCAATTTTCATTGAGTGGTTTGTAAAGAGTTTAAAATAGGCATAATTGTTTAAGCATGGTAACAACTGATTCACCCCGCCCCCCCCTCTCAGTTTTCCAACAATTGGTATTAGAGCAAGTTCCCTTTATTTAAGGGTAGATCCTAGAGATTAAACATGACTAGCCATGGATGAACTTCAACCAATAAGTCCCCCCTATTAAATGGAACAAAATTTGGCTTTGGGAAAGTTAGGATGAAAACCTACATAATGGATTTAGGTGCATATGTCTGGGATGTGGTAGAGACTAGTTATGTAAAGCCAATTGTACTAGTTAATAAGGATGACAATCTAGAATTCAAATTCAACGCTAAGGCTATGAATGCTATTCTTAGTGGGCTTGCAAAAGCATAATTCGTAAAAGTTATGCACTTAGAATCTGCCAAAGCAACATGGGACAAAATCATTAGAAACTATGAAGGTAATGAGAAGGTAAAGGATGCCAAGCTTCAAACCTACAGATTATAGTTTGAACAACTAAAGATGAATGGGGATGAGACAGTTAATAAATTTTTCTTAAGAGTTTAGGAGCTTGTGAATGCCATGAAAGGTCTTGGTGAGAAGATTGGAGACATAATATTAGTTCAGAAGATCTTAAGATCTCTGCCTGATAGATTCAATCCAAAAGTTTCTGCAATAGAAGAACTGAATGATCTTAAGACTTTGTCTATTGATCAAATCCTAGGAAATCTAACTGATTATGAAATGACGATTAGTAAAGATAAATCTACCAATAGAGAGGAATCATTTAAAGCAGATAAGAATGCGGATTCTAAGCCCGATGAAATTGAAGAAAAATTTGTGAGAAGACTAAAGAAAGGATCAGACAAGTACCAAGGCAAGTTTCCCTTCAAGTGTTTTAACTGTGGAAATATAGGTCACTTTGAATCTAAGTTTCCACACAAGCAGAAGGACCAAAACTCTAAAGCTGAAGAGAAGTACAAATCCAAAATATTTGATAAAAATAAATTTTTATGTGTAAACAATGATGTCTCTTCAGAAGACACATATAGTGACTCTTCATGTGAAGATAAGGTAAATGAATTAATGCTTATGGCCAAAAAGGATTATGATAATTAAATCATAGGAAGTGATGTTAATGATGAATAAATTGTGGTTGAATTGGAAGGAGAGTTGATCAACGCGTTGGCAGATATTGACAGACTCAGACTTAAGAAGAGAAAGCAAAAACAATTGCTGATACAGTTCGAGAAAGGCAGTAAAAAACACGATGAAGACTTTTCCTTGCTAAAAGTGGAATTAGAAGAGGAAACGAAAATTGAGGACATTCTGAAACAACAGTTATCAGAGAAGAAGGCAAGATGTGAAGCTCTGGAAGAAGAAGTAGTGAAAACTAGAAAAGAGTTGGATAAGTTTCAAGCCTTGTATCACCAGAATCTGTCAAGTATCAAAGCTTTAGAAGGATTAACCATCATTCTGAATCAGCAAAGGAATCCAAAGTTGAAAAATAGTTTGGGTTATGAAGATGGATCAAGTAGTGGTTATCCAAGCAACAAAAAATCCATCAAGTTTGTCAAATCCACAAACAATGACAACAACAAACCTGCAGAAACAAAGGACGATAATCAACCACCAAGGAGGAGTAAAGAAAAAGGTGTCAGAAATGAATCTGTAGAACAAATAAATAATACACCCTCTACTCAAGGAAATCATCAACATGGAAGAAATCGACCTTCTCAAAGAAGATATCCATTTTCTAGATACAAATATTTTTTCTATGGATATTGTTTCTACTGTTCTAATTTTGGCCACAAAGCTGTAAATTGTTCCTTAATATTTAGACATGAGCAATTAAGACACTATATGAATAGATATCTTCCACAACAAAGAATGAGACAGCCAAGTAACAAAGAACCACAGACTGCAAATCATGTGATGGTTGGTAAAAGGACACAGGTTAAGCATAACAATCGTTATGATATTTTATTCAATGAACCAAAATGTTACACCTGCCATAATTATGGACATAAAGCCGCATACTGTTGCTTAAGGAACTATGAACCAGATCTGAATCCCTCTGATGAAAATGTCAAGGTTTGGAAGAATAAATAAAATGACAAGTGTGGATTAGTGTTGTCAGCTCAAATACAAAAGAACCCCTGGTATATTGACAGTGGATGCCCCAAACATATGATGGGAGACAAAAGTAAGTTTTTGTCTTTAAGTGAAAGCAAATCAGGAAATGTAACCTTCAGAAATGATGCTCCTGGTAAAAATAAGGGTAAAGGGATGGTGAGTTTGAGTAATGGTAAAGGAAAATCCCAGGATGTTTTGCTTGTAGATGGGTTGAAACATAATTTGCTCAGTGTAAGTCAAATGTCTGACAGAGGATGTGAAGTGGTGGTCACTTCCAAATACTGTAAGATAAAGTCTGTAAACTCAGGACAAGTGGTGGCTAAAATCATAAGGAAATATAATAATGTTGATATTGAATCCTCCCCTCCAAGTAAATAAGAAGACTCAGATACAATAAAAGAATGTTCTGTTAACATTTATCCCATGGAAGGAGTAGAAGAAGATTCATGTCATAATATGGAAGAAGAAACTGTGAATCTTAGAAAGAAGGTTGAGAAGTCAAACAAAAAATCAAGTTCTTGAACAACTCCATGACCCTAGATGAGATCTTGGAGAGACAAAGATCACCAAATGACAAATCCGGTCTTGGATACAACAAGGCAGAAATCAGTACTCCTAAGAAACCTAATACGGGTCCTTCATTTGTAAAAAGGGAAAGCAGGTATGATTCAAGTTCTTCATGTTCAAAGAATGAAAGCAATACTACAATATTTAGAAGATCATATCAAGGAAGACATCCAGAAGCTACTCATACACCTCAAAGAAAGTTTAGAAGAGAGACACCTTCATGGATGAATCAAAGGAGGTATGAGAGTGTTTGTAACGATTTTTTCTTGTGATGAATATGGTCATAAAATCCTTGGATCGTAGGCATCATGGAAGAAAAATGAATGTACAATAAATAAGAATCTTGGATAAAGATGGATACATATGGTTAGAGATCGATGAGAATCAATGGGCAAATACAAGGGTTGTTTGAAAAATACGAGTTACAATTACGTAGTGCTCCAGTAGGACAATGACATCTGCAACAACAACATTCTGATGTACAAAATGATCTACATGAAATCCTGTAGAGACAACAAGAGGAGAGACCTTGTCAAAAAAATATAACCTTTTAGAAACAAAGGGGGAGAACAGTCAGAAGCAAAGAAAGAAGAGTGACAGGGTGAGTCATTTAGTTATGACAAGAAAAGGTTGATGAAGGAGTCCCAGTAAGAGAGGTGAACAATATTGAGTATACTACAGAGGACACAACTAAAGCTGAAGATGAACAAGTCCAAGAATCAGAAGGAGACGACTCTGGTTTAGAGACAAATACTCTACAAGACTCAAATAAGAGAGTCCATCCTGTTAGGGGGAGCATGTGTTGGTTGAATATATGATACCTCCGAAAAGTACTGCAACAACTCAGGGGGAGAATGTTTTCTTTGACATTGATGTCAAAGGGGGAGAAAAGGTGTGGATGCTACAGTTGGAGGTATAAGAAGAATAGTGCAGCCGTTTAGGGTTTCCATCAATGCCAAAGGGGGAGATTGTTGACATGTTTAGAGCCAGAGTGTGCTTGTCATTGATGGAAAGAACAAAAATGATGATGGAATGTGTATAGGAAAGAACATCAACGATGTTGGCAGGTTTACAGGCAGAGTGTGAAATCAAGCTCAGGAGGACGAGCATAGGGAACAAAGTTGGAGTTTCTAGATAGCCACAGGTTATCATGAAGTTCAGAAGGAGCATGTGTAGGATTCCTTAGAATTCGTGAGTTTGCAGAAGGAATCAAATCTTAGGAGAAATAGCGAAGAGTTCCACACAGAGCACAAGTGTGCCTCAGGGCCGAGGTTAATTCCATTACCAAAGCTCAGGAGAGATAATGTTCTTAGAAACGCAGATGAGACCCAAAGTCATAAAGACTCGTAGAACCTTTGACACTTAGAAATTCTTCTAAATCAAGAGGATGCGTAAGCTTAGGAGGAGGAGTGACAGTGGCCATTAGATCACCAATCTCAAATACCCAACGACCATCAGATCCGAGTCTAGACAGGAGGAGCCCGTAGAGGAGGAGATTAGACCTCATATGTTAGATCAGAGCGTGAAGGACTAGCAACCATTAGATCCAGTATAACTGGGAAGAGGATAATGGCCAAGAGACATCCTTCAACTCCGTGAAATATGAAGTCGTGAAATGATCCGGGTCGTTGGATCCAGAGGACATGTGATGACAGATCAACATTTCCCTGACTCGCGAGTTGGAGAAGTCAAAGGTGAGAGTTGTAGGAACTCGCGATATGCGAAATCACGATGAGATCTGAACAGTTGGATCACAGAGGGTTGTGGGCCATTGATCTGACACAAAGCACTGAATCAAGAATCGAGATTTGGAAGAGTGGGGATTGGCTCACGTTCAAACACTTGACATGCGAAGTCGCAATTTGATCACAACCTTCGATTAGAGGGAGAGATCTCGACCATTGATCTGATATGAAGAATTTTGGAGTTTTGTGAGTTGGGATTTTTGAGGAAACTCATAACAGGAGTTCTCCATATGAGAAGTCGTGAAGTACCCCTCTTGCTTGGCCCCTAGTCACAACTCGTGGTCACATTGATGAAGGTTAAGGGAGGAGCTAGCACGTCGCTAGGATTTACAACGGAGATCACCAAAATCATGAAATGCCTTTTCGAATAGGGTTGTGGTCACATCAGTGGAAGAGAAGGGAAGGAGCTAGCATTGCTAAGCTCCATCTCGGAGTTTCACGATTTGGGAAAATCGAGATGACTCGCAATCGATCACCTGAAATGCGAAATTGCGAAATGATTGTTGGTTAGGCGTATGGTCATCACTGATGGTCATGTGAAAGGAAGGGGTTTAGCTAGAAAAGATAGCACCCATTGTGTAGATTTATCAGAAAGGGAAAAAGGTGCCAAAGACATGAGCGTGCAGAGGTTCTCTCAGTAACTGTTAGAGATAGACTGATTGTAACTTCAGAAAATGACTGATTGCATCTACCAGAGAATTCGAAGAATCTCAGGGTGATCGCCAGAGAACCTGAAGAGTCTTGAGGTAACTGCTAGTGGAATGAAGAATCAACATAGAGACGTTTGACATATGGAAAAAGGATCGAAGACTATAACTATAACAGAGAGGATAAGCTCAATTGTGACAGAGAAGATGAAGAGTCTCGATTGTCAGAGAAGCTAAGGAATCTCAACATAACAACCAGTGATGATGAACGCATGGAGCTAACCACCAAGGATGATGAAGAGTTTCCATGATGATTAGGCAAAGGACTCGACATGACAAAAAGATGCAGAAAAAAGAAGTAAAGGGCACGATGAGTTAGCTATGCAGTTATGGGGAAGAGATGTAGTAAAAGGGAAAAACCGTGACACTGTAGAGAGCATGCAAAGGCATTACACAGAGCATGCAGTTGGTGCATAGAGAATATAAAAACACAGAAAAAAGAAGATATGATGGCTGCTGTTGAGAGTGTTTCATGCGGGTAGAAGCACGTGGTGTGCAGGAGATGAAGCACACAGAAGAGGCGTGGTGCATAGAATCGAAAGAAGACACAGAGCATAAAGTGCAGAATAAGCAAGCAACATAAATGAATATATGAGAGAAGAACAAAAAGTGTATCAGACGCGAGGAGAGAGACACTGATGTAGGCAGAGCAGAACAGTGTAGAAGAACAATGATGAGATTGGTAAGCCATATATAAATTTTGTATCACTGTGATAAAGTTGTAAAAACCAAAGATTTATATTTCAGGGTGGTAGGGAGGTGCTAGGGAGGACTGTTGTCCTCAGAGTTTCAAGTGGGTTCTTGAACACAGGGAGTTGTAGCTTCCATTTGGTTACATTTAGAAAAACCAGGGTGGCAGGGTGGTGCAAGGGAGAACTATTGTTCTTTGTTATATAGGTCGGTGCCTGTGTGACTGGAAGTTGGTGTTTCCATCCAGTTGGTGCTGGAACACTTAGGGAGTTGGTGCTTCCTTCTAGTGGGTGCTAGAGAAACCAAGGAGTCGGTGCTTCCTTCTAGTGGGTGCTAGAGAAACCAAAGAGTTGGTGCTCTCAGCAAGTTGTAGCTTGCAAAAAAGAGGTGGTAGCCTCACAATGAATTGGTGCTCATAAGAATGATAATGTACAAAAAATAAAGATTACTTATCATATCAAGAAGAATAGTTTTTCCCCTTTATGGGTTTCCCGAGGAAATATATGTCTCTGTATATTTTATGTGTGTGATTGATGTTGAGTATTCTATTTCTTACCTCCCTTAATTATTGCGATTGTCATTGAGTTCTTTGTAAATAGTTTAAAATAAGCATAATTGTTTAAGCACAATAACAACTGATTCACCCCCCCCTCTCAGTTGTCCAACAATTTTTTTGCGGTAGTACGACTACCGTTAGACCAAAACCCGTGGGTGGTTGGTAAAATCATCACCGATAGACTTCAAGGATCCATGAGAGGCGGTTAGTCCCTTTTCATGTTACACCGGGGAGCACTGACTACTTGCAATTTCGTGCAACAATCTCCCCCTCAGCATGAGCCGAGTGTGTATCGAACTTGTGACCTCTAGCTTTGATACCAGTTTTTTGGTAGTATGAATACTGTTAGACCAAAACCCGCAGGTGATTGGTAAAATCATCACTGCCAGACTTCAAGGATCCACAAGAGGCGGTTATTCCCTTTTCACGATACACCGGGGAGTGCTGACTACTTGCAATTTCATGCAACACAACCGTTGGGTCCAGGTAAGTGCACCAGACTTTAACCCTTTTAAATTGCACAGGAGAGCAGGATAGCTAAAGTCCCAAAGTTTCAAAGCCAGTCGGGACCGTCCATCGTCCATAGGGACACGTGGTGGAGGATCCCTCACTCTGGAGGTTGTACACTTTGGAGGGCAGAAAAGAAGCGAGGAGCCAAAAAACCTCGAAGGGAGAAGTGCGGAGCTGATATGAACCATCATATCAGGAGGACAAGTATTATTAGATCAAGGAGTTCATGATAAAGAGCTCTGAAATATCTACATGGAGCAAAAGAAAATTTCATGAAGTCGTGAAGGTTGAGGATATTTGGACTGTTGGATCCAGAAGGGTACCTGGCATAGATCGACAGACTTCGGAGGAAGATTCCTTTAGAGAAGAGCGAGGGTGGAGTGTGCAGAACTCCCAAAGCCCAAAGTCATGAGGTCATAATAGGCATCCGTGAGGGAGGACATGTGGCAGAATATCTGCTAGTCCAGAGACTTATCACTCCGAAGGTTTTGTGGAGAGAAGGTTTGGAATTAGCCAAAGAGCCGGAGCCCAAATTTACTATGGGCCATTGATCCCAAAGAAGATTGTGGATCATTGATCTGCGAGGGGATGTGTGGAGGATGTAGTTTCACTTTGCTAGAAATCCACTTTAGATGATTTGTGGAGTATGTATGCAGATTCGACCGAAGCTTGAATCCCAGAGAAAGAGACTGATCCGTCGATATCAACGAGGAATGAGAAGTGTTGATCCCATTTCTATGGTTTTAGAGAATATTCACTCTAAAAGAATTGGCCGCCGCATAAAGTGAAAATGCCTGGAGTCGAGAGCTTAGAAGCGCCCTTTGAGTAGTTTCCTGGTCATAGTCCACGGTCACATACAATTTCCACCAGAGAAAAGGGGATAGATCTTGAGATTTGAGATTGAAGGCACGAGAATCCAGAGAAACCACCCGAGGGGTTTGGGTTAGCATGTACCTGCACCAGGTAGACAAAGAAGGCCCAAAATTGTCGGGTGTAAACAAATTTGGCCCATAGCTTGGCACATGGTCCCTCGAGGGGGATTCTGTGGTATCACAAAGATCCTCGTTCACTGTTTTGAGTACGAGGAAGAAATTAGAGGCCCGTGGATAAGGTTTTGTGGGTCTAGTAGAGGCTCGAAGAGTCTATCTGACTTCTGTTATTGAACGATCCTAGACAGGGAGGTCACACAACCTTTAGGAGAGAAGGGGGGCTGCATCAAGTGGTATTAGAGTTAAAATTTACTTGCAGACAACAGACAAAGCAAGGAGGAGATAGTCTGACAACATCAAGTAGTATCAGAAGTTTAATTTCGATTGTAGACAACAGGTGAAGGAAGAAAAGGTTTTGATGCTCTATGTGAGGGATTGCTTGCAAGTGTGCAACAATGAAGTAGATAGCCAGGTGGGATTTAGGAGAAGATAGAGACACTCTCAGTTGTAGAGTGGACAATAGACAACCAGGTGGGCTGAAGGCAGAGGTGAAGATGGCCACTGAGGGCCATAGGTGTGGTCACAATGAGGACCACCAATAGAAAAGCAAGGAAGATATGGATAAAGAGCTCGAGGAAATCAGAGAAGAAATGGACAGACTAGTGTTGAAGATGCAACAAGAGTCCCAAGTACACTGGAGGTATGAATGGACCTTAAATAAGAGAGTGAAGTGGCCTGTCCAAAAGTTATTGGTCAGAAGGTAGCAACATGTGTTGAGGAGGTGGCTGAGGAAAATTGAAACCCTCAACGCCACAGAGGAGCAGGTTTTCATTTGCAAGCCAAAGGTTGGAGAGAGTATCAGTGATGAGGAGGATAAGAGATCAAACAGAGATCTCATAGACTGTTAGGACATAAACAATGAGCTATATGATTTCCAGGTGGGCAATGAGCTGAGATCAATGGAGGATATCATGAACTTCCAGGAGGGCAGTGGTGAAATTTCAAACTGCCAGGTGGGAAATGAAGTGAGATCAGTTGATCTCATAGACTGCCAAGAGGGAAGAGGAGAAGTCCCATATTGCTAGGTGGGAAAGGGAGAGGAGAAGAGACTATATTAAAGTCTCATGAACTGAGTTGAGACTTCATATCATTAAGGAGTGCTGACAAAGGAGGATCATAAATGTATTTTGATCATTGGGGGAATTTAGATATTGCTGCCAAGCAACCCGGTTGAGGCCAGAGTATGTGTTGCAGATGAAACAATAGAAGGAAAAATAGTTTTGATTGTCATAAAGGAGGAGAAAGAGAAGACATTAGAATCTGCCCAAGCAGTAGAAGAACAAGAAGAGTATTCAGAGGAATGGCTCAAAATTTTTAGCCAAGAAGCTGAACAAGAGATGACAACACCACTGGATTCTGCAGTAGAAGAGGAGACGAACAACATGGAATTTGTTAATCTATACAAAGAACTGGAAGCCTTGGAGAGAAGGGTGATAGTGCAAATTCAACACATCCAACAGGTAAAGTTGGAAACAGATGAAGGGGAATACCAGTCTAGGGAGAAGATAGAAGAAACTAGGAGTGCACCAACAGGAGAATTGGCAGAAGGTAATCTGTCAGAGGAGATAGTTCAGCAGCAGCTCAGTGAGGAGACTGCAGAATTGGAGTCCACATCAGATTGGAAAGTCAAGGCCGCAAGAGATGAAGACAACATGGGAGATCATATTGATCTTCCCTTTACTCAGCATGAGGATATGCAACAGAGAAGTCTGCAAAGAAGGAGCGAGCCAATGGATTAGCTGGAAAGAGATATCTAGGAGATCAGAGAGATGATGTTGAGATCAACACAGGAAGCTGTCATCAAGGAGAGGCTCAACATAAGAGGACCTGCAAGAGTAGTAGGGAAGTGACAACAACAACAAAGAAAAGGAGTAGGTGAACAAATCCAAGGGAGAGTTTGGGATCCAGGGGGATTTCAACAGTGGAGAAGAGGAGCTCATGAGAAGGAGATCATGATTTTCCAACAATGGAGTATGATGCAAGAGCATCCTTTCCAACTAAGCACGTGCCAACATTCCATCTCATCAAAGCACATTCAATAAGGGGAGAGGTTCCAACCCTCTCATTTTGCCTTGAATTTTAAAATTCAAAGTATTTAAATGCAATTAAATGCTGTAAGGATAAAAGAGTCGAGTTAATGCCTTTATATAGGAAATAGTTAGAGTCACCTTTAATGGCTGACAATAGGTTGATCTAGATTCGATTTGGATTAGATGGTCATTCAATGTAATCTGCCTTAGTAGATAGGTGCTGTAAATGGTGATTAGACACCACTAGAGTGGTTGGAGGGAAAGAATCAATGAGTCCCCTCTTGTATAAAGCTTTGTAACATATGCCCCGTAGAGGTTGCTGAAAGTAGTTGAGAGTTGCTAAAAGTGATAGAAAATCATTGTAATCCAAGGAGAGAAGATTCGAGACTCTGTTGCATTATGAGCCTACACCCATTGCAAACATACATTCATATTAATACAAAGAGCAGTTTTTCCTGCCTATGATTTTTTTTTTGTTTTTATGTGTTTTACAAATGATTATCTATGTGTGTTTATGAATGTATGCTATAGATGCATGAGATAGGTTCCATCTGCATGGAAAGACAAAATTATCTGTATGTGAGTTTGCTGGATTATTTCTGGGTTCTTTAGGATAAATGCAAGGAGTGCATGACATAGTATTGGAAACTCTATGAGCCAACACAAGGAGTGCATATCTGAACTCTTCTTTGAGTTCAGAGGAGAACGTGCCAAGAGGGCACACCAGAATAGTTTACAGACTCAAAGAGGAGCCTCAAGGTTACTGAACATTATGAAGGAGAAACTATGCAGAGAAGGCACATAAGAGAGAGTTGTTTAACACTCTATAGAGCTCTGCTAGGTGGGCATTGAGCATGTGCAAGTGTGCACAAGTGAACTCTGTTTCAAGTTCAGAGAGAAGAGAAGTGTCAAGGAGAAGACACCCCATAGTTACTGAACACTTTAGTAAACATATAGGAGAGATACTTCAGAGTTGTTGAACACTCTGTAAGCTTAGCAAGGAGTGCTTTGAGCAGGTGGAAAGAGTGCACATAATCAACGCATTCTCAAGTGTTGGGAGAATTTGAACGAATCGGAGCTGCTGAACACTCTAGGGAAAGGAGCTCTACAATTGTGCATTGAGCGGATGCAGGAGATGCATCAATGAACTTGAAGGATTTTAGGGAGTAGGAGGAACACCTGTGCAAGGAGTGTACCAGGCAAACACTTAGACAAAGTGTTGAAAGTATGAAGTCATATGAAGGTTCAATAGAGTGCAAGGAGTGCACAAGAAATATAATTTGAGTTATGAGAGAAAGGTTGCCAAGAGGGAACACCATAAGGTTAAGAATCATAGGAGAGTCGAGTGCAAGTTTGCACAAAGAGTGCAAGGAGTGCATGAGTGAATTCTTAGAATTCAGGTACCAAGGAGTAAATTTGTGCAAGGAATGCACAAGGCCAATATCTCGTTGAAGTGTTGGTAGAGGTTCTGGAGGAAAAGAATGCAGAGTGTGCCAGGTGGGAACCAAAAATCCTTTGAAGGAAGAAGAAGGGCTGAGACCCTTAGGAGACTGATTAAGTTCAAAATATCAGAAGAGATAGTGCAAGTGTGCACAGAGACTCTACAAGGTGTGTAGAGGCCAAGGACCCTTACAGGTTCAAATTTGTGTAGACAACACAAAGAGTGTGTGCATGTGGAATTATTCCATGCTCAATCTTAGGAGGAAGACCTGTGCAAGGCATGGACTGGGCCAAGACTTATATCAATGTGGACGAGGTATGAAAATTTCAAACAAGAACAAACAAGGAGCATGCCAGAGGTAAAGTAATCCAACTTTACAAAAGCTCAGGAGGGAGAGCACAAGTCGAGACCCAACAGTTGGGCTCGCATGAGAAATCCCAAAGGCCATAGACTTTGACACTTACAAAGTTTCCCAATTTCGGGAGAAATTCAAAGCTCAGGAGGAGGAGCAACAACAACCATTGGATCAACTGCAAGGAGAATATTTGGACCATTGAATTCCACGTCCAGACACCAGAAGGAGCATGTAGAGGAGGAGAGCAGATCCTAGCCATCAAATCTAGGCGTGAAGGACCAATAGTCATTGGGTCCAGGTAAGTGCACAAGACTTTACCCCTTTTAAAGTGCACATGAGAGCGAGATAGCTGAAGCCCTTAAGTTCTGAAGCCAGTTGGGACTGTCTATCATCCATAGGGACATGTGGTGGAGGATCCCTCACTCTGGAGGTTGTACACTCCGAAGGGTAGCAGAGAAGTGAGGAGCGAAAAAATATAGAAGAGAGAAGTGCAGAGCTGATTTGAACCATCGAATTAGGAGGAAAAGTGTCAGCAAATTAGGGAGTTTGTGAGAAAGAGCTCCAGAAGATCTGCATGGAACAGAAGCAAATTTTGTGAATTTGCGAAGGTCGAGGAGATCTGGACCATTGGATCCAGAAGGGTACATGGTAGAGATCCACAGACTTCGGAGGAACAGTGATTCAGAGAAGAGCGAGGGTGGAGTGTGCAGAACTCTCAAAGCTCAAAGTCGTGAGGTCATCGTAGCTATCCATGAGGGAGGAGGCTTGGAAGAATATCTGCTAGTCCGAAGACTTAGCACTCCGAAGGTTTTGTGGAGAGGTGGTTTGGAATTAACCGAAGTGCCAGAGCCTAAAGTTACTGTGGGCCATTGATCCGAAAGAAGAGCATGGACCATTGATCTGTGAGGGGACATGTGGAGGATGGAGGTTCACTCCATTGGAAAGCCACTTCAGAGGATTTATGGAGTATGTATGCGGATTTGGTTGAAGCCCAAATTATAGAAAAAGAGACTAAGCCATCGATCTCAACAAGGAATGAGGATTGTTGATCCTGTTTCTATGGTTTTAGAAAATATTCACTTCGAAAGAATTGGTCGCTGCTTAAAGTGAAAACACCCAGAGTCTGGAGCTCCAAAGCGCCCTTTGGGTAGCCACCTAGTCATAGTTTGCGGTCACATACAGTTGCCACCAGATAAAAGTTGCTAAAGCTTGAGATTTGAGATTGAAGGCATGAGAAGCCAGAGAAGGTGCCCGAGGGGTTCGGGTCAGCACATACTTGCACCAGGTAGACAAAGAAGGCCCAAAATTGTTGGGTGTAAATAGA
The DNA here is from genome assembly GCA_009831015.1 of Picea engelmannii. Lineage (NCBI taxonomy): Eukaryota > Viridiplantae > Streptophyta > Pinopsida > Pinales > Pinaceae > Picea > Picea engelmannii. The sequence goes on along the minus strand of ML803460.1, from coordinate 140,970 downwards.
TTTGGCCCATAGCTTGGTACATGGTCGCTCGGTGGGGATTCTGTGGTATCGCAAAGATCCTCATTCGCTATTTCGAGTACGGGGAATAAATTATAGGCCCATGGATAAGGTTTTGTGGGTCTAGCAAAGGCCCTAAGAGTCGATCTGACTCTAGTTTTTGAACAATCCTAGACCGGGTGGTTGCACAACCCCTAGGAGAGAAGGGGAGCTGCATCAGTATAAAAATGTTGGATCAGGAAAAGTCACCAAAGCCCAAATTTTTGGAATAGTTTCTCGCTGTAGATTCCTTTGAGCACTGTGAGCCGTTGATCCCTGCCATTATTGAGAGGTCTGTCAATTCACGAGTTCATGACTTCGGTGGAGTGGAGGTGTTGAAGCTCCTAGAGCCTGAAGCTCTAGAGTTATGAATTAGCGCATGTTTCTAAGCACTTGGTCCCTGCCCATGGTCACATGTTGTTTCTGCCAAAAGAAAAAGGGGTTAGGACCCAAAAATTGTGATTTAAAAGGTATTTAAAAGGGGCTTAGAAAAAGCGCCCGTGGGTCTAGAATTTTACCTTCTTGAGAAATTAAGGACCTGTTTAATATTTTTGGGGCTCAACAAGAGCCCGAGAGATAATCCAACTTTGATTTAGAACGATCATACATCGGGAGGTCGAGCGGGCCCCATGTGAGTGTGGTGGTCTACATCAAGTGGTATCAGAGCCTAATCTTGTTTACAAAAAGGAGGAAAAGGAAGAGAAGACATAGCGCTGATGCTCTGTGAATATTGTTTGCAAGTGTGCAAGAATTAGTAGACAACCAAGAGGGATATAAGATAAAGTTAGTGTTGCTCTCAGTTGCAGAGGAGGATAAGAAGACAACCAGGTGGGTTGAAGGGAAAGAACCAGTTGTGTTCTTGAGGTAGAGAAGGAGAAAATGGCTATTGAAGGCCATAAGCAAGGTCAGAGAAGAGGCTGCCAACAAGTGAGAAAAGAGAATATGGATAAATATCTCAAGGAGATCCAAGAGGATATCGACAGGCTGATGTTGACAATGCAACATGAAGCACAAGAAAGTTGGAGGTATGAATGTCCCTTGAAGAAGAAAGCAAAGTTGCATGCCCAGTAGTTGGTTTCCAAGAGGCAACATAAGATATTGAGGAGGTGGATGAGGCAAGTTGAAGACCTCAGTGACATAGAGGAGATGGTTTACATTTGTGAACCAGAGGTTGGGGAGAACCTCAGTGAGGAGGAAGAGAGATCGACTAGAGATCTCATAGACTGCCAGGAGGATAGAGATGAACTTTTAGATTGCCATGTTGGAAATAAGAAGAGATCAGTTGAGGATATTGTAGACTGCCAGAAGGGAAGAAGTGAAAGTTTAGATTTCCTCATGGGAAATGAGAAGAGATCGATGGAAGATCTCACAGACTGTCAGGAGGGTAGAATATAAAATTATGATTGCCAAGTCGACAAGAAGGAGATGAGACTGTATGAGAGTCTCAATAACTCATAGGAGAGTTCAGATCAACCAGGTGTACTGGTAGGATAAGATCAACAACATTGGAGACTGATGATAGGAGGGATCAACATATCCCTTGGATTGAGCTTTGTAGGAGTTCATGTTTGTGAGGCAGTGATGCAACATGCATCCATAGAAGAGGTCACAGGGCCAAATATTTTAAACTTAACAATTTGTGTGATGCAGGTGCATAATAGGGACATCTAGCTATGGATTTCATGGAGGAGAAGGAGAAGACATTAGAATATTCCAAAGAAATGGATAAAGAAGAGAATTCAGTGGAATTTATCATAAATTTCAACAAAGGAGATGAATAGGAGGTGACTGTAGAATTGGAACCTACAACAGAGGAGAGAGAAACAAACACCATGGGTTTTGCTGATCTGTGTGAAGAGCTACAATCCATGGAGAAAAGGGTAATAGCACAAAGTAAACACATCCAATAGGTTAAGTTGGAATTGGATGAAGAAGAGGAGATGCATCAGAGCAGATTGCAAGAGAAGAGCCAACCAATAGATTAGCTGGAAACAAAGATAGAGGAGATTAGGAGGCTGGTGTTGGAATCAATGAAAAACATAGTCAACAACAGAGAAATATTGAGCAGAGGAGAGCCTACAACAGTAGGACAACAAAAATAATGAAAGAAATGAAGAGGGGCAGATGGAAAACTCCAGATTCAAGTTTGGGACCCTGAAGGATCTCAACAACAACATTAGGGGAGCCATGAGTAGGAGCTCATGATTTTTTCCAGTGAGGGAGTATGATGCAGGAGAATCGATCTACTTCATCAACACATTAGCAGACAATGCATCAATGCACTTGGAGGGAACAAAACCCAAGGAAGGATGTGCCAGTGCTTTCAAATTTTGAGCTGAATTTTAAATTTTAAATGCAAAATTCAATGTAATTAAAGTTTGAAGGCTCAAGGAAATCCGAGCCCCTGTCTTTGTACAAGAAAAGTTATTGTAATGTGTAGTGTCACCTTTAATGGTTGACAGTTAGGTGGATCTAGATCGGATTCAGATTAGATAGAGGTTAATTTCCATTTAATGTTAGTAGGTAGCTGGAGGGAAGGCTCGAGGAGCCCCTCTTTTGTAAAAGGATCTTTGTATAAAGAAATCATTAGTTGGTGGTTAGCTCATGAGAAGAGAAAGAGAGGAGAGGAGGAAGAACTGAGACTCTGTTGCAGTCTAGTTTTGTAAACATTGTACAAAAGCATTCATATATTAATATAAAGAGCAGATTTCCGTGCATATGAGTTTTGTATGTGTTTTATGAGTTTTATTAATGTATTTGAATGTTTTCCGTGTTTACTCATGTATGCCATGAATGATATTAGTTCATGTTATATTTCTTTGTAGGAATTACATAGATTTCCTTATCTGTAGTTTTCTGAGTGTTCTAGGATATTAGGCTTGTGCAAGGAGTGCACACCAAAGTTAGTGAAAAATCTATGAAGCCAGTGCAAGGAGTGCACTTGAACTCTGTTTCAAGTTCATAGAAGAGAGTTCCGGGTGGGCACACCATAATCATTCTTAAACTCATAAGAGAGGAAGACTGTGCAATTAGAAGGTGCACCAGAGTCACTGAACACTCTGAGAAGGAGGCCCTGCAAGGAGTGCATTGAGTAGGCAGAAGGAGTGCATGAGAATTCTATTTCGAGTTCTGTGAGAAGGTTAAAAGAGGGCACACCAGAAGGTAAAGCTCAGGGGAAACAATGCAAGTTTGCATAGAGAGAACAAGGCGTGCGTAAGTGAGCCTGAAAAGTTCAGGACTCAGAAGGAAAAATGTGCAAGGAGTGCACAAAGCTAACACACTGCTGAAGTGTTGGTCAAGCTGAAGAAAGAAAGCGCAAGGAGTGTGAAGGAATATTTTTGAAAAATATTCAAGTCTAAAATATTTTGAAGTTTCAGGAAAGCGAAAGGAGTGCACTAACATGTGTCAAGTTTCAAGCTCTGGAGGAAAGATCATGAGTGCCAGGAGGGCACAAAAAAATGTTAAAGGAGAAAAGGGCCGATACACTTAGAAATTTGGGCAAGTTCAAAGCTCAAGAGAAATAGTGCCATTGTGCACATAGAGCATTGCAAGGAGTGTAGAAGGCAAAGAGAATCCAAGTCTCAAACGACAGGAAAAGCATAAGTGTGTTCTCACACTTGACCAAAGTGTCAAAGAAATCTCAAGAAGAGCATCATTTTTCGAGAGCGCAGGCAGAGGCTAAACAAATTGCCCCGCAGGAAAGAGATTCAAAGGTCGAGCCTTTAAAAATTATTGAAAAAAATCCTTCATCAGAAGGAAAATGTAGTAGTAGTAGAGGAGGAAGCTACATGAGCCGTTGGACCAGTTGTAGGAGGAGAGATTGGCCATTATATTAAGCCCATAAAGGACGAGGTGCGTGCAGAGGAGAAAAACAAATCCCAACCTCAGGATCTGAGTGCATGGATCGAAAACCATTAGATACAGGTGAATTGCATGAACGTTAATCCTGGAAGTCCTTCATACTTTGTAAGTTCAACGAGTTTCATGTGTTAGGTGAAAATGATTCTAAAATTCTGAAGTTTCGAAGTCTAGAATTATTCTGGACCACTGATCAGAGGAGGAAATGCATTAGAGGATCACGTAGTTCGAAAGAGTGGCCATTCAGAAGATGAGAGGTATAAAGTGAATTGGGTTGAGAACACCCAGAGGCCCGAAGGCCGAAGCCAATCCTAACCATTGGCGTAAGAGACACATGTCACAAGATTGTTGATAGTTCAAAATTCATAAGTCTGGGAAACATAGGCGTGACGTGTCTTGGAGCGAGGACTCTTGAAGCTCCGAATAATGGAGAAAATCCTAGCCTTTGGTGCTAGGGGTACATGTCAGTAGATCTAGGAGTCTAGAGTCCTAAAAATCTAGAGGAATTTGGGTTTTATACTTTGGAGTCTCCCAAATCCCAAAGTTCCATAGAGGATGAGGGCCATTGATTTCAGTGGACATGTGGATGAAGGATATGCCCCTTCGTTATTTCGAAGTTCGGTGGAGGCAGGGTGTAGTGTTGTGGGGAATCCTGAAGTGCCGAAGGATGTAGTTAATATCGACCATCCATTTAAGGGGAACACATGGCTATTGATCCAGGGATCTGAAGGTCCAACACTCTGGAGGAGTTTATGAAGTGAAGTGTTTGGGTGGAAGTTTCCTAGAGTCTCGAAGACCGTAACTTACCCCAGCCATCGATGTGGAGTGGATATGTGGTAGACAATTAGACTCTCCATTAGTTCGACACTCTAGAGGATTGGTGGTGCTGTGCATCAAGGATTACCGAAGGCTAGAATCTTGGAGAAGATATCGATCGTCGGTTGATTGAGGGTTGTGCACCATAGATTTGAGCTCTTCACAAATTCTCCAATTTGACACTCCGGGGAATTGTAAGTTTGGGGTTGCGAGAACCGCTGAAGCCCATAGTAGATCTACACTGTAGATCAATGGAGAGTATGAGCCATTGGATCCTCGAGTGGTCTGGAAGTTCAACACTATGAGAGTATATGATGCAGAAGCATCCTTTCAACCTAATCACCCGCCAACATTCCATCTCATCAAAGTGCATTCAATAAGGGGAGAGGCGCCAACCCTCTCATTTTTCCTTGAATTTAAAAATTCAATGTATTTAAATGCAATTAAATGCTGTAAGGCTAGAAGAGCCGAGTTGATGACTTTGTACATGAAGTAGTTAGAGTCATATTTAATGGATGATAGTAGGTTGATCTAGATCCGATTCAAACTAGATGGTCAGTCAATGTAATCTACCTTAGTAGATAGGCACTGTAAATGGTGATTAGACACCACTAGAGTGGTTGGAGGGAAAGACTCAATGAATCCCCTCTTGTATAAATCTTTGTAACGTATACCCCATAGAGGCTGCTGAAAGTAGTTGAGAGTTGCTAAAAGTGATATAAAATCATTGTAAGACAAGGAGAGAAGAGTTGAGACTCTATTGCAGTCTAAGCCTACACCCATTGTAAATAGACATTCATATTAATACAAAGAGCAGTTTTTCCTGCCTATGATTGTTCTGTGTGTTTATGTGTTTTACGAATGGTTATCTCTATGTGTTTATGAATGTATGTTGTAGATGCATGAGATCCAGGTGAGTTTCATGAACCTTAAGTTTGGAAGTCCTTCAGACTTTGTAAGTTAGATGAGTTTCATGCGTTAGGTGCAAAGGATTCTGAACTCCTGAAGTTTCGAAGTCCAAAATTATTCTGGACAGTTGATCAGAGAAGGACACGCGTCAGAGGATCATGGAGTCTAGAAGACTGGAGGTATAAAATGAATTGGGTTGAGAACACCCATAGGCCTGAAGGTAGAGGCCAATCCTAGACATTGGCGTAAGAGACACATGTCACAAAATTTCCGATAGTTCAAAGTTCGAGAGTTTAGGGAACAAAGGCGTGAAGTGTTTTGAAGTGAGGATTCCCGAAGCTCCAAAAAATGGAGGGAATCCTAGCCATTGGTTCTAGGGGTATGTGTCAATATATATAGGAGTTCAGTGGCCTAGTAATCCTGACGAATTGTGGTTTTATACTTTGGAGGCTCCCGAAGCTTAGAGTCTTGGAGAGGATTAGGGAAGTTGATTTCAGTGGACACGTGGACGAAGGATCTACCCCTTCGTTAGTTTGGAGTTCAGAGGAGGAAGGGTGTAGTGGAAGTTGATCCAAGGATCTAAAGGTCTAGCATTCTGGAGGAGTTTATGAAGTGAAGTGGTTGGATGGAAGTTTCCTAGAGTCCCAAAGGCAGAAACTCACCCCAACCGTCGATCTGGAGTGGATATGTGGCAGGCGATTAGACCCTCCCTTAGTTCAATATTCCTAAGGATTGGTGGTGTTGTGCGTCAAGTATTCCAAAAGGATGGAGTCCTGGAGAAGATCTCGACTGTCGGTTGACTGAGGGATATGGACCGTAGATTTGAGATATTCACAAATTCGCCAATTCGGTGCTTCGGGGAAATGGAAGTTTGGGGTTGTGAGAACCTATGAAGTCTGGAGGCCCGGAGTATATATACACCATAGATCAGCGGAGAGTGTGAGACATTGGATCCCCGAGTGGTCTAGAAGTTCGACACTCTGGGGGTATAGTAGTGTTGGAGCATGCAAAGTCACCGAAGCCCAAATTTCTGGAATCGTTTCTTGACGTAGATTCCTATGAGTGCTGTCATCCGTTGATCCGTGTCATTGTTTGGAGGTATGTCAGTTCGCGAGTCCATGACTTTGAAGGAGTGGAGGTGTCGAGGTGTTGAAGCTATCGGAGCCCGAAGCTCCAGAGTTTTAAATTAGTGCACATTGCTAAGTTCCTTATCCCTTCTCATGGTCACATGCTGTTTCTGCTAGAAGCAAAAATGGATAGGGCCCAAAAATTATGATTTAAAAGGTATTTAAAAGGGGCTTAGGAAAAGTGCCCGCGGGTCTAGAATTTGACCCGATCGAGAAATTAAGGACATGCGTAAGATTTTGGGGGCTCAACAAGAGCCCTAGAGATGATCCAACTCCAATTTAGAATGATCCTAGATCACGAGGTCGCGTGGGCCCCAGGTGACGGTGGGGGTTTGCATCAGGATTTTGTTAGAATCATCCTCCATTCTAGGATCCAAATTATGAAGAGACAATCTAATGGGTGTACTTTTGTCATGTTTTTCAGTTGAACCTTGCTTCTTCAAGAGATCATATTTGTCAACAGTATTAACTACCTCAACCACCAATCCCATCTCCCATAACTGGTCACGTGGCTCCATATAGATCAGGTACACTATAAGGTGTATTTTTATGCTTTGCAAGAATAAGTTAGATTGTTAAACAAACTTCCTAATTTCTTCATCAAAATAAGTCAGCTTCACCTCACCCAAATTGTTGCAGACTCCCTTTCCTCCAAAGGGCTACACAACCTCTCGGTCTAGGATCATTCAATTTGTCGAACCGAATGGTTCGTCGAGATCCTGATGGAACTAATTAACTTGACACAGACCCTTTACCTCCTTGATGCAGGTTATGTGACAACCACAGACCCTCTCCTTCTTAACATCAACATATGCTAGATCTCTGTGCTAGGCTTCCTTCTTGATACGACCACAAAATTCGACCGTGGGCGAGCTCCTTTTTTTCTTCCATACATCAAAACTTTCGCAAACTGCTCGATCCCCTTTTCCCCAATTCTGAATCGACAAATTCTTCGAGACCAGATCTACGGTCCATGTTCCTCTTGTGATCAACGATTGTGATCAACTCACGAGTTTAGACTTCGCGAGTCCTCTCTTCTCCTGACTCTGTCCTTCCTGATTTTCGAATCAACGAAGTGTCAATCCCCACTCCACGTGTCCTATCACAATGGATGACCAATATTACTTCGGCTCTTAGTTATTCGAGTATTCTCTTCTTGACTTTTCTCAAAGGGTTATTCCTCCGAACTTCATGGATCTTTTCCATGTGCCTTCTAGATCCAATGGTCCAGAATCACTTCACGCCTCACGACTTCGCGAAGATCTCTGTTCACACCCGAAAAGCCTCCCGAAGTTCCTTCTCCCAAACTTTTGCCACTTGTCTCTCCTGACGATGGATAATTTCACTATCTTCGGGGCTTCGACGAGTCCTCGACCCATTTTACACACTTAGCGCAAATTCTTTCTTTCAAGACTTAGGCTATTCTCGAACTCCTTCTGCACTCCTTGCAGAGTTTTGCGCAAACTCTTCTACGACTTTGCTCAGCTCAAAAACCTTCAAAGTTCACTGTTCCTCTGTGGACTTCCTCGTGCCCTCCTGGAAGTTCCGTTCTCTTCCTCCTAAGCTTGTAATATGGACTTACAGTATCTTTGGCGCACTCTTTGCGCTCAACTCCGTTCTTCGACGACTTCTCCCTTAGCTCACATAAGGGTTTAAGGAATCTCCTTTGTCGTTGCACTCTTGTAAAGCCTTCCTCCCTCAGAATGTTCAGTAATTCTGGGATTCTCATAAGGGTTCCAACACTTATAATAGTGTTACTCTTGTACACTCTCATACTTTCTCTATGCCCTCTTAGTAGAGTGTTTCAGAGTGTTCAGTAACTATGGGCTGTGCTTCCTCCTACATAATATTTCTTTCCAAGGTACTTAACCACCTTGAAATTCCCCCCTGAGTCTGTGAATTACCCTGGTATGCCCTCTTGACAGTCTCTCTTCTGACTCCACCAAGTTCAGACACACACTCCTCACGTCAACTCACATAGTTTTCTCTCTTTGTCTTGCACTTAGCCTAGAGAACCAAACCTAATCCAACACACTTACGGATAGAAAAATGTATCTCTATCCCCGTGGATGATTTCTAAGATTCATATACAATTCAAATGCATACAAATGACATTCATAACACAACATCCATTACACAAAATTTGAAAATAGGAAAAACTGTTATTTTCTATTAATGGTAGAATGTCAAATTACAATAGTGAATTCCAAGCTACAACTGAGTCCCGACTCTCTGTGTTTCTCTCCTGGCTAACTCTAACTTAGCTAACATCCTACAAGCCCATGCAACCCAAAATCTCCTTTGCAAAAATTACAAATATTTATACAAGAGGGGATCGATGAGCTTCCTTCGCAAGATAAACTAGTGGTGTCAAATCACCATTCAAAATGCCTGTCTAATGAGAAAATTACAATGATGGAAATCTTCTCCAAATCGGATGCAGATCCCTACTGCCATCAACCACTTAATGGCAACCTTATCTCTAGCTTGTGTGAAGGCACAACTTGGCTCTTCCATTTTGTCATCATTAAATGCCTGGATCACTCTTTTGATTCTCGAGGTAAAATGAGAGGGCGATGCCTCCCCCTTTATTGAATGCGCACCATACAAATTAATTGACTGACACATGCTGAGGTGGAGCGATGCTCCTGCATCATACTCCATGGATAAAAAAATCATGAGCTCCTGCTCATGAGATTTCCAATGTGGCTGAAATCCTCCTGGATCCCAAAATTTCTCCTGGAGTTGTCTCTCTGCTCCTCTGCTTCACTGCTTCTGCTTCCGCATCTCCCATGTTGCTCGTGCATGCTTCCTTCTGTTCAACTTCATCTTGCTGATGGATTCCTCTGTCGACCCTAACATCAACTTCCTTATCTCCTCGACCATCTCATCCAACTGCTCCATCAGATGGCTCTTCTGTTGCAGACTAGCTCACTACACTTCTTCCTTGTCCATGGGTAAATTGCACTGATCTCTAAAGTTGTCTTCTTCATCTCTTGTGGTATTAACTTGCTACTCTACTGTAGTCTCCACTCTTGCAGTCTTCTCATCATTGGGATTCTACTCAGCTTCCTCTTCTGACAGATTGACTCCTATCATTTCTCCAGCTGGTTTCATTCTAGCTTCCACCAATTGCTCCTCATGTTGGTGTGTCTCCTCTAGTATGGATATCTTATGACAACCACCTTCTGGTTCTAGATTATTTAACCAATCCTCCAGTGCCTTTAACTCCAATTTCCACTGAGTGAGAAACTCAACTGGTTGTTCTCCTTCTGTTGGGATAGACTTCAATATCTGTTCCCCCTCCCTTATGACAGTCTCAACTTGCTGTCCTTCTGTTGCATTCGCAACATTTGTGCTCGCCTCTCCTCAACAACTTGGTAGGAATATCTCAACTCCTCCAATGATCATAACTATCCTCTGATCCTCCTCCTTTGTGATGGAAGTTTTCAACTTCTCATCATCTTCATTCACATGCCTCAAAATTCCGTGCGAACTTTCCTCTGAGCGAGGTCTTCCTTCAGCCTCCTCTTCATCTATCAACATCCTCTGACATGAAATATCATTTGAGCTCATTTCTTCCCCCTTTCCCACTTGGAAAATTGGGATGTCTCCTCCACCCACCTGGCAGCTTATGAGATCCATTGATCCCTTCCCATTTCCCACCTGACAACCTATGAGAACCTTTCCATATCTCTTTCCCTCATCATTGATATTTTTAGCATACCTCAGCCACCTTTTTAACACCTGTTGCTGCCCTCTCACCAACAAATTCCAAACATGCCATTTAGCTGTCCTCTTCAAAGGCCATTAGTACCTCCAGTGCACCTTTTCCTCCTGCTGCATTTTGAATGCTAGCTTCTCCATCTGTGATTTGATTTCACTAATCTCCTTGTCCATCTTTGCTTTACTTTCCTGTGGGTAGATTCTTCCTTGAATGCATTCATGAATTCCAATTTCCATCTTGCTGCACCTACAACCCAACTGGATGTTTACCATCTGCTGCACACCTTGCAACAATCTCAACAAAATATCACACTCTGTCTCCCTTGCCTACATAAATCAATTTTGCATTAGCTCTGATACCACTTGCTACAGACCCCCTTTCCTCCAAAGGGATGCTTGACCTCCTAGTCTAGGATATTTTAAATCGTCGAACCAAATGGTTCGTCGGGATTCTGATGGAACTGATTAACTTGACACATGCCCTTTACCTCCTCAGTGCAGGTTATGTGGCACCCATGGACACTCTCCTTCTTAACATCAACATATGCTAACTCTCTGTGCTAGGCTTCCTCCTTGATACAACCACGAACATCTACCATGGGCCAACTCCCTTTGTGCTTCCGTACTTCAGAAATTTTGTGAACTGCTTGCTCCCCTTTTCCCCGATTCTGAATCGAATAATTCTTCGGGACCAGATCTATAGTCCACGTTGCTCTCGTGATCAATGATTGTGATCAACTCACGATTTTGGAATTCATGATTCCTCTCTTCTATTGACTCTGACCTTCCTGATTTTTGAATTAGTGAAGTGCTGATCCCCACTCATGTTTCCTATCCCAATGGATGACCAAGATTACTTCATCTCTCAGTTCTTCGTGTATTCTCCTCTTGACTTTTCTTGAAGGGTTCTTCCTCCGAACTGCGTGGATCTCTGCCACATGTCTTTTGGATCCAATGGTCCATAATCACTTCGTGCCTCACGACTTCACGAAGATCTTTGTTCGAGCCCGACAAACCTCCCGAAGTTCTTACTCGTGAACTTCTACCACCTGTCTCTCCCGACGATGGATAATTTCACTGTCTTCGGGGCTTCGGTGAGTCCTCGACCCCTTTTGCACACTTAGAAAAAATTCTTTCTTTAGATACTTAGGCTATTATTGAACTTCTTCTGCACTCCTTGCAGAGTTCTGCGTAGACTCTTATGTGACTTTTCTCAACTTGAAAACCTTCAAAGTTCACCATTCCTCTGTGGACTTCCTCGTGCCCTCCTGGCAGTTCTGTTCTCTTCTTCCTGAGCTTGTAATATGTACTTACAGTATCTTTTGTGCAGTCCTTGCACTCAGATATTTTCTTTGGCGACTTCTCCCTTAGCTCAAGAAAGGGTTTAAGGCATCTCCTTTCCTTTGTTGATGCACTCTTGCAAATCCTTCCTCCCTCAAAATGTTCAGTAATTTTGGGATTCTCTTAAGGGTTCCAACACTTTTAACAATTTTACTCTCGTACGCTCTCGTACGTGCTCTATTCCCTCCGGGCAGAGTGTTTTAGAGCTTTCAGTAACTCTGAGCTGTGCTTCCTCCTACACAGTCTTTCATTCCAAGGTACTTAACCACCTTGAAATTCCCACCCGAGTTTTTGAATTAACCTAATATTCCCTCTTGGCAGTCTCTCTTCTGACTCCACTAAGTTCAGACATGCAATCCTCAAGTCGGCTCACAAAGTTTCCTTTCTCTGTCACGCACTCCTTGCTCTTAGCCTAGAGAACCAGACCTATTCCAACACACTTGCGAATAGAAAACTGTATCTCTATCCTTGCAAATGATTTCTAACATTCATCTACAATTCAAATGCATACAAATGACATTCATAACACAACATCCATTACACAGAATTTGAAAACAGGAAAAACAGTCATTTTCTATTAATGTTAGAATGTCAAATTACAATAGTGAAGTCCGAGCTACAACTGAGTCTCGACTCTCTGTGTTTCTCTCCTAGCTAACTCTAACTCAACTAACGTCCTAGAACCCCTTACAACCCAAACTCTCCTTTGCAACAATTACACATATTTATACAAGAGGGGTTTGACGAGATTCCCTCACAAGCTAAATTAGTGGTGTCAAATCACCATTCAAAATGCATGTCTAATGGGAAAATTACAATGATGGAAATCTGCTCCAAATCACATGCATATCCCTCCTGTCGTCAACCACTTAATGGTGACCTTATCTCCAGCTTGTGCGAAGGAAAAACTTGGCTCTTCCAGCTTGTCATAATTAAATGCCTGGATCACGGTTTTGATTCTCGAGGAAAAATGAGAGGGAAGTGCCTCTCCCTTTCTTGAATTTGTACCATACGAATTAATTGATTGGCGTGTGCAGAGGTGGAGCGATTCTCCTACATCATACTCCATGGATACAAAAATCATTAGATCCTCCTCATGAGCTTTCCAATGTGGTTGAAATCCTCCTGGATCCCAAAATTTCTCCTGGCGCTGTCTCTCTGCTCCTCTTCTTCGCTGCTTCTGCTCCTGCATCTCCCCTACTGCTCATGTAAGCTTCCTTCTGTTAAGATTTGTATTGCTGACCGCTTCTTCTGCCAACCCTAACATCAACTTCCTTATATCCTCGACCACCTCTTCCATCTTCTCCATCGACTGGCTCTTCTATTGTAGAATATCTCGGTGCACTTCTTCCTTGTCCATGGGTAAATTACACTGATCTCCCAAGTTATCTTCTTCATCTCTTGTGGTCTTATCTTTCCACTCTACTGAAGTATCCACTCTTGCAGTCTTCTCATCACTGGGGTTCTTCTCAACTTCCTCTTTTGATAGATTGACTCCTATTAGTTCTCCGACTGGTTCCATTCCAACTTCCACTAACTGCTCCTCATGATGGTGTGTGTCCTCTAGTATGGATATCTTATGGAAACCACCTTATGGTTCCAGACTATTTAACCAATCCTCCAGTGCATTTAACTCCAATTCCCACTGAGTGAGAAACTCAAATGGGTGTTCTCCTTTTATTGGGATAGACTTCAGTATCTGTTCCCCCTCCCTTACGATAGTCTCAACTTGCTGTCCTTCTGTTGCATCCACAACATTTTCACTTGCCTCTCCTTGACAACTTGGTAGGAATATCTCAACTCCTCCAATGATCAGAATGGTCCTCTGATCCTCCTCCTTTGTGATAGAAGTTTTCAACTTCTCATCATTTTCATTCACACGCCTCACAATTCCGTGCGAACTTTCCTCTGAGCGATGTCTTTATTTTACCTCCTCTTCATCTATCAACATCCTCTGACGTGAACTCTCTGTTGAGCTCATTTCTTCCCCCTTGCCCACCTGGAAAATTGGGATGTATCCTCTGCCCACCCGAAATCTTATGAGATCCACTGATCCCTTCCCATTTCCCACCCGACAACCTACGGGACCCTTGCTAGATCTCTTTCCCTCATCACTGATATTTTCAGCATACCTCAACCACCTTTTTAACACCTGTTTCTACCCTCTGGCCAACAACTTCTGAACATGCCATTTAGCTATTCTCTTCAAAGGCCATTCATACCTACAATGCACCTTTGCCTCTTGTTTCATTTTGAATGCTATCTTCTCCATCTGTGCTATGATTTCACTGAGCTCATTTTCCATATCCACTTTGATTTTCTATGGGAAAAATATCCCTTGACTGCGTTCCTGACTTCCAACGACCATCTTGCTTCACCTACAACCCACCTGGCTATTTACCATCTGCTGCACACCTTGCAACAACCTTAATAGAATATCACACTCTGTCTCCCTTGCCTACATAAATAAATTCTACATTATCTCTGATACAACTTGTTGCAGATCCCCTTTCCTCCAAAGGGCTGCGTGACCTCTCGGTCTAGGTTCGTTCAAGTTGTCGAACCTAATGGTTCGTCCGACTCCTGATGGAACTAATTAACTTGACATTAGCAATTTACCTCCTCGGTGCACGTTATGTGGCACCCGTGGACCATCTCCTTCTTAACGTGAACAGATTCTAGCTCTCTGTGCTAGGATTCCTCCTTGATATGACCACGGACTTTGAATGTGGGCCAGCTCCCTTCATGCTTATGTACTTCAAGACTTTCACAAATTTCTTGCTCCCCTTTTCCCTGATTCTGAATTGATGAATTCGTCGAGACCAGATCTACAGTCCACGTTCCTCTCATGATCAATGGCTATGATCAACTCACAAGTTTGGACTTTTCAAGTCCTCTCTTCTCCCGACTCTTTCCTTCCCAATTTTTGAATAAGGGAAGTGCCGATCCCCACTCCACGTGTCCTATCCCAATGGAGGACCAAGATTACTTCGACTCTCAGTTCTTTAGGTATTCTCCTCTTGACTTTTCTCAAAGGGTTCTTCCTCCGAACTGCATGGATCTATGCCACATGTCTTATGGATCAAATGGTTCAGAATCACTTCACGCCTCATGACTTCACGAAGATCTCTGTTCGCACCCAGTAAACCTCTTGAAGTTCCTGCTCCCAAACTTCTACCACTTGTCTCTCCCGACGATGGATAATTTCACTGTCTTTGGGGCTTCAATGAGTCCTCGACCCCTTTTGCACACTTAGCACAAATGATTTCTTTTGATACTTAGGATATTCTCGAACTCCTTCTGCACTCCTTGCAGAGTTTTGCGTAGACTCTTTTGCAACTTTTCTCAAATTGAAAACCTTCAAAGTTCACCGTTCCTCTATGGACTTCCTCGTTCCCTTCTAGAAATTCCATTCTCTTTCTACTGAGCTTGTAAGATGTACTTATAGTATCTTTGGCGCACTCCTTGCGCTCAACTCCGTTCTTTGATGACTTCTCCCTTAGCTCATAGAAGCATTTAAGGCATCTCCTTTCCTTTGTTAGTGCACTCTTGCAAAGCCTTCCTCCCTCAGAATGTTCAGTAATTCTGGGATTCTCTTAAGGGTTCCAACACTTCTAACAATGTTACTCTTGTACACTCTTGTACTTGCTCTATGTCCTCCAGGAAGAGTGTTTCAGAGTGTTCAGTAACTCTGATCTGTGCTTCCTCCTACATAGTCTTTCTTTCCAAGGTACTTAACCACCTTGCAATTTCCCCTTGAGTTTGTGAATTAACCTGGTATGCCCTCGTGGCAGTCTCTCTTCTGACTCCACCGAGTTTAGACACACACTCCTCATGTTGACTCACAAAGTTTCCTCTCTCTGTTGTGCACTCCTTGCACTTAGCCTAGAGAACCAGACCTAATCCAACACACTTGCAGATAAAAATCTATATCTCTATCCATGCAAACAATTTCTAACATTCATCTACAATTCAAATGCATACAAATGACATTCATAACACAACATCCGTTACACAGAATTTGAAAACACAAAAGACTGTCATTTTATATTAATGGTATAATGTCAAATTACAATAGTGAAGTCCGAGCTACAACTGAGTCCTGACTCTCTGTGTTTATCTCCTGGCTAAATCTAACTGAGCTAACCTCCTACAACCCCCTACAACCCAAAATATCCTTTGCAACAATTACAAAGATTTATACAAGAGGGGCTCAACGATCTTCCCTCACAAGATAAACTAGTGGTGTCAAATCACCATTCAAAATACCTGTCTAATGGGAAAATTACAATTATGGAAATCTGTTCCAAGTTGGATGCAGATCCCTCCTGCCATCAACCACTTAACGATGACCTTATCTCTAGCTTGTGTGAAGGCACAACTTGGCTCTTCCATATTGTTATCATTAAAAGCCTGGATCACGCTTTTTATTCTCGAGGAAAAATGAGAGGGCGACACCTCTCGCTTTCTTGAATTCACATCATACGAATTAATTGACTGGCACTTGCTAAGGTGGAGTGATGCTCCTGCATCATAAACTCAACTCCACCTCACCCAACCACTCAAAAAATCCTTGCTTCATTAATTCCTTTATGTATCATTTACAGTACTTTCAAGGTTGTTCCCTCTCAGTTACCAGTTTGGTTTCTTTTATTAATCAAAACGTGATTGCATGCTTCAAAATTACATCATATGAAGTCTTAAGCATAATTATAGTCTTGGGGGAAAACAAGGTGTTACACTGTCACGACTGGCGAGAAATGTCCACCACAAACACCACTATGGAATTCTTGAATTAATTCTATGGAATTTGAATGATCCAAACATCTTTACAATATTCCATTGAAATTTGTTCTAAAAAATACACCAGATACTAGAACATAATGGTTTGTTTTCATTTTCATAGTTCTTCTTTCTTTAGAAGACATCTCAATAGGAAACTGACTAGATTTAAAATAGAATATTATATCCTTATACCATTATGAGTTTTCCAAACTTGTTCCTTGTATTATTACATTAAATCCATTCGAAGGAGAAATATCCACAACTTCAATCTGGTTGGGTATGTGTTATATTCTTTGCATGTGTGTGTGTGGGCACGTCAGATATGACAACTATGTCTGACGATCCCTCGTACTAGTGCTCTATTTGTGCCATGTGCGTCGGGCGCTTTCCTAGGGGGGTCCCAGGGGGGGGTAGGTATGCCCCCCCCTAGTTACGCACAACGTTCGACACTAGGCGTAGCCCGGGGCCGACAGGGTTTGGGGCAATGCCCCAAAATTTTGTTTTGGGCGGTTTTTTCTATTTTTAGCGGTTTACTAAAAATAATCCCGGTTTTAGGTATTAGGGTTTTGGTATCTACAGAATAACTAAAAACATTGTATATATTGTATAGTGGATGGTGAAATTCGATATAATGAATATAATAAAGGTTTTCCTGATTGAGGGTTTCCAGTATATATCTCTGTGTACTATGTGAATGAGCCATTGATTAAATTATGTTTTTCTTAAGAATCTATATGCATTGCTTTACTTCACAGGTTTAAAACTTACATGTGGTATCAGAGCTCATTTTTGGCTTCAGAGGGACACCTTTGTTGTTGAGGGTTTGGCTCGGTCTTGATAGATCAAGTTTATCTTGG
>ML803460.1:103709-123073 GCA_009831015.1 Picea engelmannii | reverse complement strand
CAAGTACACATGCAGACCGTGATGTATGGTTGATCGACTCAGGTGCGTCATACCATATGACTCCTCACAGGGAGTGGTTCTCTGAATATGAAAAATATGATGGTGGTGATGTATTCCTAGGAGATGACTCGACAACAAAAATCCTAGGACGTGGAAGGGTTAAATTGTTGCTAAAAGATGGAAGGATTAGAACTCTCCCTGGGGTTCTACACATTCCAAAACTAGCTAAGAGCCTAATATATGTAAGCAATATGGATGATGCAGGAGTGGATACTATATTTGGAAAGAACACTTGCAAGATGGTACGAGGAGCAATGGTGTTGATGAGGGGAGTTCGGTGTGGAAATTTGTACAAGTTGTTGGGAAGCACTTATACTAATGGGTGTAACATTTCTGTTGTCCTTGAGTAGACAAATAAAGAAGACAAGACCAATATCATCCCTGAAAATAAGACCATGCCGTGGCATCAAAGACTGGGGCATATTGGAGAAAAGGGCCTTCAAACACTACACGGTAAAGGCATGGTTGGAGGTATGTCTAATTGCACTTTGGATTTTGATTTCTGTGAACATTGCATATATGATAAACAAAATCGAGTAATATTCCCATCTGGCTCTACAAGAGCAAAGGGGATCTTAGAGTTGATACACAATGATGTGTTTGGACCTGTTCCTGTTCCATCCCTAGGTAAATTTGTTTATTATGTTTCATTCATAGATGATTTTTCAAGGAACACATGGATTTATTTTCTTAGAAAGAAATATGAGGTATTTGATAAATTTAAAGAGTTTAAGGCTCTGGTAGAAAATCAGATAGAGAAGAAAATAAAGGTATTAAGAACAGATAATGGTGGAGAATTCTGCGGAAATGAATTCGAAGAATTCTGTAAGAAGTGTGGTATAGAAAGGTAGAAGACTAGTCCATACACTCCTCAGCAGAATGGAGTTGTAGAAATGATGAACAAGACATTGATGGAAAAAGCAAGGATCATACTTAGCGGTGCCGGGTTAGGACAAGAATTCTGGGCAGAGGCAATGGGTACAACATGTTATCTGGTCAATCGATCACCTTCATCAGCGTTGGATGATAAAACTCCACATGAGGTATGGTCTGGAAAGAAACCGTCTCTTCAACATCTTAGAGTGTTTGGTTGTGATGCTTATGTACATGTTCCAAAGGAAAATAGAAGTAAGATGGATAAAAATGATGAAAAGTGTATTTTTATTGGTTATTTGGAACCCAGAAACCAAGAAAACTGTTTACATTTGAGTTGTTGTTTTCAGAGAGGTAAAATATGTGTCCACACATGAATTCCTACCAACGCAAGATGAACCTGATAAAATAGAGCTTGAGTTGGATGATGCAAAATCTGAATCATATGAAGAAGAGGAACCAGAAGAAGAAGAAGAAGAACCTCATACCCTAGTATTGAGGAGATCAATGAGAGATAGAAGGCAATCAGAAAGGTATAGTCCACTTGATTTTCGTTCCAATTTTGCTTTATCTATTACTGATGATGATCCCATAACTGTCAGGGAAGCAATGAATTTAGAGGATAGTAAACTTTGGAAGAAGGCCATGGTTGAAGAAATGGATGCCTTGGATAAGAATGAGGCATGGGATATAGTGGAGTTTCCAGCTGGAAGAAAATCAGTTGGTAGAAAATGGTTGTTCAAGAAGAAGTTTAATGCACAAGGTAAAGTGGAGAAATACAAAGCTTGGTTAGTAGCAAAAGGTTATTCCTAGGTAGAGGGAATTGAATTTGGTGAGATTTTTTCTCCTATTTCTAAGTTAACTTCTATTAGATTTATTTTATCTATTGCTGCTGCTTTTGATCTTGAAGTGGAACAGATGGATGTGAAGACAACATTCCTACATGGCGATATGGAAGAAGAAATCTACATGAAGCAGCCATAAGTCTTTGCAGTGAAGGGAAAGAAATAGCCGTTCTGTAAGCTAAAGAAGTCATTATATGGTCTGAAGAAATCACGTAGTATGTGGTACCAAAAGTTTGACACATACATCCTTGGATTGGGATTTGTAAGAAGCAGGGCTGATCACTATGTATATTCCAAGAAGGTTGGTAATCTCTTCATTTATGTAGTGTTGTATGTTGATGACATGTTGATGGTAG
This sequence comes from Picea engelmannii, assembly GCA_009831015.1. Classification (NCBI taxonomy): domain Eukaryota; kingdom Viridiplantae; phylum Streptophyta; class Pinopsida; order Pinales; family Pinaceae; genus Picea; species Picea engelmannii. Next base: position 120,939 of record ML803460.1, on the reverse strand, counting down.
GAAATAACATGGATGTTATCAAGGAGGTGAAATCACAACCATCCTCCAAATTTGACATGAAGGATCTTGGTGCTGCTAACTTCATTCTGGGAATGGAGATTAAAAGAGATCGTGCAAACAGGAAACTCTGGTTGAATTAAAGAAAATATGTTGAGACGATATTGCAGAGGTTTAATATTCATGGAAGTAAACCGGTCAAGGTTCCTATTCCTATAGGTGTAAAGTTATCTGCAGATCAATGTCCCAAGACACAAGAAGAAGAAGAGGACATGTCCCATGTTCCGTATGCTAGTGCAGTTGGTAGTTTGATGTATACAATGGTATGTACTAGACCAGACATTGCACATGTAGTGAGATTTTTGAGCAGGTATATGTCAAAACCAGGGAAGGAGCATTGGAAAATAGTAAAGAAGGTCTTTAGGTATCTTTGTGGCACTACTAGTTATGGATTGTGCTACCAAGGAAGACCAGGATTGGACAGAGTGGTGGACATACATGGCTTTGTTGATGCAGACTGGGCTGGAGATATGGATTGCAGAAGATCTACAAGTGGGTATGTGTTTAACCTATTTGGAGGAGAAACCAGTTGGATGAGCAAAAGACAGGTTGTAGTGGCACTCTCAACTATAGAAGTTGAATACATGGTAACCACTCATGCAAGCAAGGAAGCAATATGGTTACAAAGATTGTGTTCAGGTATTGGGTTGGTACAACAAGCAATGATATTAGATTGTGACAGTCAGAGTGCAATCTTCCTGGCAAAGAACCCAACTTACCATTTGAAGACAAAGAATATTGATGTAAAGTATCACTTTGTGAGAGACATGGTTGAGGAAAAGAAGGTGTTGCTGGAAAAGGTTGACACTTTGAAGAATGTTGCAGATTTATTGACAAAGTCTGTGAGAACAAAAAAATTCTCCTGGTGTAGAGTAACAATGGGAATTGCTACCCTGGATTGTTGACTATATAATCCCCTGGACCCCTGGATGCAAAGAAAACAACAAGTGGGAGAATGTTGGGTATGTGTTATATTCTTTGCATGTGTGTGTGTGGGCGCGTCAGATATGACAACTGCGTCTGGCGATCCCTCGTACTAGTGCTCTGTATGTGCCGTGTGCACCGGGTGATTTCCTAGGGGGGTCCCAAGGGGGGGTAGGTATGCCCCCCCTGGTTACGCATAGCATTCGACACCGAGCGTAGCCCAGGGCAATGCCCCCAAATTTTTTTTTGGGCGGTTTTTGCTATTTTTAGCGGTTTACTAAAAATAATCCCAGTTTTAGGGATTAGGGTTTTGGTATCTACGGAATACCTAAAAACATTGTATATATTGTATAGTGAATGGTGAAATTCGATATAATGAATATAAGAAAGGTTTTCCTGGTTGAGGGTTTTCGGTATATATCTCTATGTACTATGTGAATGCACCATTGATTAAATTTTGTTTTTCTTAAGAATCTATATGCATTGCTTTACTTCATAGGTTTAAAACTTACAAATCTCTGTCATTTATTTGCATAACCCTTTCCCCTTGACAACTTTCAAAGGTTTAATTTCTAGATCATATTGTTGAATTTTTTCCAACCAATTTGGCCATCTTCCTTCTCTAAGTTGTTGATTGAGCAACATTTTTACTAGTGAGTGTGGGACATAAGCAATGATGTGAGTTGATATAATGTAAGTCTTGAAGTGAACAATTTCTTTAACCAATGAAAGAGCTTGTTTTTCAATGATAGATTAATTTAACTCATAATCATGTAATGTTTTACTCATGAAAGCAATTGTGAGTTCTTCCATATTATGATTTTTTTGAGTAAGGATGGAGTCAATTGTTTCATCCAAGGAAAATGAATACAATATGAATTATTTTCCAAAATTAGGGATAACAAGAATAGAAGAAATAGTAATGGCATGTTTAATTCCCGTGAAGGATTTTTGAATATCAAGTGTCCACTCGAAGTTTTGATCTTTCTTCAACAACTTATTTTTTGGCTTGACGATAGTACCATAGTCAGGGACACCATGTTGAACAAATTTTATCTTCCTAAAGAAAGATTGTGCTCCTTTTCTTGATTCCAATGGGTTTAGGTTATTTATTGCATTGATTCTTTCTTGGTCAATCTATACTCCTTTTCTTACAATATGGCCTAACAACTTTCCTTGAGTTATGGAAAACAAGAGTTTTTAGGGATTTAAAGATACTCCATATATTCTTCATCTTTCAAAAACATGTCTGAGATGCTTGATATGCATTTCTCTTATTTTTGAATAAACTATTAGGTCATGTTGATAATATGCCATAAAATTTCCAATGAAATCTTTAAAAACATGATCCATTTCTCTTTGGAATGTTGCATCGGTGTTTTTCAATCCAAATGGAATTCTAATATAAGAATAAGTTCCCCACGGTGTTACAAATGTTGTTTTTGATCTATCTTCTTTGGCCACCAAAACTTGGTTGTAACCTAAGAATATGTCTAGCATAGACATTAATAAAATACATCACTGGCTGCAAGATGAACAAGGACAAGAGATAGGGGGATATAATTCCACGAGAGAGGGGGCTAAAGGGGCTAGGTATTTTTATTATATTTTATTTACCCATTTTTGGTTCTAATGGAGAAAAGGGGTTACATTAGATTCTTGGGGAGACCATGTGGTTCTTGGTTCTTGTAATTATATAAAACCTGCCCGTGGGTTGTTTGGGGGTTGTTGTTCTTTGTTCTTGGTTCTTCTTTTCATTTTGAGAATTCCTCATTCACTCTTGCTGGTTTGTGTGCTCTTGGTTGGAGCATGGAAACAAATGGTTAGAGGAGGAGAACCATTATGGGATGGATGTGGGGAATTACTGATCATTCCATGTTGGAATGGATGCCTATGGGCATGATATTGATGGTAGTTCTAAAATAACTGTCACAGCTGAGAATCCTTGGAGTTTCTAGCATGGCGATTTACTGACCAGTAGCACTGGAGCCCTGGGAGAAATGGAACAACCTGAGGGACTGCATGGCAAAGAAATGGGTTCATTTATTTGGGTTGTGCAGGTTGAAGGGGAAAGAGAGCTAGAAATTAGGATTTCTATGTCATTGGGAAAACCTGAGAGCTACTTAAATAATTGTCGTGTGTTTTAGATTTGGCCTAGGACATGTACTTGTGGATTCATAGCCCTGGATTTGAGGTGAATTGATGTTGAGAATTGGAACAACAATGTATATGGTTGAGAGGAAAATCCTTGGTCTACAACCAGTTGGTGATAGTTTAATTAAAGATAAGTACTCTCTGTGTTTTGTATATTTATACTCCACTGTGTATTATTATTATCTATGAGATTTATATTTATATTGTGCTTTCTTGTTGGTTATTTTTTTGCATGGCACATTGTTCCTTTCTTGGTTGGTGTAGCATGAATCTTGATTATTGCATGTGTGGTTATTGCAATATTTCAAGATTCTTTTCGAATTAACTATTATCATAATTTGAGATCAATTTAGAAGTGAGTTTATGAGGTAGCGTTCCCAGCTTGTGGGTGGATGGGTACATTATAGATTGGTATCAGAGCTTCTGGTTGAAACACCAGACTAGTATGGGCCAAAATGAGTGCGAATTTGAGAAATTCGTTGGGGTAGACTTTGATATGAGTGAAATTGGGGAAAAACGAAAATATTATAGAGAAAGATCCCCAAATTCATGGGAATATTCAAGTTTTAAATAATTTGGACTGTCTAAAAAGTTTAACAGATTCGATATGCAGATTTGCAGAGTCGAATTTGACCTTGAAGGTCGAAAAATTCATATTTTAATGGCCGCTGTAGCGTGGGGAAAATTTCAGAGAATTGACAACTGATATCATGTTTGATCTTGAGATCAATGGCCCTGATTTGTTCTTGAATTTTTTTAAAATCATAATGTTTTTAAAGTTTGACAAAGTTAGCAGATCAATGACTAAGATTCATTTCGATGGTTTGAAAATGAGGAAGATCAATGGTCCATGGTCGTTTTCGGCCATTTGGAAGTCAAAGGAAATCAATGGTTGAGATCCATTTGAGTGGGAGATCGAAAACCTAGATTCACCTGGGTTTTGGATGAAAATTGCTAAGTGATGAAATTCACCAACAAAAATCTCCGATCACCGACGACTGATGGTTGGGGGTCGGCATAATTTGGTGAAGTTTTTAGTTTGTCAATAGAAATATCCGATCATCGATGACCGATGGATGGGGGCCGACAAAATTTGGTGAATTTTTCAGTTTGTCAACATAAATCTCCAATTTCCGATGGTCGACGGGTCAGGGATTGACGAGTTTGGTGAAGTGTTGAACTTCGACCGAATGACATTTGAGATCGCCGCCGACCGATGGATTGGGGATCAATGACTTTTGATGAAGTTTCATTTGTCCAAAGGAAATCTCTAACCACCGACGACCGATGGATAAATGAGGGTGATGATGTGTCATGCCACATCAACACAATTGATCCCTTAGGATGATGTGTCATGCCATGCCAACGAAGAGATGGTCGATCGCCGATTGTCGGGGTTCAGAGAGATTTGTGAGAAATATTGGTTGACAGAGAGATTGCCCGATGGCCGGTGATCAGGCATTGGGGAGATCGGGCATCGACAAGATTCGTGGGCAACTTTTGGTTTATGGAGAAAACGACCGATGGACGATGGTTAGTGATCGAGCGCCGGGGAGATCGATGGGAAGGTTTGGTTTGAAAAGGAAATCACTGATCCTTGCTCGTTGATCACCGATAGAAAGAAAATCAATGGTCCAAAATTCTTCTGACTTGATATCGATGATGTAGATTGCACATAAGCGAAAATTGTTCCACAGTTTCAAAAAAAAAAACCAAGTTTGGAGCCATTTTTGTATTTTGGAAATAAAGGGAAAAATTAAAGTCAGATTGGGATGAAACTTCTGGGTTTTATTTGCAAAGAGGATATCTATAAGAGTGTTTAAGAGGGCCATTGTCCAATTCTACTTTGATTTGTCAGAAAATGCAAAATAGTGGTTTTTAAAGATATGGGTCTAGATCATTAGCAAAGGTCTAGATTAAGCAGAAACTCTTGGGGAGAGTAAAAAATGCAGACATGCAAATAACCCATGAAGGAACTGAATAAATCCTAAGGGTAATTGAATGGGGATACAAAAATAGGCCAAAATCTACTATTCCGGGCCACTTTTTTGGGGATTTTTGAGATATTCGGAGGAGGAAAAGTGACCTAAGATCACAAAACTGGAAAATTTGATGTACTCAAGATTTTATACACTCATCAAGACAAAAAAATTTGGTTTAGTGAAATTTTTTAAAAGTCCACAAATTGTGAGATAGTCAGTCTTGCTAAAAATTCTAAGTTCGGAAAAAGGGGTGGAAAAAAGACAAAGTTGCAGATTCGAGATTGCTGTATTCTTTTTATTGGTGTATCAAATTAAAAATAGGAGAGTTTATTTGAATTACTTGTAAATACTATTGACTATGTCTCATATAAAAGTTTCTCTAGTTCCTGATACATTTTCTTCTGTAGTTGACATAAGTTGGCACTTCAATAAAATTGCACCAGTGGAGAAAATGCACAAAAAGGGTGAAATGGATTTTTCAGGAAGCCATAATTTTTATCTCAGAGATCAAAATGAGGCATGATTATAGTAGTTGGAAATATGATTAAGAGTATAATAAAATTTAATTGTTATAATTTGGAGAATGATGATATATTCCTTCATGAATTGAGCAGAAAAAGGACCTGTTGCATTAATTGACAAAAAAATTGACATGCATAATTCTAACAAAATGGGTGCTTGCACATTTTGGTAGAATTAAAGGTATAATCAGATCAATTCAAGCCTAGTATTGGATATCAAAGTCATGGAAGCATGTCAGAGCTTGTAAAATTTGGTTGAGGCAATAAATAACTACAGGGAAAGTAATCAAAAGTGGATAAAGAACTCGGGAAGAGAAGAACAGAACAAAAAGATTTTTATTTAGTCAACAACTACAAAGTGAATGAATTCCATGTACAAAAAAAACAAGAATACTCACATAGGACATGAAGCTAGCAAGTGAATAATGTTATTAATGGGCATAAAAATAAAAAGTGAGTTTCCATAGCATTGGAGGTAGAGAGGTGTAGATAGCTGCAAAGCTTGATGTGAAAGGTAACAATTAGCTTAAGAGGTGATGTGTGAATCATCTCTATATGCCAAGCACAAGAGTTCTTGGGATGGATTTGCTAACTATGACTTAGCTACCTTGTCTAAAAGTACTTGGAGCAAGAAAGCCACTTCTGATATCAGAGTTCGCAGTGGAAGCACGATACAAAGCATAAATTAGGGATATATTAATGAAAGTTCTTCCATTTGAAAAGTGCCACTGAATGGAAATAAACTTCCATTGGGAAGGGTCTTGAGTAAGAAAAGTATGACTTCATAGGGAATTGTTAAATGAAGTAATCCATGGACAACTAGAATTAAAAGAAAGGATGTGGAATGATTATGAGTAAATTGAATTCAATGATGTTGTGATAGTAGAGTGATGGAATGTTGTGAGATACCTCATCATAGGGTGCTCAATTGTTTCATAAAGGTAAAGTTGGATATGACTACTCAAAATAAGTTGCTGCAAATTGAACACTTAGTTGGATTGCATAATGTCCAAGTGGAACTTGGCTAGAAAGTATTCATACCAGGGAACATTAGTGAAAATGAGCAGAATGGGAGAACACATGGCAACAAGGATATGAAGAAATTTAGAGACAACCAACTATGACATAAATAAATAAATAATAAGTGCATTGAAATAGAAATGCACTAGAGTACATGATGCATACAATGAAGTTAGAATGCATATGCATTAGTAGGCCTACTGATAATGAATGCTTCATGCATATGGATGTGCATTTGTTCTTGAATATGCATATAACATGCTTGTGTACTTAGAATAGTATGTTATTATGCAATACTGATGTTATGTTATATTGAGTATGACTAATGATGAATTATGTATTCAGGAAAAATGATATATCATGGTTAAAGATGCAGATTCTACTTCTGCTTGTGACTTCCATCGATGTGAAGACCCATGCAGGTGGTAGGAATGGTGATTACAAGGATGGAGGAGGAATCTTGCGAGCTTCTGCAAATTCCAATTGATCAGGTAGCATCAAGTAGGTTGATAATATCCATGCAGGTATGCATTTGATTGCTTCTAATGTTGAAGGGAATTGAGGTAAGAATTCCCTTAGTCAATTTTTCAATATTTAAATTGATATGTAATGGTCGGAGACCTAGAGTATGTAAATGTTGTTCATGCTAGAATTCATTTATATAAATTTTAGTTGCATATTGTGTTATGATTGGTTATGGGATCATAACTGGGTTAATTCAGAAGACATAATCCTTCTATAACAATGAATAACCATAGAGCTAGTCATGTGTGATACCATGAGATGGTTGGATATGGAAAGGGCATAGTTCTATGTGAGTGCTCAATGGTATCTACTGCATAGTTGATGTTTGGACTGCAACCTCTTTGCCGACATTGAAGGTAACTTAGGAATTATATTCCTCATGTTGTGTGTGGGTTGAAGAGGAAGGTATCCAAATAGTCAGGAAGTATTGGGAAGAGTTTGAATGATGTGTTGAGTCATTGGCGAGACCTTCCATCTCAGCGTGGTGGAATGCATGACACAATTATGTGGCATTATGTAGTCAATGCGTGGATGCATTGTGTATATGTGGCAATGGGTATCGACACATTGATTACTATTTTATTAGTAATTATTTGGTGCATTATGAAAAATCTGTTGTGATGAAAACACATAATGATGGATACTTGCATTATATTTAATATGAATACTAGCTGAAGATGATTGAATTGTTGTTGTTACAATTCTGAGATCACTTTTGGAGCTGTTGAAAATGTTACAAGTGGTATTAAAGGAATTGTTGAATGCATTTTGGTGAATTCATGTGAATAGGACATAGAAATGATGATGCTAACAATTGAAATGATGTGATTTTTTCTAACTCATGAAGTTGAAAACACTTATGGAGTTGTTATATAATGTAACAAGAAAGTTGCAGGTTAGAGTAGTTATATAATGGTGAATTACATAAAATCTCTATTGAGGGGACCGGGTAATTAAAATATTGATGAATAGAATAAAGAAAGGATTGGATGATAATACATGTGTAGAGAATGATGGGTTCATTCCAAATTAATAGTTGGATTAATTGAAATGATTGAATTGTTGTTGTAATCAATTTTGAGATCAATTTGTGAAACTTTGTAATTGCTGCCATGAAAATGTATATTTGTTAGGATATGCTAACAATTTGTTTTTATGAGTGTAAATTGATGAAATTGCAGGTAGAATGGTCTTGGATATGGAAGGGATGAAAGCCCATAAAGAATACTATTCTCTACTGTTGGAATATCCAAACATTATGAGCGAAAGCTCATGTCTGGAAACTTTATTTTTCTGTATAAAACAATTTTGGAAATTATAATTTAATAATTACTAACAATCTGTTTTGGCTGAGTGTAAATCGAGAAAATTACAGGTAGAATGGTCTTGGATATGGCATGGATGTAAGCCCATAAGGAAGACTGATATCTATATCTACAGATCCAAACATTATGAGCAAAACATTCATGCCTGGGAATTTTCTTTTCTTGTATAAAATGGATTTAAGAAATTAATAGTTACAAATTGTTATGTTATGCTAACAATTTGTGTGGCCGAATGAAAGGTTGATGAAATTATAGGGAGAATGGTCTTGGGTATGGAAGGGATGTAATCATGTACATAAGAACAATTCTTGTTGCTACAAGAGGCAAGCATTATGAGAAAAATCCTCATGCCTGGGGAAATTTTATTTCCTGTATATAAATAGATTTGAGAAAATAAAAAATGTTATGATATGATAAGAATTGGTTTGGTTGATTGAAGGTTGAGAAAATGGTAGGAATAATGGTATTGGGTGATGCTAGCAACTGCAAGAGATAAACAAATTATGAGAAGGTATCTCATTCTTGGAAAATTTTGTTTTCCTCTATAAAACAATTTTTACATTTATGATTGAAAATTGTTATGACGATATCTCATGATGAATGTATGTTTGTAATACAGATGATATGTTGGCTATGGAAGATGGAAACATGGGAAAAATATCACTAGAAGAAAATCGATATCAATGATGAAGGCATAAAACGAAGAAATTCCAGTGGACTTTTTGCAGCTAGAGTTCTTGGAGTTGCAACTCTGAAACTTCCTAGCCGATTGCACTGGAGCCCTAGAGAGAAGTGGAACATCTTGAGGGCCTGCATGGAAAAGAAAGGGGTTCATTTCTTTGGGTTGTACAGGCTGATAGGGAAGGAGATCTTTCTGATTGGAACTGTTGCCATACATATAAAATATGGATATCATTATGCATGCTTTGGGCCATAGTGCTTACATATGCATGTTTTATTTTAGGCTAGAGTGCCTATGTATATAAGAAATTGGCTAGATTTCCTATGCAGATTAAAGGCCGTAGTGCCTAGAATTGTAAGAACATCGGTAAGGTGTTGTGCATTGAGGCTGGTGCCAAAATAAGGGGAGGGGGATGTAACACCCCAGTTTTTGATCCCTATGAACTAGAATGTAATATGTAAATATGACTTAGGTTGGTGAGCCAGTAAAATTGGAAAGGGGCCAGAGTGCCTATAAATGTAACACACACACACACACACACACACATACACACACATAATACATCGCTGGCTGCAAGACATACAAGGACAAGACATCGAGAGATATGATTCCACGAGAGAGGGGGATAAAGGGGCTAAGTATTTTTATTATATTTTATTTATCCATTTTTGGTTCTAATGGAGAAAAAGGGTTACATGAGCTTCTTTGGGAGGCCATGTAGTTCTTGGTTCTTGTAATTATATAAACCCTTCACATGGGCTGTTTGGGGGTGGTTGTTCTTTGTTCTTGGTTCTTCATTTCATTTTGAGAATTACTCATTCACTCTTGCTGGTTCATGTGCTCTTGGTTAGAGCATGGAAACAAACGGCTGGAGGAGGAGATCCATTGTGGGATGGATGTGAGGAGTTACTGATCATTCCAGGTTGGAATGGATGCTTATGGGCATGAGATTGATGGTATTTCTAAAAGAACTATCACAACTAAGAATCCTTGGAGTTTCCAGCATGGAGATTTCCTGACTAGTAGCACTCGAGCTTTGGAGAGAAATGTAATAGCCTAAGGGACTGCATGGCATAGAAAGGGTTTCATTTCTTTAGGTTGTGAAGGATGAAGGGGAAAGAGAGTTGGAAATTAGGATTGTTGTGTGATTGGGAAAACCTGAGAGCTAATTAACCAACTGCTGTGTGTTTTAGATTTGGCCTAGGACCTGTCCTTGTGGATTCATATCCCTGGCTCGGGGGTGACCTTCTGTTGAGAATTTGAACAATAATGTCTATGGTTGGGAGGAACATCCTTGGTCTGAAACTAGTTGGTGATGGTTTAATTAAAGATAAGTACTCTCTATGTTTTCTTTATATTTATATTCCACTGTGTATTATTATCATCTTTGAGATTTATATTTATAATGTGCATGCTTGCTGGTTATTGTTATGCATGGAACATTGTTCCTTTCTTGGATGGTGTAGCATGAATATTGATTATTGCATGTGTGGTTATTGCAATCTTTCATGCTTCTTCTTGAATTAACTACTATTATAATTCAAGATCAATTTAGAAGTGAGTTTATGAGGTAGCGTGCCCAACCTATGGGTGGCTGGGTACGTTACATTAATGCAAAACTAGTGACTTGTTGAAGAAGCGTGTCCATATTTGGAAGTGGATAGTTATATTTTATTCTTGCTCGATTGAAATCGCTAGAATCAACACAAAGGTGGATTTCACCATTCTTCTTCCTTACTACCATGGGATTCAAGATCCATTCAAAAAGTATGATGTAAAAAATCATACAATCCTTCTTTATTTTCTCAATTTCTATCTTTACCAGAGGCTTGATCTTGGGATTTATCATTCTCAATTTTTATTTGAAAGGCTCCGATCCTTGTTTTAGTGGTATGGTATGATGAAATATTGACTTTTCATATTCTTTCAAGTCATCATAGCTCCAAGAAAATATGTCTTGAAATTCTTTGAAAAGTTGAGTATAGTGATGAATTTCTTTAGTATTGCAACTGGTACCTAGATTTATGTATTTTGGGGAATTTGGAGTGAAAATATTTATCTTTTGTGTCTCTTGAACCTTTATGATGGATAGCTCTTATTTTGGATGTTGAATTTTTGTTTGGCCATCTCTTGTAAAAAGGGATTCCAAACTAACACAACTCTTGGAAGATTATTTACCATTTTGATATTGTTCTTCCTTCTGAGGATTTTTATTTTCTTTTGAATCATTCAAAACCGGGGAGTTATTTTCAGTAAAGAAGTCTATAATATGCCCAAAAGTTTCAATGATTCGTAGATATTATTGGTTATTTGGTATTGATGGCCGAAAAATCGTCTTGACATGAAACGTGCTCTAACACTAAGAATATTATGTATTGCCACTGTGTTGGACATGTATTTTGGATGAGAATAACTGAGTTTTGGGAGCTGTGCCATAGCAGATGAAAATATAAAAGGAATGAACATAGTGCATATAAAGGGCGCATTTTGTGGTGCAAAAGTAGGAAAAGCAACAGTTCGGTGCAAAAGTAGGAAAATCATTAGTTTGACGCAAAAGCAGGAAAAACAACAGATCGACACAAAAGTAGGAAAAATGTTTATGACCAATTAGGGTTTTGGGGATAAATTGTTATGAACCATTAGGGTTTTCAACCCTACATTTTTTGTATAAATATGTAAAGGGTCAAGGAAGATAAAGATGTTGAGAATGAAATATTAGCTTTCTCTTGATTAATGAAAGAGTGAATATCGAATAAATTGCAGAGATAGGCTGACACTTTAGAGAGGCTATGAAGGTTTGGGGATTACAATATGTTGTATATTTTGTAAGCACAATGCATAGGCCTAAGGTGATTATTGCATGAAGACTAATATAAGAAGCCGACTGTTGTTGATGTAGCCCAAGGATTTGGTGAACCACGTTAAAATCTTGTGTCTAATGTGTTTGTTGATGTGATTATTCATGGATGTGATGTTTATGCATGATTAGTATATATATGTTTAACATATGGTTGATACACAATAATAATGAATGATGCAACAGGGTTGGTTACGTCACGATCTATGTTATATTGTTTCTGCACACTAGGGGTTAGGGTACTGAGTGAATCTTAGATGGGTTAATGTCACACAACTGTTATGTTAAAAGTAATGAAATTTTAGTTAATGGAAGCCACACATAGGGTTTGATGAATGATAAAAGGATGTTAAATAAGGATAATGTGAATAGGGTGAATAAGTATTGATGGTTATGTTGATAGCCTCACATCCCCTCATCCCTATAGAAACTTAGTTCCTACAACCCTAGTAGATGCCTTAGGTGAGACTTCACTTGCATGTAGGTGATGATGAAATGGCCAATACCAGAAGGTGTACTAGAAGAAGAAGACATATTTGGAGTACTACGCAGTGGAAAGAATATACAAGAGTTTGAAAACTGGGGTTGGGAAAGGAGAGCCACACAATGAGTATGAGAGGAAATAACCCTACGCAATAGTCCAGATCGTAGAAATACTGGACACAAAAGGAGATGGAGAGGATCCTTAGTTTATTCCTATAATAGAAGAGCCATTAAGTCCTACTATGGCTGGATCCTATGTTGAACCCATGACCCTGTGTGCATCACTTGGATCTGAGATAACATTTGAAGATTTGTCAAAATTACTTATAGTTAGTGGAGGAAGTCAAAATAGTAGTAGCCAGAGTAGTGGAATCAGTGCATAGTGTTAGAATCAACCAAAATCACTAGGGGTAGGTACCACGCAAAACACCATGACATGGTTAGAAAAACATTGAGAATGCTCGATTTCCACTGATTTGGGTAAGAGGACCCATAACGACATCTATGTGTATGTGGGACAATTTGGGATGCGAAGAATGTCCAGGACGAGGCCAAAAATATTACATAGTTGGAAAAAACATTTAGAGGTTGCATATTAGTCTAGTACATGAAATTGTAGAGTACTACACCAACATGTTAAGTGAGTACATTGACATAAATTTGACAAGCATTATTGAAAGAGTTCAAGAAGTCGAAATATGAGTTGCAATGCATTGAAAAGTTGAAGGAAATCAAACAAGTGCAGACTAAGTCGGTTTGGGACTATGATGAAAGATTTAAGCATTTGATGGGTAGATTGACATTCCAAATTATGGGTTAACAACACAGAGAATGGTTTATTGCAGGACTATTATGACACATTTGCTGCTCGTTGATACAACAAAAGGTTGCGTCGTAGCCTGAAGATTTGGATATTGTGATGAAGCTGGAAGCATCTTATGTAGGGGATGGTGGGGGGATGGATCAAGTACATGCATAATTATATTCCTTAACAATCCAATTAGCAGGACTTACGAAAGGAAAGGAGATGGAAAATGTTTGGTGTATAACGTGTAGGACTGAAGGCCACCATAAGGAAGAGTGACCAACCTTTGAATAATATTTGGTGACTGGAGAACTGAACCCATTACCAGGAGTAGGCTACTGTGAAATATGAAAGACATGGGGACATCATCTGCCTAATTGTACATTGCTGAAGAAATTCTAGAGTACGCCCCAAAATTTATTCTGTAACTTTTGCAAGTCAGTAGGGAATGAAGAGAATGATTGTCACGCATTCAAATTGATGAGAGATCACACTTCTTATATGTATATAATTCAGGAGGAAAATACAACGAAAAAAGGAGGTGGTCCACAGTATAACAATCCAAGAAGATTTATTCCGAGAGGCCGAGGAGGATTTGAAAGAGGTTTAGGAAGAGGGGGTTTTGGCAGAGGAGGTAGAGGACTAATAATATGCTATAATTGTAGTCAATCGAGACACTTATCTCATGACTACCTGAATCCTTGTACAACCTGCATGTATTGTAGAGAACTGGATCATGCGATAAAAGAATATCTGCAATTACTTGCAAAGTGGAAGGAAAGAGGGAATTAGAACCAAAATCCAAATTAGAACATACACAATATATCAACAAAGAAGCGTGACAAAGGACCCATAGTAATAGCTGTCACATGTAGAGGAGCTAGGATAGGGGATGATAAGGAGATGCATATTGAGCAATGGGTAAGGAAATCAACAAGACCTATGCCAACATTTGACCCACAACAAGAAAAAGAGACGTATAAAAAAACAAAGCAGGATATAATAGGACTAGATTGGATAACATCGACATTATCTGTACCTCCTGTGATTGACATGCCTTCGGTCTACGATCATACTATTCCAGAAAGGCTACTTCAACAGGTAAGTACTTTGAAAGAATTTATGAAAATTTGTTTAGAATTGATGAAATATGAAACTTTGTTGAATTCATTACGGGGAATGATTGATCATTGCACACAAGAAATGGATGTTGCTATAGTGCATATGGAAGCAAACCAAGTACTGCGCAAAAAGAGGACAAGAAGAGAGTTTAGACAAAGTGTGCAGATTGGGAAATATGACATGGACAATGCCATTTTAGACTTGGGTTATGATGTAAATGTTTTACCGAAGTAAACATGGGAAATAATGGTGAAGCCGAAGTTAATTTGGTCTCCAGTCTAGTTAATATTGGAAAACCAACACAAGATAGTACCGATGGGCTGATTGTTAGGGGTATCTGTGAATATAGATGGGGTGTGAAATATAGAAGATTTAAAAGTCATCGAGATCGTGGATGATAGTCATCCATATCCAGTGCTAATGGGGCTTGAATGGGCCTTTTAAAATCAAGAGATTATTAATCTGAAGAAAAGGGAAATGATATTTGAAGTAGGGGACTTGAAGGTTGCCGCATTGTTGGATCCAACATAAGGAAAGAGGTATCTAGAACCAACTAAAGGGAACTAAATTAATAACTTGTATAATATGATTGCGTGAATGGATGGCTACATTCATTTGACTGTATATGGCACCCTAAGTTAGAGAATCACTAGCTCATGTGCGTCAGATTTAGAGGAAGGTTTGAAACACTAGTAGCAAAGAATGCATGAAGTATCAACCAGACGATGTGCCCGCATTACTTGATCATTGTGCTGGATTGGAGCATGAAGTATCAACCAGACGATGTGCCCGCATTACTTGATCATTGTGCTGGATTGGAACATAGTTATGTGACCCACCCAAGTATGATGGTTTGACTGACATAGGCTCTTTTGTAAAAGCGTTTGAGTTTAAAATATTAATGCAATTTAAATTTGGTACCGAGGTTGAGTATATTGCATAGAAGGAATGGACACATAGGTTCATACATACATTGGATACGATCCCCAAGAACTGGTACCCGGAACTATAAATCCATAGAGAAACAATGAACTGGGATGAGCTAACTCAAAGGTTTAAGATAAAATTTACTTTTGAAAATGAATCACCATTATTAGATGAAACTTTGTAGGCCATTAGAAACACAATTTTTTCCAGTAGAAGGGCCGATGGATGTAGTACCTATTTTTAGTGTGCATATAGCTTCTATGATAGTTCATGAAATAGTGGAATGTTATAATGTTGGTAAAGAAGATCAAGACAAGGAATATCCAAGAAATATACAAATACCTGAAACTGAGGGGGAATGCATAGTGGAAGGTCTAGAGCTTGGAACTGCTGCGTATGCATAGCCATTAAGGGTGCGTAAGGTGAATATTGGGACACAAGAGAATCTAAAGTTTGCGTAGATAGGCGACTACTAGAATGATGAAACTGTGGAAAATATTGCAGACTTACTATGAGAGTATCGAGATCTATTCCCAACCATGTTTTCATTAATGAAAGGGATAGCTGGTGAGTTAGGAGAAATGAAGATCTCTTTGAAACTGGATGCTAATCCAATAAGACAGAGACCCTATAGAATGAACTCGAATTATAAAGAGAAGGTAAAGGAAAAGATATACTGAATATTATAAGTATGAATCATTGAACCAATAATATAATTAGAATGGATAATTCCAATGGTAGTACAAGATAAGAAAACATGGGGAATCCAAATTTGTGTAGACCTAAGAAAGATAACTGATGCATGTCTACACGATCCAGTTTTGACACCTTTTATAGATGAAGTTATAGAGAATGTAGGGGGGCATAAGGCCTACTCTTTCATGGATGTATTCTCAAGATATCACTAGATAAATATTGTGTAGGAAGACAAACATAAGACTACCTTTGCAACAAAGTGGGGAAGATACCAGTACACAATGATGCATTTTGGGTTGAATAATTCACCTGCAATTTTCTTGAGAGTAGTTGTTGCAACCTTTAAGTAATTTATTCATAAGTTCTTTGAAGTTTATTTACATGATTGGATTGTGTTTAGTCTATTAAAAGATCATACAAAAGTACTGATATTAATGTTGGATAGGTGTAGACAATGTTATATTTCATTGAATTTGAAAAAATATATTTTCTGTCTGCCTTTTGGAATTTTTTTGGGCCATGTGGTATGTAAGCAAGGATTACTAGGGGATCCTATCAATATTGTAGTGATTATGGACTTACCACCACCTACATCAATACATAATTTAAGAGAAACATTGGGCCATACATGTTACTATAGGAAGTTCATTAAATGATATGCATAGATTACAACACCCATGGAGAATTTGTTGAAGAAAGAAGATAAATTCCAGTGGAATGAGGACTACTAGAAAGGTTTGGACACATTGAAACAGAAGTTAGTGACTGCACCAATTTTGATATTCCCAGATTGGAAGAAGGAATTTCATGTTCATGTGGATGCATTGTCCATAGATTTAGGCACAATATTATCTCATCCAGGAGAAGGAGAGTTACAACACCCAATTGCATTTGCAAGAAGGAAGATTTCAACAACAAAAAATAACTGCATGATGATAGAATGAGAGGGGTTGGAAATGGTGTATGCGCTGCAAAAGTTTAGACACTATTTGTTGGGTTCTTATTTCAAGATGTATTTAGACCATTCTTTACTAAGATACTCAGTGAACAACCCAGTGTTGGGGGGGAGAATTTGTAGATGGTTACTTTTGTTCCAAGAATATGACTTTGAAGTCATCGCTAAGTCAGGAAAATTGAATGCAGGATCATA
>ML803460.1:86783-101742 GCA_009831015.1 Picea engelmannii | reverse complement strand
CCTAGTTTTTAACGGAATCCGTTAAAAAATAAACGTTTCGGCCGAAAATTATTTCGGCCGAAATATTCTTACCGCGGGAAAATAATTCATTCAAAAAACATTGTACACGAATTTTGACGGCACCGTTAAATTTGACGTGAAAATTTTCGGCCGAATAATTTTTAGGCCGAAAGTAATATTTGTTCGGCCGAAAAATTGCCGCTAGAAATTTTGGAGACCCGATTGTCACGAAAGTGTTACCCAGCTTCATGATTTTACCCTACAAGAATGGCTCCATCGAACCTGATAGTTGCACAAAATAAATAGTTAGTGTTTAAGACAATGGACTATAAACTAATCGTAGTAAAATTATATAAGTTAGGTGCATATGGGATATTAAGACGATGTGTGTTAGAGCATGAAATTCCAATGATACTATCAAAAACACACAAAGGTATAGCAGGAGGACACTACACAGGTAAGGCGACAACACATAATATTTTGTGTGTAGGGCTCTGGTGGCCCACACTTCATAAGGATGCTAAATAATATTTCCATGCATGTGATGTTTTTCAAAGGGTTAGAAATCCATCTAGAAGGGATGAAATTCCCTTGAATCCACATGTTATAATACAATATTTTGATAAATGGGAAATAGACTTCGTTGGAATGATCAATCCACCAGCTAGGAGATCAGAAGCTAGGTATATAATCACTGTGACAGAGTATTTGACTAGATGGGAAAAAGAAGCACCAGTCACATACTGCAATGCAGAGACCGTTGCATGATTTCTATTTGATAATGTCGTTACAAGATTTGGCTTCCTGTGCATGTTACCAAGTGATCAATGGACACACTTCCTGAATAAGACGATTTCAACATTGACTGAGGAGTTTCAAATTCACCATCAAAGGAGCACACCGTATCACCCTTAGGAAAATGAGATAGTAGAAGCCTTCAATAAAATTTTAGAGAATGCTCTGACAAATATATACAACATAGGAAGGGATGATTGGGACTTGAGGATCCTTGCAGTATTATGGGCATATAGGACTATAATAAAAAAATTGACATGATATACACCTTTTAGGTTGGTATATGGGAAATAAGCAATAATGCCAATGGAATTTATTGTGCCAAGATTTCGCGTTGTAGTGATTGCTAATATTTCAGACTTTGGTACGGTAGAGGAAAGATTGTCACAATTATTATAGCTTAGGGAAGACCGATTTGTAGTAGGATTCCATCAACAAGTCCAGAAGGCGAGAGAAAAAGAATGACATGATAGGAATATTAAACATAAAAAGTTTCAAGTGTGAGACTTAGTGTTTCTATATGATATCAGGTTCATGCAACACCCAGGGAAGTTTATGATGCATTAGTTAGGTCCATATGTGATCAAGTGTGTGACAGAAGCAGGCGTTGTGAAACTAGAAATGTTGAATGGTGAATTCTTGGGGGGACTGGTGAATGGGAGTCGATTGAAAATTTATAGGGATGAATGACCATCCATGCATTAGTTTGACTTGTGCAGGAACCTATGTACCAAAGTAGTGTATTATAGTAAGAAAAAAAAAGCGGAAAAAGTAATAAAATAAGTGAAGGAAAGAAACATAAAGTTGAAGTGTTAGTCAAGGGTCAAGAAGTTAAGATAGTTCACAACAAGAAATAAATAAGAGAATTTCATGAATGAGAATGAAGATGAAGAATGATACATAGACAAAAAGAATAAGTTCCCAGAAGAAGTGAGTTATGCGATGACAAAGGATCACACAGAGGAAGTGAATTGTGCACATAAGAAAGGATTGTGCAATGAACGAATGAATAAGCTGGATAACTACGCAAAAGAAGAAGTAGAAAGACAATGAAAGGAATTAAAGAGAATAAATGACAGTTAAAAAGAAGTAATCACAAGACATCATGGAGACATGTAGTCATAAATTGAAAGCACCGTCGAATAACTTGACAGACTGGAAGATTGAGAAAAAAAATTGATGAAGGATTTGGAATTAATTTAGCATTAAAGTATGTACTAATTGCACAATACTGTTGATGATTACAGCTGCATGAGACATCCTCCAGAACACAGACTGATTGATTCGACCTGAAAGAGATCCAATGAGTTGGGTGTGTGATTCCTATTTGAGACAGAGCTAGAACGTAGTGATGGCCTCCTCCTTACAGAGAGTTGAGAATAACTCCAAATGATTCTCCTGTGTAACACAGTGAGAAAGGAGATCTGCTGAGTTGGACATGCCTATGGCTTAGCACAAGGTGAACGTGTGAATTCCCATGAGATGGGTGCATCATTGTGAGACATAGATAAAGATGATGTATTAGCCTCCTATGAGCATAGAGTTGAGATGATGAACTCCAAATGACTGTCATGTGTAATGCAGTGGGAAAGAATATCTGTTGAGTGGACGTGCCTGTGGATGAGAACATGTGAACATGATCCTAGTGGTTGAGCACTAATGAGTGTGGTTCTCCTGTGAGACACAATGAGATAGAGATATGGACATCCCTATGGATGTACCTCTAGTGAATGAGCACTAGTGGGTGTATGATATCCCTTGCTATATTTTTCAAGAGTCAGACCTACTTGTAACCCTAATTGTAATGTAAAGGGTACAGGTAGGCCCCACTTTAATGTAAAAGATAACTAATCTGGTTATTATTAATTATAATGTGAGTTATAGAGGTCGGCCTTGTTGTGCCAATAGAAACTTCTGTTGATAGGTTCAGTCTAATATAAGTAAAGGTAAATTCCCCATTGAGGAATCATATCTTTTGTGTGAGTTTGGAAATTTCAGCAAGTACATCTTCTTGGGAAAAGTGTGCACCTCTCTTGGGCGCTAGTATTCTAGGGTTTGAAAGCACCCTCTTGTGTGCTAGGTTTGATTGGTGGTGAAGGTATTTATATTGAAGAATATGACAAAGGATTGGCTGGGTTTTCTTCCCTTGTTGAGAAGGGTTTCCCAGGATACTTCTTGTGTACTTGTGCATGGTGTTTCTTCTTGTGATCTTGGTTGCTACAACAATTTTTTTTATGGTTTAAGTTAAATGCTAAAATGGAATGAGCTTCATGCTTAAACCTTGTATATTGAAAAATAAACATGGAATTAGAGATTAGGTCTTGAAGAACCCATGTACAAGCACTTAAAAGGCTAATCCGTCCTCCTTCTGCAGTTCCGTACAACCTCTAGGGTTTCTGAAGAAATCTGTACGACCCTCACTTGATTGGACTTTTAAACACCTTACAAGTGGATGTTGGAGATAAAACTTGGATCAAGTTGTAAGACCTTACTCAATGCATCTCCATAGATATTCAAAGTGAATTTCTGAATATTTTGAGTTTTTGGCCCTAGGGTTTCTAGTGTGCCAAAATTTTCTGCAGAACCTTGTTCTTAGGGTTTCTGCAACTTCTTGAAGAAACGTTTCAACTCAAAAAGAATTACTATGACACTCTCAAATTTGATTTTTAGAAGTCATAAGCCCAACATAACTATTATTTTTTCTAAGTCCAGTTGGTGAGAGTTTGAGAAGAAATCCAAAAAAATCAAGAACATAACTTTAGTAGAAGATAGGCATGATGGAGCAAGCAACTTCAGCTCCTAGAAGTCAAGGATTTAGGTCACCCTTGAAGAAGATGACCTTTTGGATGTGGTAACAAAAACTTTACCATATACAAATACCGATGAAGAGAAGAATATAAGAAAGGAAGAAGATGTCAAGGAAAGAAAAATAATCATCTACTCAGTAAGAGCTCATCTCTTACCTCGCATTGCCAACCTGAAGACAACTTATGAAACATATGAAGAATTAAAATATATGTTTGAAAGTGACAACACTCTTAGATATCTTACCTTAAAGGGCCAGCTTCAAATTACTAAGATGACTAAAGGCGATACCATTTCTACCTTCTTTATGAAGATATCAAATATTAAAGAACAACTAGGAGCCATTGGAGAAATCATGTCTGACATAGAACTTGTCTTATCTACTCTCAACAATATTCCAAAACATTGGGAGCCTTTTCTTCAAAGCATCAGTGGAAGAGAAAAGTTACCAAATTTTGATTTTCTATGGACAGACTGCACTTAAGAAGAACTTAGACTTAGAAATAGAGGAGTGGAAGACATCCCTGATGAAAACCATTCTCTTTCACTTCATACAAAGAAAGGAGGAAGATTCAAAAGAAACTTCAGACACACATTCAGAGATGAGAAGTCTCCATCAACCCCAGGTCACAATCAAAGAAGAGATGTTTCATAAATTCAATGCTTCATATGTGATAAATATTGGCACTATGCAAGAAATTGTCCAACCAGGAAGAAAGGAAGACAATATGCTTCCACCACTGACATTGATCCAGAACCACCCCAAAAGAATGAACATAAGAGAGAGGAGAAGTACTTCCTATAAAAGAATAAACATAGAGTTGAGCATGACTGCAGATCCAAGTAAATTAGTTGATCAATAATTTTATAGTTGATTTCTTTCTTAATAAGTGAAGGGTATTATCTCCAGTGTGGGAGCCCTCATGAGTTGGACCATTATCCCTGGTACGGGAGTCCAAACCTTATTGATCGATTATTATGCTGGTCAAAGAAGACATAAAAAGTCTAGCAAACAAATAAAATAATACTTTCATCCTTCTGACTTCAAAGAGAGTTACTTGACTCAAGAGAGAGTCAAAACAAAATAAAATGAAGGAAGAGACAAAAACTTCTCTCCCTTCAGGAGTTTAGAAGGAGACACACAATATTCCATCTGGTTCAACTGCTCCAGTTGATATGCCCAGAGACATTGTAGTAGGGAATAAAAGGCTTGTCTAGAGTCAAAAAAACTCTACAGAAGGAAAATGAACATACAAGTCCCTCAAGGGACATCTTGAGAAATAAAAATAGATTTTTCAAGCTATCCTTCATCCATGAGCCACTTCATTAATTTTGAGACTCTCTTACATGAAGAAGATATGGGTGAACACATATGGAAAGATTCCATAGCAAAAGAATACCAAAAATCTTAAAATGATGCATGAGATATTTTTCAGAGACCAAAAGGGAAGTCTGACTTCCAAGAGGATCTATAAGATAAAACATGTAACCTATGTAAGTGACGAGAAATACAAAGTGATATCTATAGCCAGAGGATTATCATAAGTAGAGGGAGTGAACTATGATGAGACATATTGATTCAGTAGACCGATGCACTTTCATCCATACCACTATCCACGAGTTGCAAACTACATCAAATAAATGGATTCTTTATGAGTTTGGGTTTTAGAAAAAGTGTTGCTAAACCAAAACTATTACTACATTTGTGATGAAAGCCTAATTTTGATGACTTATTTAGAAAGCCTTATTGTTGGACATAGGTAAGCTTTGACTTATGATTTTGAGATGAAGGATATTATTATGATGCACTACTTCTTGGGACAAGAATTGTAATAGAGGACCAATGGGATTTTCCTGAGTCAAGGAAAATAAACAATGGGAATATTAAAGAAGTTCAATATGACAAAATGCAAATCCATGGTGATGGATTTGAAGAAAATGTATGATGATGATTCAGACGAGATTGTTCCACAAGTTGATTGGAATACTGATGTATCTGGTTAAACCCAGATTTGATATATGCTATGCAGAGAATGTACTTAGCCAATTCATGATTCAGTCAAGACAGACTCACTTGAAAACAATGAAACATGTATTGAGATATCTACGAGACACAATTATATATGTCTCTAGTGTAGACTTGAGTTTACAAGGATATGCAGAATGGATAGAAAGTACAGTGGACTAGAAGAGAACATCCAGTTGTTGTTTTACCGTGAAGGTTGTCATGGTTTCCTGGTGCAACATGAAACAAAGCTCCGTGGCCTTAAATAATAGAGAAGCAGAGTATATATCATTGAGTGTGTGAAGCAGTGTGGCTTCATAAACTTATGATAGACTTGATCATGAGATGGATTCTATGATTATAACCAGAGCTGTGTGAAGCTCTTTGAGAAACTTGTGTTTCATGATAGATCGAAACACGTTGAGATAACATATCATTTTCAGAGACATGATGCAAAGGAAAGCAGTAAATGTACCGTACCTTCCTACACATGAGCATATTGTAGACACCTTCACCAAAATGGCTTGGTGAAGAATACCTCTCTAGTTGATAGGGAGTGTTGATGACTACAACCAAGACAAAGTTCAAGTACTTTCGTGCGAGACTTGGCCTGATGGAGAATGCATCCCTAGCTGAGAGGGAGTGTTGATGATTACAGCTGCATGGGACATACTCTAGGACATAGATTGATTGAGTCGACTTGAGAGATCCCATGAGTTGGGTGTGTGGTTCCTATATAAGACAAAGATGGAACGTAGTGAAGGCCTCCTCCTTACAGAGAGTTGAGAAGAATTCCAGATGATTCTCCTGTGTAACACAGTGAGAAAGGATATCTGCTGAGTTGGACATGCTTGTGGCTTAACACAAGGTGAACGTGTGAATTCCCATGAGTTGGGTGCATCATTGTGAGACAGAGATAAAGACGATGTATTGGCCTCCTCTAAGCATAGAGTTGAGATGATGAACTCAAGATGATTCTCCTGTGTAATGCAGTGGAAAAGAAGATCTGTTGAGTGGACGTGCTAGTCGATGAGCACAGGTGAACGTGATCCTAGTGGCTGAGCACTAGTGAGTGTGGTTCTCCTGTGAGACACAATGATATAGAGATATGGACATCCCTATGGATGTACCCCTAGTGTCTAAGCACTAGTGGGTGTATGATATCCCTTGCTATATTGGTCAAGAGTCAGAACTACTTGTAACCTTAATTGTAATGTAAAGGGTACAAGTCAGCCCCACCTTAATGTAATTAATAATTAATGTAAAAGATAATTAATATGGTTATTATTAATTATATTGTGAGTTAGAGAGAATGACCCTGTTGTGCCAATAGACACTTTTGTTGACAGGTTCAATATAATATAAGTAAAGGTAAATTCCCCATTGAGGAATCATATCTTTTGTGTGAGTTTGGAAATTTCAGCAAGTACATATTCATGGGAAAAGTGTGCACCTCTCTTGGGCGCTAGTCTTCTAGGGTTTGCAAGCACCCTCTTGTGTGCTAGGTTTTCTTGGTGGTGAAGGCATTTCTCTTGAAGAATATAGAAAAGGATTGGCCGGGTTTTCTTCCCTTGTTGAGAAGGGTTTCCCAAGATACTTCTTGTGTACTTGTGCATGGTGTTTATTCTTATGATCTTGGTTGTTGCAAGAATTTTTTTATGGTTTAAGTTAAATGCTAAAATGGAATGAACTTCATGCTTAAACCTTGTCTATTGAAAAATAAATAAATACTAGTGGATTAGATAGTTAATTCAAGAATGAAGGTAAATGGACAACTTTATAAGGGGCACAAAAGCTGTTGAGGGGTCGAAGGGCCAACACTATTGTTATTTAGAGTTTGCAGTGAGTAGAGAGAGAGAGCTGAGAGCAATGTTGCAAATCCCAGAGAAATTCCACAGAGCCGAAGGAGTTGTCACAAGTAATGGTATTGCAGAGATGACAATGCCAAAGGAAACACCATTGGAACATAAGAAAAAATGAACTAGATCAACAACAACAATACCAAGAGTTGAGGATACTTCAGGAGAATCCTTGTCGGAGCTGACGTTTCCAAGGGACTACATTCCACCGAGAAGGATGATACCAAACTAGTTAAATTAAAGAAGGAGGCCGGGTATGAATTGGTGACACTAGAAATTCCAACTGGGGTAATCATTGACTAGGATATGATAGGCAAGGTTCTGCAGCTAAAATACATGGACCATGAACTCACAAATACAATGAATTTCCCTAAAACTGTGTCAAAAAACTACTTGGAGATGAAAATCGATGCAAATATGTACTTTCCTGTAGTTGAGTCGAAGGTATGGGCCAGAGGGTTAGAGCAAGCTGACGTATTGAATCTATTGGACATCCCACACTTTGGTAGGAGCTAGGAGATTAATGCATGTGTAAATATGTTATTAACTTGTGTGCACGATGGCTACTTGTGATTAGACATGCCTATTTCTACATACACATACCTTATTGCACGAATCACAAGACTACCATCATAGGTGCAAGATCCTATATTTTTTTTCACAAACAAAAAGAATGAGAGGGATCTATGAAAGGCCATGAAGGATAAATTCCACATAGTTCAAGGTGTGCGCGGTTTGGATGTGCCAAGTATATGTGACCCAACAGTATGATTTGTGATGAAAGCATTGGCGTACAAATTGCCGAGGAAGTACAAGAAAGACCAAGTGCCCGCAGGCATGATAGCTACAATTGAGAAATGTGTAGAAGGGGTAAGGATGAGTTGGGCGCCATTTTTGCTCAACCAATTCTTAATAGACTGCACAGAAGCACATGAAAAAATAATGGAATTCCACTATTCTTGATTATTACTTTTGATCGCATTAGCATCATGGAAAGAACCCGAGGATGTGCAATTTCTGGGTTTGAGAGGCAAGCCATGCTTGGCCACCAAGTATCATAACTTGTGGTATATGGTGCACAAGGGACGACAAGTGGACAATAATATTTAATTCTACATTTATAAGGAAATGAATAGGCAGTGTATCCACGATGTACCATGAATTTCACCACATCTTGTAGAAACTTACAAACCAATTATGCAGTTCATGGAAGACCATCATCATATGTACATACAAGTAAAGAAAGATCCAAGAGAGGACTGGGTCAAGATAAAGTACCAAATAACAAAAGAGGACATAGAAATAATTATGCAAGAATGGGAAACATACTGGAAGGTCCCATCAAACAAATAAGAAACAAAAACACCAGATCCTGAGATTGAGGAGGTACAAGGCCTAGGAATCAATGCAAGCAAGAAGAAGAAATACATAGAGACAAAGAAGGGAAAATCAATGCCGCATCGAAAGAATAGGAAATTAGAAAAAGAAACAAGTCCACTGACATTTATGGAGGACTAATTTGAAAGGCTTGGGGAGCAAGTTAAGGAGATCACTGACGATGTGTTTCAATGCGCATTAGAGTAATAAGAAGGATTGAACAAAAATATACATGAAGAAATGACTGCAATGCACCATTTGATGGAATCAACCAGGATAGCTACCGCGCAACAGACAACTGAAGGAACAAGGACAAGAAAAACAAGACTAGTAGAGGTAATGGGGGAGCGTAGAACAATTCAGTTGGCACCAGGGGTGATTGCGTTCCCATAAGAGGAAATGTAGGAGAAATCGCATGCACTAAGTCAATTTGACTTAGTATTATCACATATACAAGGAGAAATGTTGCAGGGGTTGCAGAATAGCATAGCACAAGAATTGAATCCGTGCACAACAAAAACATCTGATGAATTGGCTAAGGAATCAACAGAGATTGCAAGTTACATAGGCTCAAACAAACAGTGGAACAAGATGAAGAGAAATGACAAACTCATATCACCATGGAATGAGTAGAAAAATTTTTGATAAGCAAAACATAGGTTAAGGATAAGACCAATACAATAAAGGATATTTTTAAAAATTCAAGGAGAAGTTGAAAAAGGATTAAGTGGCTTGGGACGAGCCACATGTGACTGTTGGGGGCCTGTTGGACATGAATTTTTGATGAGAATAACTATAATTTGGGAGCTGTGCCATAATATATGAAAGAGTAAAAGGTAGGACTACAACACATGGCAAGGGTGAATTTTGCGACACAAAAAGTGGAAAAGCAACAGTTTGGCACAAAAGCAGAAAAAACAATAGTTCGACGAAAAAGTAGGAAAAGCAGTAGATCAGCGCAAAAGTAGGAAAACCGCTTATGACCCATTAGGGTTTTGGGGATAAGTTGTTATGAACCATTAGGGTTTTAAGCCCTACTTTTTTTTTGTATAAATATGTAAAGGGTCAAGTAATATTAGGATGCTAAGAATAAGAGATTAGGTTTCTCTTGATTGACGAAAGAGTGTATATCAGAGAAATTGTAGATATAGGCTGGCATCACAGAGTGGTTAGGTAGGTTTGGGGATTACAATATGTTGTATATTTTGTAAGCACAATGCACATGCATGAGGTGATTATTGCACAACGACCAATATAAGAAGCCATTCGTTGTGGACATGGCCCAAGGATTGGGTGAACCACGTTAAAATCCTCTGTATAATGTGTTTGTTGATGTGATTATTCATGGATGTGATGTTTATGCACACTTAGTATAAATATTTTTAACATATGTTTGATTAAAAATAATAATGAATGATGCAGTAGGGTTGGTTACGTCACAATCTCTGTTATACTGTTTCTACACACTGGGGGTTAGGGTACTAAGTCAATCTTAGATGGGTTAATGTCACACAACTGTTATGATAAAATTAATGAACTGTTAGTTAATGGAAGCCACACATAGGGTTTTCTGACTGATAAAATGATGTTAAATAAGGATAATGCACACATGGTGAATACATATTAATGGTTATGTTGATAGCCTCACATCCCCTCATCCCTGCATAAACTTGGTTCTTACAGCCCCAATAGATTCCTTAGGTGAGACTTGACTTGCATGCAGGTGATTCCAAAAGGGCCTGTATCTAAAGGGTTTTGTTGGTTGAATAACTTGAACCTAGGGTCTTATAACTACATTCCAATACATTGCCAATGAATATGACTTTTGATTCATTTCTCTAGGACTGAAAGATATATTGAAAGAGTTGAAATAATCCATGAGTTCACAAACTCTTATTGCATAATGTTTTATTTTTTCCTTCTTAATGCTATATTTATTTATGATGTGATTGATAATCAACTCTAAATCACCACTGACTACCAAATTTTCAAATTTTATTTGAAGGGAAAGAATAATCCCTTGAATTAGTGTCTCATATTTTGATTCATTATTAGTACATAGGAAACTCCAATATGATGGTGTCCAAATATATGCCAGACTGAGGGATTTTAAAAATGATTCCTGCTCCATTTCTGGATTTGTAACAAACACCATCAAATGACATCTTCCATAATCCTTGAAAATAATTTTCTTCACCTTGTTCATTAGGGATGATCTGTTTCGAAATGAGAACAACATAATTTCCAATTCCTCAATCAATATAATTTTGAATTACTTCGTTATCCTTTTTCTTGAAATATATAGGATTTCTAATTTCTTGAGGGACCTGGACCATTGTTCTATATTTGTTAGGAAACATCATACAACTTCCATCATTCAAAATGTAACCTCCAATTAATGAACACCAATACCTCCCTAATACAACACCATATGTAGGAGGTAAATCAATGACTATAATGGTGAAAAATGTGGTGATATGAGGGTATGTAGTTATCCACACACAAAAGTATTTTATTTCACCATATGTTGGAACTTTTCTTGAGTCTATGGCATAAATACTTTCCCTTGTCTCATAATGCTTTTTTCATCCCATTCCCAACATTTCCATGATTGATAAAGGCATGATATTTTTGGTAGCTCCACCATCGATCGAAAAATTATGCAATATAAAGTCATGATTCTCTATGGATACGTAGAAAGGTGGGACTTTGTCCCTTGGCCTTGCTTATTAGACCTTTTTTTTCTTCCTGGTATTCATGACAACAACTTCTATTCTTGTTTGTGAATTATCAAGTATTTAAAATATTCTCGCTTTGCTATGGTATATTTACTACCTCCAGAATGGCAGGGTAATTCTGAGTTTGGATAAATCATCAATAATATTATATATCATTTGTAGTGGAGTCTTTGCATGACCAACAACTATTTGTTTCTTTGTTGGTTCTTCATTATTTGTTTTCATCTTTTTTTTTCTAGGTGCTTCCTTTGTGATGAATTTATTAACTTGTTCTCTCGTTTGGAAAACATTGTCTTGTGAATAATGTTTCTCTTCTTGTTCATAAAAAATGTAAAAAGATGATGTGCCCTCATCCATTTGTACTGACTCTAGAACTTGATTTTGGATTATATCTCCTTCTTGATCAAAATTTTAAAATATTTCTTCTTCCAAGACTTATTCTAATATGCCAACATTAGGATTTGGCACTCTTGGTGCCCTCAGTCTATGTTCCTCATTCATGTCATTTCTCACTCTCTGATCTTGTAATGGTAGTCTTGTATTTTGATTTGGTGGGGAAATTTTTTCAGCTCTTTTTAATCTAGTGATTTCATTTTTGATTTGTTTGATGGTCCTACTCATTTGAGCACTTTCTATTTCCTATCTTGCTTCTTAAGCATCAACTAGATCATTTTTGACATTAGGGGGATCCCCTTGGAGTATACCTCCACCAGTTCCTCAATTTTCAACATTTCTTGAAGCAGATGGTCCTTGATGTGATATGACAAGGGTATTCATTTGTATTTGTACCTTCCCAAGAATGATCTCGGGATTGACATTGGTCTCTAGCATAAATTATTCCATTTTTGTTTCCTTTTGAATGACTCCATCTGAATATTCTATTTCTGAAGATCTAATTGCATAATTTACATTTGTAGGAATTGAATTCTTGTAGCATCCAAATATAATATGAGCATTTGGTCATTTCTCTTCTGGAATTTGGTTTAAAGTGTTAAATAATCATATATTGAAATCTCTTATTATTTCTCCCTTCTTTATATGAATTTGAGTAAATTGGGTTAGAAGATTATGATATGCAACAAGGGGTGCATACATAGTCATAAACATGTTTTCCAAATCATCAAATGAACTTATTGACCAAGTTGGTAAGGAAAGATACCACTCATAAAATGGATCTATTAGTGTTTGTAGAAAGACTCTGACCATGACATCATCATGTTATATCAAATGTCTATAAAAAAAATTATGAACTGATCCGTATGTCTTCTTGGGTCCATGACCCCATCACTTGAGAATACAGACAATACTCCTGTAACGCCCCATATTTTGACCTTAGGTAGTTAGAACATTGTTGATTACTAATCTTAATAATTCAAAGTTTAGCATTTGTTTGGAGTCAGTTAGATTTTGTTAGACATTAAGATGTGTACCTCTTGACGTATTTGTATGTTACATGATATATGCTCATGACAAGATAGTTATTTGATTATTTAAACATGAAAATTAAAATGGGTAAGTTTGGTACATGTATACCAATTCAAGTTATGTTGTGAATGTATAATAGATGCAATGCATTATGTAAATAGGAATACATTTCTTAATTGAGCGTCAATACAAATATGGATTCTTATATGAAATTATGACGTATATACATGGATATGAGTTTTGGTGAACTAAGTTGCAGATTGACAAGTTATATAATGACCAAATGACTGTAGTGTTGACGTAATTTGGATGTCATACACATCCAAAAGATAGTGTATGTTATAAGTTGTACTTTTGATTTAATTTATGGTTTCAAATATTGCTATGATCTGTGGTAAGTGTGGTTTTGACAGGACACACAACTTTCCTAGAGTGGTTGTTTGATGATGTGACTCTAAGAATAGTAGTTGCACAGTATGGCTCGATGTAGGGTGTTGACCCTAGTTCTATGAGGAGGGGTGGAGGTATTTCCCACCGTTTATCCTCCGAAACCTAGAGTCGTGGGAGGGCTGTGTGAAGTCACGCTCCCCCATACGTGTGATGACGACTGCTAGTTTCCTATTGGGGAAGCTTGGTCGAAATGTATGACACTTCTGCTTACAGGTTCTATCTGGAGTTAGGTCAATATGGTTGACGCTCCATCTCAGTCCAACAAAGGAAAGGATAGGATGGAAGATGGAAGTAGGTTAGGAAGGAAGGATGCTTCGATGATAGTTGAGAATACTGATTGGGGATTAGAGATGCCACTATTGTTTACTCACTTGGTTCCTACCATGTTTAAAACCTTATTTGATTTCCTAATGATATTTTAAGTGTGACAATGAGTTATTGATGAATTGGTGTAATTCAGTTCGTTAAGATTATTAAATGATGCATTACTTGATCTGTTGTCCTATGTCTTGGTGATCATATAGGAACTATGCACTAGAGGCAATGATTATTTATCGTTACTACATGCGTGAGATATGTGTCCGCTAACTACACACACATACCATACCCATGTACACTAGCATAAGTAATTAATATATTAATTATTAACTATTTAATTGAATGTTTATTGAATATGTAAATTATATTGCATACAAATATCTAGAAGCATTAAAGACTTTCTTGACTTTGATAGATGGTGGGTGTGATAAATTAAATGAGCATGGTGGAGTGTTATGTACATTTTGGGGAAAATTATCAAATAACATTTATTATCTAGCATGATAATAAATACTTTTTATATTATTTTATTATTGTTTAATGCAAGTCATTTATATTTAGTTTTATTTTAATATTTTCCCAAAATATCTAGATAAGGGAGGTTGATGGATAATAATGAGGGTGGTTGAGGAGACTTGGGGAAGTGTGTATAGAAACTTGATAAATAGGGAGAAGAAGTAGATGTTAATATTTTCAAAATCCCACCCAGTTTCAGTCTCGCTGATTTTTCAGTCAAATTTAAATGCCAAACTCAGTTTCAGCATATGCTACAACCGTGTTTCAGCATCTGCTCACAGTGGTGTTTCAGCATCAGCATATGCTACAGCCTGGTGTTTCAGCATCTGCTCACATCGGTGTTTCAGCATCAGCATATGCTACAGCCTGGTGTTTCAGCATATACTCAGCACTGTGTTTCAGCATATACTACAACGGTGTTTCAGCATAAGCTACAGCGGTGTTTTAGCATCTAAAAAACTTAACATAAAATAAATTTCTGAACAGAAAATAAATTTCAGAACTAAAACATGAGGATTATGAACATCATTTTCAACGCAGAAATTAAATATCAGCAATATGCAAAACTCAGAAAATATTAGACACAAATATTTTCGGTCTAACTTCGACCCTGGAAAAACCCACAAGGGGAAAACCAATTAGAGAGGGATTTGTATTATTTATGAGCTTCT
>ML803460.1:32878-51766 GCA_009831015.1 Picea engelmannii | reverse complement strand
TTGGTATATATAGAAGACTAGGAGGTATAATTACAACTAATGGAATAAATCTGACATAAATAAAATAACATTACTAATGTAATATGCCCCAATTGAGGGGTAATGAACCAATATTAGGGCTTAACAAAACTCCTCCTACTTCGCTCCATATCTTTTCAATATATCCTCCGAAGCATCCTCCATGACTCCACGGACCAAGCTGATATCATCCTCCGTGAGTGTGGCCTCTAACTGGGGCTTGCTGATGCACGTATTATTTCTTGTTGAAAGTTTCTGCAGCGGAACACTCCTCTTATACAATGTTTTAGTAGGGGGATCTTTCGACGGTGTAGCTTCGCCTTCTCCTTGCTTTTCTCCTTCATCCCCTCCTCCTTGTCCATTTGCGTCATCTCCTCCTAGCGAGCTGGATCCATTTTATTCATAAGCACTATCCTCCTCATCAATCTCTATATTCTGGACTTCTTCCTTCTTCTTCTTCTTCTTCTTCGCACTAGACTGCTCAACATGCTTGACCCAGGTGACTAGGGGGCTTCCTATGATGTCAGTGTTAGAGAGTTATTCATCATCAATAGGTACAAAGAACTCCTCCGACCATTCCTTCATGATTTTCTCCATGTCTTCATATGTCATCTTGTAATATGATTGTAACTCTTCCTTGCTCTCATCTCTACGCACAGTGATATAGATAAAATGTCGATTTGCGCGGAACTTGTCTAGTGGTCTGTACTGGTGCAAGGTGCACAATGTCATGTGCGTAAATGCTTCAATGGAAACCTTCAGTTGCTGATAATACACATGGAACACAACGTTTGACTGCCATTACTTCAACATGTCATTGGTGTAACACAAGGTAGAGAACCTAGTGGCCAACGACTCTGTTGGTTCGATCTCCGGGAAGGTGGATCCTTCATGCATTTTCCAAGTGACAAATGCCATCAACATGATCATCCAACTGAAGTGGAATTTGTATCCCTGATCCTAAGATTCCCGACAATATTTTTCGAGTTCATTGACGAGGTAACTCACCCATTTCATTTGCATTCCCTCCACACATTTTCCTATGAGGTCCACCACGAACCTGGTGACCTGTGTGGGGCAGTTCATTCTTACGATCTTGCCAACTATGAGTTGGAAAGTGAGGTTCACTGCGCCATCCTAGATAGAGGCTACCTTGTAGCCTCTCTTTCCTTTTTCGACTTCACTGTAAGCCTCCTTATTATAACCCTAATTTGCACCAGACATGCTTACATGGTATCATGTCATCTCAGATTCCTTCTTTGCCAAAACACTGTTGAACAACTCTTCTTAAAAACCCCTTTTATAAAGGCTTACGCACCCTGCTCCATTACTGCATGCATGTACATGCTAGCTGACCCAAGACAGCTCGCGTGTACCTACAAAAGCACAGAAAAAGGAAAGTTGCTGACATAACACACAACTTTGGGTAAGTTAACTAAACCTTTCGGCCATGCATGGCCGATCACTCGACCAAATACCTAGCTTCTTCTAGCCTATAAAAGAAGGGTTAGGGGTCCCATTTGAAAGGAGGAGAATCATAGTAAAGAAATTATACCTGATTAAGCATTCCCTTTGTCCCAACCTTTAGCCATCCTTGTGCAAAGAGAAGTATAGAGAAACGCAGTTGGATGACAGTGGAAGAAGAGACTAGGACTAGGATCGAGGAGTAGTAGCCAACTTTATCATTGTAAGGTATCATTGTGAAGTTAATAAAAGAATTGCTTTTCCCGTCCTGCCATATGAGATTGTCATTATTGGAATATTGATTGTATGATTGATTAAATCTCTAACCTATTAGTTCATAGATCAAATGCATGTGGAGTTCTTTGTTTGTCTTTAGTGAATGCAGGTCAACATTGGGAGGAGAGTTGCAGTCAAAGAATGACCGAGAGCGAAAAGGGATCGATATCAAACACAAAAAATAAGGTACGTCAACTTAATCTCTTGAGCCTTGTGTTTACATATGAGTAATGGGGGTTTAGGCATGGGATGACGGTAAAAAGAAAGAATCTTTAGGTCATTTCTGCATGCATGATAAAACCCTTAGTGTTAGTCCGTAGGATGGATTTCCCACCCACAATAGCAGAACCAGGGTTCAACGCTACAACAACACACCAAAAAATCCCTAACTACTGGCCCTTTCGGCAACACCTGTGAAGCAGATGAAGTCTCACCCGAGGTAGAGGAAGGGGTGGTTGCAAGACTCATGTGTTTGAAACCTTAGCTGGGACACAGATATGTGATTGTACTACTTAATAAGGCACTTAGCATTGTCAGTTCCTCAATATGAAAATACCCACTTTGTTGAAAAAATAGGGCTTCGCAACATCCACACTAATCTAATGTATTTAAGCACTTAGCATAGGTAAATAGATCAGATCGAGTAGATTAATCACTAAGCATGTCCATATAGATCAGATATAACATTCTTGCATATCATAAGAATAAAGCCTAAGTAGATCTATCTAAACATATCAAAGCACTTAGCAAATAACGTGTGAACACATCAAGACAAGGCACAAAGAAGCATAACACAGTATTTACATGGTTCAACCCCACCCTGGGGCTATGCCGACCAACTCTTCTTCTTTATTGTCTTCAGTCAATTGGTTACAAGCACAGAGCCTCAAAACTCTACTTCTCATAGGACAAAGATCTGCGCAGCTCGATAGATTCTTCTTCCTTGCGTTACAACACAAAGGCTTCCACAGTCTGTTACAACCACTTGCACTTAGCTCTGCAAGTCTCTCACAGTAGGCACAAATCCCTTACAATCCATACTAGCACTTAGCTGCTAGCACTTAGCACAACCGATCTCACATCACATAGATGCACTACTACTTCTATCTAGCCTAAGAATCTATTTATATATACAAAATAGGCCTAAACATGGGTAAACCCATGGGTCGACATCCCAATCCCATTACATAATCCACAAAACCCAAAAAGGACCCAAAAAGGGGTTGAGATCCCATGATCTCTGCTTCGTCTTGTGCTCCTCCTTCGACAGGCTATTGAAGTCCAAAAATAGGTCAACATGACCAAGAATCTCCCAAAACTTGGTCAAGGGCCAACAGGCCCCCAACAGTCACCTGTGACTCGTCCCGAGTCACTATGGTCTGACTAGTTCTACCTCGAACGCATTGAGCTTGGCCCGAGCTACTTCAAGTTGCTGCTTTTCTACGGATTCTTGCTCAGAAAACTCCTGGATCACTGCATCATTCACTAGCCCTTTTAGGCGTTGTTCTGCTATGGTGACAACCTATTCTAGCTCTGTTCCTCAGATTTCAACCTCTGTAAACAACTGATAGGCCTTATCTTGCATAGGTTGGAGACGTTGAGTTATTTCCATAACTTTTCTATGGATCATATGGATCTGCTGCTGCGCATTGCGTTTCTCTTGAGATCTCTTCATTCTGTCTATAGCTGAGAGGGCCTTCAACTATGCCTATAGTGTGTATGCATGCTACCTCGCTTCCTGGAGTTGCGACTCCAGTGCTTGTAACTCTGGGTTTTCAACAAGATTCTTATATGTTTCAGAACTGTGGTTACTCAACTGCTTGCACTCCCTGGAAAGAGCCTTTAGTCTCTCAACTACGCTCCTGGCGGTTGCTTCCCTTTGGTCTCTTACATCTTGAGGGGTCTCGAGCACTCCGCATAGCTCCAAATATGATATGCGTTGCTGTAGTTGTTGAATCAGTTCTTCAAGTTGCACTACTTGTTGTGGAACTCTCTCTTCGGCCTTTACTTCGACGACTGTCACAGAGCGAAGTGCTCTGTTGACCCTTTCCTTTAATTCAAGTTGCTCTGCGAGCAAATGTTCCTTTCTTTGCTGTAGTTGTGCTCTTTCTTCATCCCACTTCACTTAGAGAGCAATCTTTTCTCATTCTGTAGCATTGCGTTTCTCTAGAAGGTCTTATTGTACTTGTGCTAAAGCCTGGGTGGCTCGTGTTGTTTCTTCCTATGCTTGTCAAAGGTGAGATTTGAATGTGTCAATGATTTGGTGGAGTTGAGTTGGCTCATCTCCCAGTTCTGGTGCTTCCAATGGAAAAGGAGAAGTGAAAATTGCATGGCTGGACTGTAGTGCCTGCTGCACCCCTTGAAGTTCAACCTTAATTTGATTGTATATCCTCTCCTTCTAAGCCTCTTGCTTCTCTGCTATCTCCAGTGAAGCATCGTTCAGTGCTGCTACAATGAAATCAAAGTCATCTAAGGTGAGAGTAGTCTGCATTTTGGTCATAGATGCTCTCGATTTCTTCCAGGAAGAAGGCTTTGGGGGGGAAACCTTCCTTTTCTTCAAGGGATCCTCCTCGTCTCTAAGCGGTGTAACCTCGCCTTTATTCTATTCAACTTCTGCGCCATCTATCTCTCTTCCATCTCCTCCTTGCTCAGGTGAGATGGAAGCAGTCTTTGCTGAGGTACTACTTACATCTTGGGCTTCTTCATTTTTCTTTGTCTTGATGGGTCCAGGTGTATCATGCACTGCTTCTGGACTATCAATGTCAGACATCTCCACAGGATCTATTGGAATGAGGAGGTCTACTGACCAGTCTTTAGTAATCTCTTCTAAGTCCTCCTCTGTCAGCTTGTAGTAATATTGAAGTTGTTGCTTGTGCTCGTTAGTGCGTGCTCTAATATAAATGAAATGGCGATCCACACTAAATTTCATTAAAGGACGAAACCTGTGGAGAGTATTCCGCGTGATGCGAGGCTCAGACTGGATGATTTTCTTCAGCTAGTTGTAATAGGTATGGAACATGGCATTTGACTACCATTTATTTTTCATGTCATTGGAATACCACAGTGTACTGAACTTTGCAGCTGGAGGTTCAAAGGGATCGATGTTCGGGAAGGTCGCACCTCCTTTCATCTCCCATGCAATGAAACAGATCAGAATCAAAAGCCAGTTGAAGTGGAATTCATATCCTTGATCTTGAGCTTCCCTACTGTCTAGTTACAACTGGTTCACTAGGTACTTCGCCCAATTCATTTGTATTCCCTCTGTGCACTTCCCTGCGAGGTCGACTACAAAACCAGTCACTTGGGTGGGTCGATTCTTGTAGACTGACTTTCCTGCGATCAATTGATAGGCTAGGCGCACTGCATCACTCTAGATAGAGGCTACCTTGTAGCCTCACATTCCCTTCTTGACATCTCCATAAGTTTCCTTGATCCTTTGTGCGAGAGCGCAGTCCATGGATTTTCCAAGGTAGAAATCCTATGGGTCAGAGCCTTGCATACTCATCCCTGTGATCCGATTGATCAATGTCAGATCCACTATGATACAATGGTTTAACCACAAGTATCCGACATGGTAACAGGAAAACAACAACTCGACGCATGAATTCACTTCTTGGTGCCTTCTTAAGTGAGGAATATTCATGACATTGAGTAGTGTGGACTGCGCAAGGTTCATAGTCCATGACTGGGGAACTATCTTCAAATTCTTTCCCTTTTTTCTGGTCAGGTACTTATGTGGGGTGAGCATGTTGTACACCTTCCGGTTGCTGAGGTTGAAGTCACTAAACTTCAGTGCTGCAATCTTTTCTTGATCTGCATGAACTGCGCATATCCCCTTCAAGAGGTACGCAATGACCAAAGCATACTCAAATTATCTGGGCACACTGTCTCTATTGATTGAGCCACTCAGAGGTGGTAGGTAGGTGGGCAATATGCTCATAATCAACTTAACATTCACGAGATCATCCCTGTGCTTGGTTCGCTTCTCATCGGATGGACAGGATGGTCCATCTCGAGAAGTTGACGGAGAGGCTAACAGTCCTCTTGTGGATGATGCTTGTACACTTGTGGATAATCCTCTCTCCGACATGACTCTTTCAGTCATCAGGTTGATCAAAACTTCCTCAACAACTCTTTCTGCAACGATCAACTCGTCCGACATACACGATCGAGGTTAATAATCTCAGGTTCGGGAGGGGTATCTTAGACACAGTAACGAGAGAGAGAGAGAGAGCAAAAGCACAATGATCATGGTATAAACTCAACGTAGTCTATGGGCTCAAATTCTCAATTGGAAAAAGTGTTCTCAGTGTGTGGCACAGTGGGATAAATAGGTAACTCGACAACAGGTCGCTTACAATGGGTATGGGGTCTTCATTAATTCTTGTTCGGTCCGTTATGGCATGGTCCAACGGTTTTATGATGAACCATAATTGCCTTTCTGCCTGTTCGGAGCGTCGATCGAACGATTATAATGTCCCCAACGGCTATATTGCTTCGCCATAGAAAAGTGCCATGTGTCGCTGTTTTGATATCCCAAAGAAGCTCCAATTTTGCAGATTTTCCTTCTGTGAGGTTCCCTTTGGGACTTTCTGTAACTTTTCAATCTTATCCCTCTTCTTACTTAGCTTTCTATCCTTCTTTCTAGTGAGATTCGTCTCAATATGTCTTTTTCCATTCTGATTCTTATCTTCGTTTGACATAGTCACTGCGCGTTGTTGAGATTATTTCCTAAGATTCGAAGGTGATACTTCTTCTTTGTCTGGGATAAGTACTTCAGTCTTCTGTGGATCCTCTAGTGTTCTCTCAGCTTCGACATCTGGGTTGCTAGTGTTAAATATCTTCAATTTGCTCTCCTGTTCTTTAATCAAGTGTGCGATCCTTCTGGTCATGAAATCTTTTAACTCTTGTTTCTTCTTCTTCCTTTTGTCTGGCTTGATCTCTATCAATCCAAGGTTTTCCTAGTAACATGGTAAATGAGGTGATGTCTTCAATAAATAATAATCTCAAAATCTTCTTCTGTTGAAGTTCCATTAACGTTCATAGGTATGCGAGCAAGCTTCCCACATAGGTTTATCAGTTTTCCTCTGAATAGTCCTATTCCTCCTAATGAAGGGACCATAGAAGGCTTCCCTATGGCTTCCCAAGTTCTTTGTGTCATGATATTCACCTGTGTTTCTTCATCCAGAATACAGTCAATGTCGAAGTCTCCTATTCTTACTTCAATGCATTATTTTTCCTTGAATATCTCTGATAGGCTGATATTTCGATGGTCATTCAGGGTTTCGTTTATTTTCAACAATAATTTCTTTGATTCTTCCTGGGATTCTGCCATTTTTGGATCTGCCTTAGGGTTTTCTTTATTCAGGTTCATTTCTTCTATCTTAGCAATCATTCTAGGGAAATCCAACACTTCATGGTCCATAGCTTTACAACAAAGACAACTAGGTCTTTTCCCAGGGCATTCCTTAGTAAGATGTCCCAGTCTTCTGTAACTATAACATCGGGTTAATCCTCTCTTCCTTTTAAATGATCCCCAGCTTATCTTGTACTGCGCGCTAGGAGCATAGGAGCTAACTTGCAACAAATTCTCTCTAGGATCCTGCATCCATTTGTTAGTCCAAACATTCTTTCTATGCATAGGTATAACATATATTTCACTATTCTTATCATATCTACTCATATCAAGCCTTCTTTCATCTATTAATGCCCTAGTTTTCAAGCTAGGACATAACCTATCAAACATACCTAGATCCATACTTTAGAAACAAAAATTTCCACTTATCTTACTTCTACAGAGCACAAAGCTTCCATATTTAAAACTTTTCACTATTCTTACCTTTATCAGAGCATAGATCTTGCAGATCTCGCTTCTCTCCTTCAGATTCGACTTCTTTTCTTCAGATCGGGATTCTTTCTTTTAGCACAGATATTTATAAATCAAGTAGAATATTGCGCACTATAGCGATAGATCTATGCACAGATCTTTCACAATTTCAGGATGAATCTTTGCACAGAGCTTATTCTTTCTCAATTCCCAATAATCACAGCTTTAGGTCCCGACAACGTAACCATTTGTTGGCACAGGGGCAGACCCGGGGTTCAACAAAACAACAACGCACCGACAAAGCCCTAACTATCGACCCTTTCGGCAACACCTGCGAAGCAGATGAAGTCTCACCCGAGGTAGAGGCAGGGGTGGTTGCAAGACTCAGGTTTTTGCAACCTTAGCTAAGACACATATCTATGATTGTACTACTTAATAAAGCACTTAGCACTGTCAGTTCCTCAATATGCAAATACCCACTTCACTGATAAAACAGGGCTTCACAACATCCACACTAATCTAATGTATTTAAGCATTTAGCATAGGTAAATAGATCATATCGAGCATATTAAGCACTAAAAATGGACATATAGATTAGATATAACATTCTCGCATATCATAAGCACAAAGCATAAGTAGATCTATCTAAACATATCAAAGCACTTAGAAAATAACGTGTGAACACATCAAGACAAGGCACAAAGCAACATAACACCATATTTATGTGGTTCACCCCCACCCTGGGGCTACGTCCACCAACTCTTCTTCTTTATTGTCTCCAGTCAATTAGTTACAAGCACAGAGCCTCAAATCCCTACTCTGCATAAGACAAAGATCTGTGCAGCTCGCTAGATCTTTCTTCCTTGCGTTACAACACAAAGCCTTCCACAGTCTGTTACAACCACTTGCACTTAGCTATGCAAGTCTCTCACAGTAGGTTACAATCCACACTAGCACTTAGATGCTAGCACTTAACACAACTGGTCTCACATCACATAGATGCACTACTACTTCTATCTAGACTAAGCATCTATTTATATATACAAAATAGGCCTAAACATGGGTAAACCCATGGGCCGACATCCCAATTCCATTACATAATCCCCAAAACCCAAAAAGGACCCAAAAAGAGGCCAAGATCCCATGATCTCTGCTTCGTCTTGCGCTCCTCCTTCGATATGCCGTCGAAGTCCCAAAATAGGTCAACATGACCAAGAATCTCCCCAAACTTGGTCAAGGGCCAACATCTGGTTCAGTTTCTTTTCCGCATTTTGTTTGGAGTTTTTACCTCTGTTTTGTTTCTCATTTATAGCCTGCATGCGGATAATGTTTTGTAGTATTTTTGAACATAGTCTATGGACTAGTTCCGCTATGATCATCTGTTATAGTCTCGAAGATGTAAAAAAAAATATATTTTTCAGTAATATAGTTTGAACGACTTTTTTCCTGGAAAAACGTGTATTTATTGACTTATCATTTTTTATTATATAATATAATTATATATAAGTTATTTTATATTTACGGGTTGAAGAAAAAAAAATCTTATTAATTTTTTTATTGACATTTAGTAAAAGGATTTCAATTTTTATGAAATTGGTTTAGAAAGAAAATTAGTATTTTTTTTTTTTAAATTTTAAGAACACTCTTTTTCTTAATCTTTAAAAATTTGCTTACATTTTTTTTATAAGATTTTCATTAAGATAGTACAAATTTTGGATGGATTTCTTGTTATAGGGATTTGTTAAATCTAATGATCATTTTTCCTCATAATTTTTCATGTTTTGATAATGGTAAAAGACTTTAGTATTAACTTTCTACAATAAAAAATAATATTTGTAAAATTTTATATTAACAAATAAAAACTAAGTAATATTATCTTAAAGCTAAGCAATTAATAAGTTTTTGAATTAAATAACATTCTCCTAATTACATTTGAAGAATATCTTCTTCACAATTTTCCATGCATTTAAGGATATATATATTTTTTTATATGTATTGTAATTCATTTAATAGGGAGATGTTTATGAGCCTGAGATATTTGACTTATTTTTAATTTGTTTTTTATATTCATTATATTTTATAAGGAAAACATTTTGTATTTGAAATTTATGTTGAAGTTTTTAGTGTTACAAGATTTGACAAAATTAAAAAAAAACCCTACTATATGAAGTAGAGATTTTAACAGATGTTTCATATAACTAAAAAAAATTGGGTGTGCAGAGGTTGTAGTGGAGGTTTTTTTTCGGTGCTTTTATTGTTAAAATGCACTAGTGCGCTCTTAACTAACCTGCCCGAGTGCATTCATATAATACAAATGCATCGGTGCACCTTTAATTATTATGCACTAGTTTCTCCTTTTTTGTTATATGTAGAGCACCTATGCTCTTATAATTTATGCGCACCGGCTCCACATTGTTTGTGTATGAAGCACCGATTCTTTTTAGTTTCTGTACGCCCTGGTGTGTTTAAGTTATAGTGAGGTTCAATGCATTTAAGATAGTGTGTGCCCCAATGCTTCTATAAATAGTATGTATCGATGCAGTTTCATTATTTTTATTAAGCGTAAGTGCATATAAAACGCATATGCATACATTATATTTAGAGACTCAATGAATACACTAAAATTAAATCATGGATGCGTACATTATATTTAGATCCCTAGTTCGTATTTTAAACATGGGCACCACAAAATTTTGAAACAATAAATATTATTTTATGTTTGCTAGTTTGTCCGTGACCTGCGGGACTAGCCTGTGGCTGAGAAACCACGAATCAGGGGCATCTAAGCCGTCAAAATCACCTGGGGATCGCACCCGACCTGAGCCACACCAACCCTTAACATGGTTGGATTTTTGTCCCTACAGGTTTCGAACCAATGACTTTAACATCGCATAGTGCCTTAACAACACACTCTGTCACCGATTGTCCTACAACTCAGGGATGATAAATATTATTATATATTATGTCATATACAAAATGATGTTTTTTCTCAATACTTCACACTAGTGCATTTTTTTAATTAATGGAAACCGATGCATATGATGCCTCAAAACACATTGCTTTGTATATTATAACACACACAATCTAGTGAATTCATAATAATATAGTGTATTGATATGTATATATTTTAATTAATTGTTTTTTTACAACTTCCAATTAATCATCTCAAAATCAAATATTTTTTTATAATAATAATGTTTATATTTTTTATTATTATATTTTATATAATGATTGCATTAATGCTTTATCCAACAAATTACACCTATATTATTTGTAATAATGT
Organism: Picea engelmannii; assembly: GCA_009831015.1. Classification (NCBI taxonomy): domain Eukaryota; kingdom Viridiplantae; phylum Streptophyta; class Pinopsida; order Pinales; family Pinaceae; genus Picea; species Picea engelmannii. Next base: position 40,898 of record ML803460.1, on the reverse strand, counting down.
AAATCATCCACATAAACAAAAATTTTCTAACTTAATCCTAACCTTCAAATTAATTATTATTATTATTATTATTTATATTATATTTTTATAATAATTTTGTTAATTTATAATTAACCTATTTGTAATCAAGTATTTTTTTTACAATTTTATCAAGATTTTTAAATGGGAAAATTCCACTATCTCACAAGTTTCACAAGTTATGTTTTAGTATTGCCAGCGTTATATGTTTTGTACACAGTACATATCAAGTTTATTTAAATCGTAATGAATCATACATTTCATTTTTAGGCTACAATAATTATTTATTGAAATGATGTTATATTGAACTTTTAAATGTATTTTGTTTCTTTTTATATTATTTTACTTTTCTTTTTAAAATTATTTACTAAGCTTTATTATTATTTTTAATTAATTAGTTTTTAAAATTCTCAAGTTTAGCAGGTCAATTTTTAAATTATATGATTATTTATTGAAATAATGTTATTTTAATTTATATATATATATATATATATATATATATATATATATATATATATATATATATATTTTGGTAATTCTAGTTTGGAAGTGTTTCTAGGGGTTGAGTGTCTTAAGAACGTATTTCCTCACCGACTGCTCTAGATCTCAGAGACCAAAAATATTGGTTTGTTAGTAAGTACTTGATAAATCCATTTATTATGATTTCTTGGTGTTTGCTTGGAGAAAAAAAATCTTATTAATTCTTTTTATTAGCACTTCCTAAAAGGATTTCAATCCTTGATTATATATGGCGCTCATCATTTACTAAAAAACTTCACATATATACATGAATTAAAATATGTTAATTTAACATTCTAACATCGAAATTGATCTCGCGCATGCATCCTGTCTTGGTGTGCCCTCACTCTTCCTTCCCACGTCATGGCCCCAGGAGGGGGACTTGAGGCTCCCCCACCCCATCTTCCACCTGATATAGATGCGTTCAGGAAGCTGGTCACGACCAACAACAAATGCCTTGCCTCAGATTTGCATTAGAAATTTGTTAAAAAACTGGACAATATTCCTTCAGTCGTCCTCCCAACAGAAGAAACTTGTTGATCGACTCTGAACTTAGTTGAACGGGGGCTCATTAGACAGTTCACATGCTTATGTCCTTCTCCCAAATCTGTATACATGTGGGTGCAGAGGAACTGGAGTCCTCTAGTAAAGGAAGGCATCAGAAGCCACCTTGTAGGCAGAGGATTCTTTGTATTTTTTTTTGACAGTATAGAAGACAGAAATCTCATCTTCATGAATGGGCCATATTTTATGGGCCCTCAGGGCATGTACCTGAACAAATGGTATCCAGATATCGATCCGACGCAAGATATGTCTTCAGATGTTCCAGTCTGGGTGTGCCTCCCTCATTTACCCTTGCATTGCTGGAGTCCGAAGTCTCTAGAATCCATTGGAAATACCCTCAGAAAATACATCCACAAAGTAGACTAAAAATATCAGTATTCTTGTGCAAGAATATGCGTCGAATTCGATCTAGAGGTGGGGCTCTCGGAATCCATACAACTAAAGGTCCCAGACTGGTCTCACATCCAAGCATTGGATTATGAGCAACTCCCATTTAAATGCAGATATTTCCATGGCTACGGACATTTTTCCCGGCACTGCAAAAATAAGGCCGAGGAGGAGGTGGAGATATTGAAAGGTGATCAATGGACATAGGTCAAGAAAGCAGCCCCGTCAAAGAATAACACAAGATCCAAAGGGAAAGGGGCGCCAAAGGGAAGGGAGCTCAACCCCTCCAAACTTAGAGGCTTCTAAAATCCCCTTTGAAATTCTCAACAACCCCTCAGAAATCTCAGATCCAATGATCAAGGAACTTGAGAAACAACTCCCTCCTCCCACAATGGAAAAAAACAATGCTGAGGCAACCCATTCCGGTCCCCCAATTGGAGCCTCCTTCTCCCCTTCCTATGTAGATATAATAAAAAAGAAACCTCTGGAAACCTCCGAATCTTTGGAGGATTAGTCTTTCGAGAGACCCTAAAAAAGAGTAGGGAGGAAATCTCATAAAGAAGAAAGAGAAGAAGAAGAGGAGAGGCAAAAAACGCAAGGAAACTAATCCACCATTGAAATGTCCCTCATAAGGAATACCAGAACAAGACCCCCCAAGGGAGGTCCCACCCACTCCAACCCCAGTAAATAATGCCTAGAGTCTCTTGGAATTGCAGAGGCTTGGGGAACCCATCAAAGGGTGAAGCAATCAAAGACCTTCTGAAAATTGACCCTCCTGAGATCCTCTTACTCCAAGAGACTAAAGTTGAAGGGGACACCCTTCTAGAAATTAGAAATCAGAAATGGAAGAAAAACATAGGGAAAGCCATCAGCGCAAGGGGCTCCTCAGGTGGCCTTGCAACCTTTTGGGTCAATAACAAGTTTCATTTAGAAATCTCATTTGAGACTCAACATTGGATATTCACTGAACTCCAACATATTCAAAGAAATATTTCTCTCTCACTCTTCAATCTTTATGTTCTTGTCCTGTACTCTGAAAAGAAAGACTATTGGAAAACGTTAGCAAATTTTTTAGAGGTATTCTCTCCTTCAAACATCATTCTAGCCGAAGACCTTAACTTAGTCTTCGAACCAAAAGAAAAGAGAGGAGGCAATAGTGGCAGGGAAAAATATCTCCCCTTCGTTGAGGATCTAGTTCATCAGTGGGATCTTCTTGACTTCAAGCCCTTGAAAGGACTATACACTTGGAAAAATAATAGAGTTGGGACTGATCAAATCTCAACTTGCTTAGATAGATTCTTAATTCAGAGCTCGTTCCTGCAAGAAAGAAGTATAATCTCTTCCAAGATTCTTCCAAAATTGACTTCCGATCACAAACCTATCCTCTTGGACTTGGAAGAAGAAGAAAATATGGTCCCAATTCCTTTCCGATTCAGCCCTCTTTGGATATAAAAGAAGGGATTCTTGGAAACTGTCCATTGAGCTTGGTCCTCTCCTATTTCAGGATCTCCAAGATTTGTGTGGGAGCATAAATTAAAGGCAACAAAACATGCACTGAAATATTGGGTTAAAAATCCCATCAACACCCCTATTAGTCATAGACAAGAGACTATTCAACAGTTATCAGATTTGCAAGTGGAAATGGAGACCAAGGACATCTTCAACTCAAATTTAGAGAAAGAACAATTTGCCCAAAGCAAAACTTTCTATGCATTTCTCCATGAAGAAGAGTATTGGAGGCTTAAGTATCGAAGCTTATGGATAAAATATGGAGACCGAAACACCTCCTTATTTCATCAACAGTTCAAAGCTCGCCTCTCCTGAAATCACATTTCAGAAATTTCCTCCTCAAATGGAGTGATTCACAATGGGTTTGAACATATCAAGGTTGCAGCAGAAATACACTTTCAGAGACTTTACAAGGAAGAAGGCTCCAACTGCGAAGAGGTTATCTCGTTCTTCCTCTCACACATCCCCTCTCGCGTAAGCAGGAATGACAATTTAGTCTTCATGAAGCCATTTTCTGAAGAAGAAATCTGCAATGTCATCTGGTCCTTGGAGCCCGACAAAGCCCTGGGACCAGATGGTTTCTCAATCCATTTTTACAGAGCATGCTAGGATATAATCAAATCTGATTTGTTGAGGATGATTAAAGCCTTCCATCATAGAGCTAAATTAGGAGGCAACACCAACTCCACTTTCCTAGCTTTAAACCCCAAAGAAGTTAATCTGAGCTCCTTCGAAATATTTAGGCCTATCTCACTATGCAATGCTTATTACAAAATTCTAATGAAGATACTGGCAAATAGAATCAAAACCCTACTAGAGAATCTCGTTTCCCCCATGCAAGGGGGATTTGTCAAAGGGAGACATATTCTTGACAATGTAATACAGGTCCAAGAAGCCATGCACTCCAGTTACCAACGACAGGAGCAAGGGATGCTGATAAAGCTCGACATGGAAAATGATTTTGATAGGGTAAACCTCTCCTTCCTTTACAAAGTCCTTCTCTCTTTTGGTTTTTTATCTGACTTTGTTAAATTGATAAAATCATGCACTGAAAATCCCTAGATAGCCACCCTAGTGAATGGCAGTCTGACAAATTATTTTCAAGCTATGAGGGGTTTAAGGCAAGGCTTCCATCTTTCCCTCTTCATGTCCATCTTGATGGCAGACACTTTAAGAAGGAAGTTGACTGATGAAAATATGGTTGGTTTAGTCATAGGCATTAGGCCAATGAAGGGCCTTGATCCAATCAATCATGCCCTCTTCGCAGACGATTCCCTCTTGCTGGGTGGAGCCTCTATAAAGATTGCAAAAATCTTCAGCGAAATACTTCAAAGCTCCTGCAGTATCTTTGGAGAACTCATCAACAAAAGGAAAAGTGTAGTGTATGGGTGGAATGTAGGACAACAAACAATTCATCGAATTTCCCTTTACCTGGGGTTCCCGGGCTATGCTACTTGGGAAAAAATAAAGCATCTAGGATTCCCTTAACTCTGGACTCTAACAAATCTTCACTATGGAAAAAAATGATAAGCAAATTCAAATCATAAATCTCATCTTGGGGTGGAAAGTGGCTCACCAATGTAGGGAAACTCACCCTCATTAAATCAGTCTTGTCCTCCTTGCCAATCTATGAGGCCTCCTTCCTTCTGGCCCTAAAGGCGATCATGAATCAGATCACAAAGATGATAAGAGACTTTCTCTAGCATGGAGTCAAAGGAAACCAAAATAAACACCACTTGGTGAATTGGGAAATTGTCAAACACCGCTTTTTTGAAGGTGGATTATAGGTAAGAGACCCCGAGCTTGAAAACCTAGCACTGGGAGGAAAAATCATTTGGAACCTTTATGCAAATCGCAAACACCTATTGAGCAACCTCTTAAGGAAAAAATACATTAATGGTGTCTCTATGAGAAATCTTTAGGAAACAAATACTTCCAAAGGAACACCGATCTGGAACCTCTGTCATTGCATATTATATTCCTTCCAAAAGCATCTATTTCAAATCCCAGGGAATGGGAAAAGAACCATACTGTGGCAAGACAACATTATGTGAAACACCCCCCTCAACGAGTCAAAAGATATCAAGAAGATCAACGACTAGCTTACTTAGTGCAGAATAAACAAATTCATAGACATCTCTATGTGGGACGATTTAGGGAGATGGCAAACCTGAGATCTCTCAAATGTTCCAACCCATTTGCAAATGCAAAAATCCCTCCTCCTTATTGCGTTGACAGATTGTGCTCCAGTCCACCTCCTCTTGCCAGATAAATGGGGTTGGGGCAAGTCTGGATTCTACACAGTAGCCCAAGTTTATATCTCTCTACAAACCCCCCAAGCTATGATTGAGGCAGCAACCCTCTGGAAGCAGATATGGGATCCTCTTGGTCTCCCTAAAGTAAACTTCGTTTGCTGGGTTTTAATGCACAAGAAAGTTTTAACAAGTGAAAATCTAGTAAAAATAGGCTTCATCGGTCCTCATAGATGCCCCATGTGTTGTAATGCTCTTGAAATGATGGATCATATTTTTGTGGACTGTCCTTTCACCCAAGAAGTATGGAATATCTCCCTTCAAGACTCCAATGTCACAGTCCCAAAACAAATCCCAGTGGTCAACTTAATTTCCTCATGGAAGGCATGCCACCCACAAGAGATACCAAGCAGTCCAACTTGGAGAATAATTTGGCAGGTCATCCCCAAACACATTTGCTGGAAACTATGGTTGGCCATAAACAATAATATCTTCAACAACACGTCACCTTCCCCCCAATGGTGGTTACAAAAGCCAAAGCCCTCCTTCTTGAAACAGTGGCAAACCACTCCTTCAAGAATGAAATCATCCTACTCCTTGAAGAAAAGAAATGGATTGGAACTTTCACCTTCTGAGACACAAAAAAAACATTATTCACCCCTCTATCACTCCAGGTTGGCATTTGCGTGACAAGGATGAAATTTTTCAATATTGGTGGAGGAGTCAAGGCACAGCTTCAGTATTTTTCGATGGAGCCTCTAAAGGAAACCTAGGGAACGCAAGAGTAGGTAGAGTGATTTACTCCTCAGATGGAACTAAAAAAGACAGCTTTAGTTGGGGACTTGGTCAGAGAACAAATAATCAGGCTGAAATTCCCGGGTTGCTAAAACCCTGTCAGATAGCACGTGAAAATGGCATTAAAGAAATACAAATTTTCGGAGACTCCAAAATCCTAATTAAAATTTTAAATACGAATGACCACTTCAGCAATCCAGTGATCAACAATAATTTGCAAAGACTTCGTCAAGTTCTACAAGATTTCTCCTCCTCTCGCTTTTTCCACATCCTTCGTGGATCAAACAAAGAAGAAGATGCTAAGGCAAATATGGGCTGCCTAATGCCCTTAGGAGCACTAAAAAAAAATGACGAAACCCCCTTGTGGACCCCCATCCCGTAGTTTCAACTCTTCCTCACCTCACAACTTTGTAAGAATGGGAAATGATGTACTCAGGTTAAGCGGGAAGTTGTTCCCTTGTAATGACAATTGATTTAGCCTTGGCCCAACCGGCTTCAATTCTCTAATAAAATTACCCGTTTTAGTTAAAAAAAAAAGGATTTCATTCCTTATGAAATTGGTTTAGAAAGAAAATTAGTATTTTTTAAGGTTTTAAGAATACTCTTTTTCTTAATATTTAAAAATTTACTTACTTTTTAATAATATTTTCATGAAGAAAGTACAAATTTTGGATGGATTTATTGTTATAGGGATTCATTAAATCTAATGATCATTTTTCCTCATAAATTTTCATGTTTTGATACTTGTAAAAGACTTTGGTATTAACTTTTTACAATAAAAAAATAATATTTGTAAAGTTCTATATTAATAGGTATTAACTTTCTACAATAAAAAATAATATTTGTAAAGTTCTATATTAACAAATAAAAACTAAATAGTATTATCTTAAAGCTGAACAATTAATTAGTTTTCAAATTAAATAACATTCTGCTCATTACATTTGAAGAATATCTTTTTAACAATATTCCATGCATCTAAGGATATTCCTTTCTTTTCATATGTATTGTAATTCATTTAACAGGGAGGTGTTTATGAGCCTTAGATTTTTTACTTATTTTTTATTTGTTTTTCATATTCATTATATTTTATAAGGAAAATGGAAAATGCCTTGTAGCTGAAATTTATGTTGAGGTTTTTAGTGTTATAAGATTTGATAAAATAAAAAAAAAAAAATTTCAAATTTTTTTTTAACGAATGTTCTATATAACTAAAAAACATTGGCATGCAGAGGTTGTAGTGGAGGTTTTTTCTCATTTTTTGTTATATGTAGAGCATCGATGCTCTTATAATTTATACGCACCAGCTCCACATTGTTTGCATATGAAGCACTAGTTCTTTTCCGTTTCTGTACACCCCAGTGTGTTTACGTTATAGTGATCCCCAATGCATTTAAGATAGTGTGTGCCCCGATGCTTCTATAATTAATATGTATCGATGCTTGTCTTACCATGTGCACCGAAGGGTAGTGAAATTTCGAATATTGGAGGTGAGATGTCGGTGTCCTTATTTTCATTAAGTGTAAGTGCGTATAAAGCACCAATGCATACATTATATGTAGAGACTCAATGCATATACTAAAATTAAAGCATGGATGCATACATTATATTTAGAGCCATGGTGCGTATTTAAACATGAGCACCGTAAAATTTTGAAACGATAAATATTATTATATGTTATGTCATATACATAACGATGTTTTTTATCAATAGTTCGCACCAAAACACATTGCATATGACGCCTCAAAACACATTGCTTTGTATATTATAGCACACACCATCTAATGAATTCATAATAATATAGTGTATTGATATGTATATATTTTAATTAATTGATTTTTTTACAACTTTCAATTAATCATCTCAAAATCAAATATTTTTTATAATAATAATGTTTTATATTTTTTATACTGCATTTTGATATAATGATTGCATTAATTATTTATCAAAACAACATTTTACAACATTCAACAATGCAA
>ML803460.1:2818-25128 GCA_009831015.1 Picea engelmannii | reverse complement strand
ACATCGTGAAATCCCGACTTGCGAAACCCCGAAGGTGAGTTTAGAGGATATATGGTTCGGAGTTTCGGCTCTTGGGAAACCTAAGTGTGAGACCTTCTGTCTGCGCATATCGTGAAACTACGACTTGCGAAACCCCGAGATGACATAGTGTGTCTAGAGTTTGGATGTTTCGGTGTTTCGGCACCTAGGAAACCCAAGGGTCAGTTCCCTTATACTCGTTGGTCGCGAAGTTTCGACTTGTGAAACCCCGAAATGAGCTTAGTGATGAATACGGGCTTAGGAGTTTCGGCTCCCAGGAAACCTAAGTGCGAGACCTTCTGTCTGCGTATATTGTGAAACCCCGACTTGTGAAATCTCGATACATCTTAGCGCATGTAGATTTGGTTTTCGGTGTTTTGGCACCTGGAAAACCGAAGGGTATGAACCCCTCATCCTCTTATACCACGAAAACCCGGTATGCGAAGCTTCGAAAGGTGGGATGCCAAGTTTTAATATGAGGCGTTGTTAGATGTGACAAACTGTTGGTCCCTTTCAGATTTTGACACTTTGAGAGACAAGAGAGCAAGGGAACACATGCATTGCGATTTCCCGAATCGCGAAAGCCGGAAGCACCTCTCCGGTAAGGCCTGTGGTCATAGCCAACGATCACATGGGTAAGGATAAGGGATGGTAGGGTCTGCATCAAGCCCCATAGGAATTCGGGGATTCTGTTCCTCGGTGAAAGGAAGGAAAAAGCCGAAAAATATTAGTTCCCATAGTGGGTGTGTTACAGTCGTAGATGGAAAGTAACATTGCTTATGATCTAATCCGAAGATAAAGGATATTAACCATCCTTTCAAAGAAATCGAGTCCTAAGAGTATTCTCATATCCACTAAAGATAGAATCGAAAGTCATCCAATAAATTGGCTAAGATACACATGAATTCACGATTAGAAGCAGGTTATTTTTAAGGGAAGGACTTATCTTCGCACAATTGTCAAATCCTTTTTAAGACATTGTTATTTAAAATAAAAGCATCACTTTTCTTTAATTAAATTTTATAGGAAAGGTCAAGGAACAAGGGTATCGCGCCAACCTTGGTGCACCCAAAAATTTAGTTAGAAGCCATGGAAGGATCTGAGATAGTGCGTCCACACTCCCAGGAATCTAGTGGTGGAGGAAACTAGACTCACACCCAACCCTCGCGAATATTTAAGGTAGAGTTCAACAATTCCCCAACGACTACAAAATAAAAGGGAGACTGCCAAGAAGGCTCCAAATATACAGAGGTAACATTTTAGTCGAGCTAAAATGAGTTAAAAAAATGCAACGAATGGTTACTACCATGGACCTAATCATAAGGTAAATTGCTATGGGAGAGACTCGTTCAATCACTGGAAGGAAAATAAATTGTTGGAAGAAGATAATCACTACAGGAGAGTCTCGTTCAATCGCTGGAAGAAAAATAAAAATGCTGGAAGAAGAAAATCACTACAACAGAGTCTAGTTCGATCGCTGGAAGAAAAAAAAATTGTTGGAAGAGGAAAATCGCTACAGGAGAGTCTCATTCGATCGCTGAAAGAAAAATAAAAATTCTGGAGGAGGAAAATCGCTACAAGAGAGGGCTCAACCAATCACAATGATATGGTTTCTAGTGACAATTTCAAATAAGTTAAACGAAAAATCTGGTAAGCATTCCAAGGCAGTGACCAGTAAATCTCGCAATGGTTAAACTTATATATATATCCACAGCCAACAAATTATCATTTCTAGTGTTCGTGAGAATTTTGCCACAATTGCAGTGGGTTTCAAGCCCATTAAAAAAATAAAATCACAATACATTTCATCATATTTTTTACTATAGAAGCCTGCATGACAGATCTTGGAATGCTCACACATACATTCTCCAGATCGTTTTAGTTAACCAACCATTCTATAAGTACGGTAGAGATTGAATATCTTTCTAGCATCCACCCAATTTACAATTTCAAAATTATAGATATGAAATCCACTCAAACTTGCGCCTAGCTCTTTCGCTTACCAATCCAAGGACTTCACTAGTACCTCTCAACCAATGTTAGGGGTACTCTTCTTCCTCCTTAGCCCTCCGATATACAAAGGGACCAAGCACACAAAACCAGAAATCCTCTAGATCCTAGCTTGCCTCACAAGTTATATCCACCACTCTCTCTCAAGATGGATATCCCAACTCTCAGAAGTAAAAACAGTCAAAAATAATTTGGCAGCATAACTTTACCAATAACATGTGTGTTTTTTTACCCATATTGATCATTTTCTTTATAGGAATTCTCTCACTGACCCATCCCCACTTGCACAATTATTTCCATTTTTTATTTTAATTAAAAGTCAATTTCCCTCACATTTCCCAAATGCGCTTCTTAAATCACTCATAGTTGTCTCTTTATTCCCCATATTCCCATTTAATGACTGACGCCTTACTAATCCGAGTTGAGTTAAAATAGGAGTCTTCTTCTAGTTAAACTAGTGGTAGCTAGACTCTAGATACCATTCTATGCATACACATATTCTCTCAGCTTTAGTCCCTTCTTATCTTAAATTCCAATTTGGTATTTTCTTGCACACATGTGTATTAAATAAAAAATTTAGGTTTATTTTATTTACTTAATTCTTAAATTGATTTACCTCATTCCTTTTTAATTTAGTTAATAATTTAGTTTTGTCTCCTTACAAGAACTTAGACTTAGGCTTAATTTTTTTGGAATAGGCTTAGACTTTCATTTGGGATTTACAATTAATAAATTCATTCTTTAATTAATTAATTAAATCTGGCAAGGCCTAAAGTTTTTTTTTTCAAGGTTTAATTATTCTCTCAAGGTTCTCTAGGCCAACTAGATTCGTTGACTCAAGTTTTATTTATGTGACATGCCCTTCAAGTCGCAACTCCGTGCTCCAAGGGTGCCACTTGCCTTTGACTATTTTTTGTAGTTTTCCAACCCTTGGAGTCAACAATCCATTCAAGCGACCTTGTAAGAGACTAAGGGATTATAAGGAATAAGGACTCCGCCTTATTACGTGCCCTTTAGAATCTTCGTGAACGATTGTCTTAGTTTTTCCTCTTGACATCATGGACCTCTCGAACTAGGTAATCGTTAACCTACAATTCGAGCCACGACGAGAGTGCTAGTAGGCTATGACAGGGACGCTGCCATAACTCTCCCTCAATATATGGTGTCTGTGCATGGCCCCTTTACTCCTTATGTGAGTCAGATTAGCAAGCATTCGTCAGACTACATCCATCAATGAAACACTGTCAATGATCCATATACAAAATCATAATATAATCGATTATATGTCACATATGCATAAATGAAATACTCAAACCAATACAACCCACTCCCTGACTCAATCCGGAATCTAAGGAGGTCCATTGATGCCATCGGCATCCACAATCTGTCAAGTGTCCTGCACACTCAGGGAAAACTCGTCAATAGAATCTATCAATACATATATATCAAATAACGTTAAATCACAATCATCAACATCATCATAAAATCCATAAGCAAAATAAATAACCATATACTATAACCAGATCACTTGCACATAAGTGTCCTCAAAGAATAAGTCGATAACATGTGCTCACAAGAGAGGGATGTTACAAACATCTCCCCCATACTAGGTTGTAGAGAACCTCACTAATCTCGATGCACCCTTAAGAAATCTCTCTGGAATTAATATGGATCTACGTTGATAAAATAACTCCAATCTTGTTTACACCCTTAAGAAATCTCTCAATGGTGTTGGGCCCTCCGTTTTGAAGACCGCCAAGTTTTGTGGAATAATGGAGAATATTAGTGAGAATTCTAAGTGGAAAAAATCTAACTGAAAGCATTCTAGTAATGAATACAGATCAGATGCCAAATGGAGGAAGAATCACAAAGGTTTAGAAGCTTCGATCACAGGAAAAGACAAAGCGAGAAAGCAACAGAAACATAATCAAGAAACCATAGAAGCAGAATCAAGAAACAACCAAGGAAATGATACAAATTGGGGAAAATGTAATGGGAAAGGGATAATGGTTGATTCTCTCCAATGTGATTGCTTATATGTTATCGCTACTGGTGTGCCTAATTGAAAATAGGATGAGCTAATTCTTAGATATAGTGTTATTATTGAGAGTTGTTAGACTGTTGTTGCTCAATTCTTGTTCTTCTTTTGTCATTCATTCTGTTGTATAAGTATCGATATGAAAGAATACTTCATGTACACTAGTTTGTGATATGATAATACAAAATGGATTATTCGGGCCTCCAATTTTTTTTAATGATATGGATGAATGCATGATCTTTCTTCTGTGCAAATTTTCTTATTTTGTGTAGTTACTAGCTACAATACTGTCTAACAATATTTTGTGATGTATGAACTTATATTTATGCTGCGCAACATGGATTATTGAATGCATAACTTGGTTTAGACTTCTAATGATTCGATCTTTTACATTTAAGTATGAATCTTCCTTGTGTTATGCTATATTTGATGGTGTATCCTCACTAACTCACTTAATTAAACACAAGTCTTGTCAGTGCTTTGGATGAGACCTCCTTCCCCTGCGGAAGGTTGAATATGCCAACACTACTAGACTACATAGATACCTTTTTTGGTAATCTTCGAGAACCCTGGTATCCAATTTTTCACCAACAAATGGTTTTGTTGTCGGGACCTAGATTCTAAGCTAGTTTTCAGAGGATGAAACATCACCTTTGTAAATTTGATATTACGAATTGGTGGGAAATAAGGTGTGTCGAGTTTATATTTTGAGAAGATGAACTATGATAGAAAAGTCCGAGGGTTGTGAAGGACGGTTTTTTCTATTTTGAACCTGCAAGCGACCATTACAAAATCTTTTGGATATGATTCCTGAAAGAGGTTTGTCACTGGATCGACTAGTTGCAAGAAGTGCCATAGTTTAAAGATCACATCAAGAAAATATTTAGTTGGATTGTTGAGCATCTTGCCACTCTACACAAGTTGGATCACCAGATTTCTCAAGCCGTGGATTTTTGGGTCCAGAATACAATATAGGGATATGTCATTGAATTTTCCGCAGAGAACCACTAGTATTTCTCAAAGACACAATCAATATTCTACAAGGGAGCCCAAGGAATAATACTATGAGAAATATTGTTGTGGATGAATATCTTGATGGTGGAAGAGGGAATGCTACTAGTTCCTTCGGTTCAAATGGAATCATAAAACCCTTGTACATGAGGGGTGGGTGATTCAGGCGAGGGTCCATGACTTAGGATACGAAAGTTCTTGAGGTATGGGGGGTCATTGTGAGAAGAGTGTCAAAGACGAGTGAGCTAAGAAAAGGGTTGCGGTGATTGAGAAGAGGTGGAAAAAACATATGTGAAAGTTGATGAAGATGCCTAATCAATCGTGGAAGGACATCAACTTCGATAAGAGTCATAAAAGAGAGTTAGAGAATTTGAAGGAGTTACAGACACGTGGGAGGTTGGCCAGCCAATGGTTGAAGGAAAGGTTTGGTGAGAAAGGTGATAGTTCTAGAGAGAGTAAATGAGGAGAATAAAATTTGGGAGAAAGACCCAATATAGGGGTCACCATTAAGGAACAAGAATCAATTGTAACCTCTACAGAAGTTGCGGGAGAACCAGCTCCCACAAAACCCAAAGATGTGAAGTACCCTACAAGACTTGATACGATATGGCATCCTAATGTGGCACCCCAGATTAAATAATCCCATCCCAAAGACACAGAAAAGAGCCTTGGATTTCCTAGTCCCTTAGCGCAATCTTCCAATATGGTAAATTCTACAATAAACTTTCCCTTAAATTATGTCATTTCTCCTCATTCTAGCCAAACCATTTCAAGTGGTAGAAGTAGTAATATTGTGGCAAGTTCTTTAGTTTTATCGCAACCAGGACCTTTAGGATTTATCTTGATAGGGTCCTTAGGTTATCCCATGTCACATTAGCACGTCAGATCCCTCACCCGATACCCAAAATTTTGGGATAAAGGGGATGAAGATGTTGAACAACATTGGTTCCTTTGTGAGGCCATCTGGCAGTCTCGTGGGACTTTGGATGCTAATAAATTAGTCTATTTTTAGACCAATTTGAGAGGTATTGATTTGAAATGTTATATGAAATTCAGGAAATCCTCAAGGACACGCCTTCACTCTTGCTGAATTCAAATAATGGTTCATAGCAAAATTTCATTTACCCCAGTTAGAACAACAAGCCTTCTTTGAGTTGTGGGAGATTAAACAGAGAGACGAGGAATCTTCTTAGGAGTATATTCAACAATTTAAATATGCGATAGGAAAATAAGCAAACCCCATCCACAAAGACCACAAGCATGAATGGTTTATTCAGGGAATTGTATCATTAACCTGAATCTCGTTAACCCAACAATGGATAACCACTTTGGGGGAATCCCTAGAACAAGATATGAAAATCAAGGTGATGGAGGGATATCCTAACAACTTGTGGGTGATAATACCACCCAATGACTATAATAATACTCAACTGCAAGGTAAAATTTCTACACTAATTGACAAAATTCAAGAACTGACCATTCCTAAGAGTTAGTCACCCACGGGTTTGGTGTATGGGTTGCTATAATGAGGTTCATACAATGACATAATTTCCCAGACTGAGGGGTGCAGGACCCCCTTCATAATTGATGCTTCCTCAACCAATAGGACCATCTGAAGGGGTTGCACAAGTCACAACTACAATTCCATTCCATGGCCCTATGCAGTACCATGCCTTCCCAAACCATCAAGGTAATCAAAATAATGAATATTGTGAAATTTACAGAAGTCACGGGCATTCCTCGAGGCACTACCCAATCCTACAAAAATGCACTCCTTTCCTGAACATAATTTACTGTGAATTCTTTGGGTCACCTACCCACACCACCAAGCAGTGTCGAGCTCTGGATTCTATTGCAGACATACTGGATCGATTTGCATTCAGGGTTGATGAAGCTCCTCAAGGATTTGAAGGAGGACGTCGAGGTGGAAGAGGTTTCATAGGTGGGATAA
Source organism: Picea engelmannii (assembly GCA_009831015.1). Classification (NCBI taxonomy): domain Eukaryota; kingdom Viridiplantae; phylum Streptophyta; class Pinopsida; order Pinales; family Pinaceae; genus Picea; species Picea engelmannii. The sequence goes on along the minus strand of ML803460.1, from coordinate 18,100 downwards.
ACAATGGGAGAGGACTAGCTCAGTGTTATAATTGCAATGATCAGGGACATATCACTAGAGATTGTCCTCTTCTGAGAAATCATTGGTGTTCTCATTGTAGAAACAACACCCATGCCACTGAGGATTGCCTTGAGTTGGTCGTGAAGTGGGAATATTATGCAAGGCATCGCGACACCAACTTGATAAATTCTAAGCCCTAACCTGTCACTAAAGAAAAGGCACTCAATATTAATATTATTACTTGAGGAGGAACAAGAGCTGGTGCCAGTGTTGAATACTCGACTCAAAGCAGGATCCAGAAGGCGGTACCAGAAGATGTTAAATATTTTTTTTTTTGACAAGAACGGTTATGTTGCATTAATCGGCTTTCTGGCAAGCCAGAATCAGAAAGTTACATATCTGAAGAAGGTTGGTGACCTCTAACAGTGCTGCCAACCTTCTTGTGAATGTCTTGGGAAACCAATCCCATCTGCTTCTTGAGCTAATTCGAGAAAATGACAAAAATTGCATACATGAGTAAATTCTCACAAATTGTGAGCACAGTAGAAGACATAAGCAAAGAATTAAACCGAGGGGGATGAAGATTTCCCCTTAAAGTAGGGATCCAACTTTTTCTGAGAACCTAAAGAAATGTTGGAGGCCGCCTCCTTTTCTCTACGTGCTTTGTTGGTCCTTCACCCTCGGGTAAGGGGTGGAGACGGAACTGATTTGTCTTCGGGTTCAGAAGTTTCCACAGAGCCTCTAGAGGGGACTGAAACAACCAGACCTGCAGAGGCAGAAGGTTCTGGAACTGAAGCCCGAGTTTCTTTTGCTGCCATTGATTCTGGGGGGGTGGAATCTGGAAGGATTTCGTCTGCCGGGGGATCTTCCTTAATTTTTGTTGCTTCTGGATCAAGGGCTTCATCATCCTTCAGCGCATCAAAGATGTTTTTATTTTCTAGAGTTGCCTCTGCCGTATGAGTGGCCTTCGGGGCCTGGGCTAGCGGATCCTTTCGCCTTGGATGCCTTCTTCGGTTAGTTACTAGCTGAAAATCATCTTCTTTGACTAGTCCCGACTCCTCAGAGGCTTTGGGGTAGCTTTTTGTGAAATGACCGTAAGCATGGCACCGGAGGCACTTAAAAGGAATCTTCTCGTAGTCCAACTCTTGGATATGACACCATTCCCCCAGGGAGAGCTTAATGGCGTCCGGAAGTCCTTTCTCGAGGTTAACCTCAACACAAATACGAGCACAGGTAAACTGATCCCCCTTCAGCTCCGCCCTGTCCAGGAAACGCCCAAGCTTATTTCCAATGTCCTCCAGAGAACTTATCCCCTAGAGATGCAAGGGAAGGTGAGGCAGCCTAACCCAAACAGGGGCTGCTGTGATCTCGGCTCCGAGATTGAAGTCAAGAGTCCAGGGGGCTAAGAACAACCCTCTCGACCTCATGAAATAGGGTCCAGATCTGAAAACTAGATCACGGTCCTCTTTCCTCGTGAAGCTAAAGACAAAAAAAACCCTTCCTACTGCACACAGAGAAACGTTTCCCTGTATCATCATCTTCCAACGATCATCCATCCATGCCTCCACCGTTTTGGGGCTTGGCCATAACCCCATAAACTTTCTGATGAGGGCATTTTCTGCTAGAAGGAGGGCAAGATTGCAAGGGTCCTCTGGAGATAGCTCCAGAGAAGGGATCTCCTCCATCTTCTTAACAAACTTAGACGAGAGAGAAGGCTTGGATTTAGGTCCTGCTGAGCGGACTAACGTTTTGAAAGCTTCCAAAGGATCTTCTTCCAACTCGGCGATCGGATATGGGGCCATCGTAGTAGGCAGAGACCACCAGCAAGCATGGAGCAAGTCGCAGAGGCCACTTCTCCAAAACGCATGCCAAACTGAGGAAAATGCAGGCGAGAGGGATGCTCTGATACGCCGATTCGCGGCCCTGTATTCAAAGGGGAACCCTGGCCGACTTTTACAGTCGAAGACGCGCCCCTGCAATAAAAAATCAGAGCGGAGGTGGCTAGGGTTTAGGCCCTAGCCGCGTTGACCTTCTGTCTTGCTCCATTCGCCCATGCAACCGACTCTTCATGGCTCACTTTTCTATAAAATTTCTTAAATTAAAGGACATGGGGGTGGGCTTTGATCCACTTATGTGTGCACGGGTCACGATACCATTTATTATAGTATCTCTGGGTGCAACCACACATTCGACCACTACCTCAAGGTGTCCCCATGGCTCCAGGTAAAGCCATCACGAGAATTGAACCTTGCCCAATGGTGAAAAAATCCTCGCTTTCCACCATTGGATCCAACCCCTTTGGGCCCAGAAGATGTTAAATATTACCCCCTTATGCAAAAACAATTCTTTAAGGACGTTGTCAAAATATTTTGATGGATTGATAATCCTGCAATATCGACGCCTGTATAATCAAACAGTGATATTCAAGCTAAAATTGTAGAAAATTTTGTGGAATAGAAATATCCTCCAGCGAGACACCCGCAGACTATTGAGTTGTGGCTCCAATTATTTTCTGACATTCTGGATGACGAACAACTCACCAAAGAGTTGCGGAACATGCTCAAGGGGACTTTAGTGATTGAAAGGAACCTGAAAGAGCTAATTGTTGATCATATTCTAGAGATAAATATAGGTAGAATATAGAGGAGGAAGCAAAGACCTGGAAGGGAATTCAAGCTAATTACTCAGATTGAAGGCTACAAGATTAATGATGTCATGTTATATTTTGGGTTTGACTGACCATTCCTAAGAGACAGTCACCCATTCAGTTGTGGATGGCCAATCAGTATTGTATCTATCATGTTGGGAGGTTGCAAAATTTTGAAGTGGACTTAGCTAGAGTAAAGACAATGGCAGAATTTGAGGTTATAGAAATCATGGGGGATAAGGATCCATACCCATCTCTATTAGGCATCGACTGGGATTATGAAAATTATGTTTTTATCGATATTAAGAAGGAAATAATGACCTTTGAAGTGGATGGTATGAAAGTAACCCAACCACTAGATCCCTACCGAGGTCCTCACTGTAAGGATTCGGTAGAGGGAAAAATGGAAGAGGATGTCTTGGATCATCTCTATACTTCGACTGTAGGAAATTGGGTAGACTATATTAACTTGACTGTAGGCGAATCGATAAGTTTGTGGAGTATTCAATCTGGAAACAAGGAAGATATGAGAAATTCTCAAGGCGTTGCATGACTATCAGAGCTTCCAGGTGGATTGGATCAAAGGTTAGAGACTACCTTTTTTACGATGGCACTTCATATTTATGTAGCTTTGTTGTTGATTTAGAGGATAAATATGCACGAGAGAAAATAATTATTGTACTCGATCTTGCATTAAGATCCTCTTTAGCTATATGGTGGGCCACCCATAAGGGTGCATTGTCTTCTTGGGACTAAGTAAAGCGTGTCGTTCAATATCTCTTTATTCCCCTGTCACCATTTACTTAGTTGAATAAAGATTGGGAATGAAACAATACAACCTCAACTTTGGTAGTATATGATGGGTTTTCTAATCCAAGGAAGCATGTTGCACATTATATTCAGTTATGGGAAATTGCGCAACTTCCTTCTCAATTTTGGATGCATAGGTTTATTCACTCTTTGGGACAAATTCCAACCACTTGGTATGTATATGAGAAATATTGATGCCAAACCACTTGCTGGGAAGTCCTTCAAAGCCAAATTTTCCAAGAATTGCTATTTTCAAGACGAATTTCCAGACGGTTGTTATTATTCCAGGAGTTTTCTTTTGAGGTCACTGTCAAGCCTAGTAAACTAAATGTGGGGCTAGATAATTTGTTGATACTAGATTCGGGAGAAAGTGGCAGAGTTGTAGATGATTACCTCCATGATGCAAATATTTTTCGTATTGAAGCTATTCCTAATTATCTATCAAACATTGCCATGTTCTTGACTACTGGTGCTATGTCGGAAGGATATTCTGCGACCCAAAAGAGTGACCTCATGGTTCATGAAATGGATTATCAACTGATTGAGGGACAACTATACAAATTGGGATTGGATAATATCTTGCGAAGTTGTGTTCTAGACCATGGAATACATGATATTCTATGGGAATGTCACAGTGGAGTTGTTGGAGGACACATTGGTGGAAAGGTTACTTCTAGAAAGATCTTACAAGCAGGGCTATGGTGGCCTAAAATGTTTAAATATGATAAGGAATATGCTCGGGCCTTTCTTGTATGTTAGAGAGTGGGAAATCCATCTCGTCGTGATGAGTTACCTCTACACCCTGTCAGAGCACTGCAAGCCTTTGAAAAATGGATTGTCGATTTCATCAGTTTGATCAATCCTCCTACTAATTATTTAAAGGAAAGATACATAATTACCATAATTGATTCCTTGAATCGATGGGATGAAGTGGAGTTGTTCAAGATTTATCTACAACCATAGAAACCTGATTTATTTTTGAAATTGTTATTACTAGGTTTGGTTGTCCTCGAAGTTTGACTTGTGGTCAAGGAGACCACTTTCTCAGTGAGACTATTGAAACCCTTACAAGATAATTTATTATTCAACATCATAAGAGCAATCCTTACCATCCGCAGGATAATGGAATAGTGGAAGCATTCAATAAAATATTGGAGATGGGGATGACTAAAGTATGTTTCACAAACCAGGAGGACTAGGAGGAGTGAGTTCCATTTTTTTTATGGGCGTACATGACTACCACAAAGCAATTAAAAAAGTATACTCCTTAAGCATAGAGGGGCTTCCGCAGTGCAACATATTAGATATCATTTTCGGGACTAATAATCATGGATATGGGTCATATATTAATGACTTACACTAAACAGTTAATTCTGAAAATGATATCTATGTATACTCCTTTTCAACTGGTATATGGAAGGGAAGCAATTGTGCCACTTGAGTTTCTCACACCAAGTCTATTCATTTCACAAGCTACTAAAACGATAGATGATGACTCCCTTGCAAAGCGGGTTGAGCAATGTTTGGAACTTGAGGAAGCTACATTCCTAACATATTTTCACCATACTGTGGATTATTCCCTGAAAACATCCTGGCATGATCGACATATAAAGAATAAGTAATTTGTGCAAGGTGACCTGATGCTCTTATACGACAACAAGTATCATAAACATCTGGGAAAACTACAGATGCATTGGCTTGGTCCTTTCATAGTTGCGGATATCCGTGACTCTAGAGCTATACAATTAGCATAACTCGATGGAATTCTTCGACCCGTCTGGGTGAATGGTGCATGCATGAATCCCTACCTTTCTACCTCGTAAATAAGATTTTGGTCCACTCCTGTCTTTGGGAGTGTGTTCTATATGTAGGATTTCTAATTTTGTCTTTGTTTTGCGTCTTTATCAATAAAATGGTGACGTGTCCAGCTGTCACCGACCCTATAAGTCTAGTAGATCTTTCCACATTGTCCAACCCAGATATCACCTTTCTGGTCGGGGAAGTATCAATCACATCATCTCGTACTTAATGCTGTTGAAGTTTGAATTCAATGCCCTTGTGTCATCACGTGGGTCATTAAAAGAAATTAGTACCTTTTTATTCATCCTCACATCTCTTCTTGTCATAGTCAATTAAATATTAACAATTGCCCATTCTTTTTCTGGATAACCACTCACTGACTCATTACTTTCCTGAGTTGATCTGCTATCCCATTCCCAAGTTTCTGTTTATGCATTTATTTTCCCCAATCACGTCATGTATTTTTCCACGTTCGAAGGATTTAGTTGATGTTAATTCCCACTCTTGTCACCCTGTAGCATTCAATGCATGGTTTTCATGTCATATTCCACACAACTCTTATAAAAATTCATTTGGTCGATGGATTCATGTTTTTTTTTATCATCGCGCTCACTGTAGAGTCAGTCCTGGAGCCTTTTGAGCACTTTGTAAGCCCACTTCCACGACTTGGTTCCCTAGTGTTATTTGTTTACCAGTGTCACCCTATTCCAATGGTTCACACAACTGGTTGAGGGGCTCTCAGAACCGTTGTTCCAATGAATTTTATTGATCCACAGGTCATTGTTCAAGGTGAGCTACATGGGAAGGTTAAGCAAACCAGGTTGGTCGACCTCGATTTTACCGACGCCGCAAAATTACCCCACATGGCTACCAATTCTTTCATGGATTTCTCTAAATTTCCCAATGAAGAGTTCTAGTGGAAATAGAAGCCTAATTACATTCCCCTACAAAATTCCACTTTGTTGTGTCTCTGCGACCTACCCGTCTTTGGTACTACCGGAGAAGCTAGAAATTGCACCAAAATTTTTGAACAACAAAGTGCACAATAGTACTCTCTGGATAGACCAGGCCTATCCAATCCACATGGAGGGAATCCATATGCTCACCGGGTTGTCCATGTAGGGCCAGGATGTCACTAAAGGATTTCAAGGCTCTAGGAAGCACGATAAAAAGAAGGGGGAACTAAGCCTATTTGAAAAATATGGTACACACCGTAGAGGTCGAGGAGCGCACATTGCACTGATTAATTATGAGCAAGTTTGCATGGATTTCTACCTCATTACGAGGAAGGTGATGCAAAATTACATGAAGGGTGAGTGTACTCTGGACGTCATCGTAGTGGAAAAGTTTAGTAAGAATGGTGCACCTATGAACTGGTTCAAATACTTGCTCACCAAGTTGTTCCTATTGCCTTCATCATGTGGAAGTGGAAACCATCAAGGGGGAACAATATTTCTCACAATGTTGATAATCGTATCGCCAAGATTTTTGACCCATGGAATTTTCTCCTTTCATCTACCAACAAGGTCGCTCACAATGTCACCTTTGCAAAAAAATATGATGAGATCATTGCCACAACACATAGGTCATAGATCCCACAGTCGCTACTTAATAGGAATACCCACAATATCTGGTTCAGGATGAGCTGGGAACATACATTTGTGTGACGTTTGGGGGTGGTTCCACCTCTTTTTCATATGCATTCGTTACCATTTTACTTGGATGAGGTCGCGTTTGATAAGTAATTCACCTTGTGTCCTAGGTCATTGTTGAAAATAAGAAGACATGTGTCTCTTATGGGATGCCCACAATGGCACAAAGGTCAGCTCCTACAATGTCTTCCGATGCCAAGATTAGTTATGTCAAGCGTGACAAGACACTTTTCAATTCCTAGGGAGGGGATGACGAGGGTGATGAATAGGCACTACCAAGGTAGACTATCTTGTTTCCTTTTTCATCCATTACAGATGATGCGATGATATTAGGTAATAAATTACGCGCGGTCCATATTTCTATTTTTCCTCAGAAGAAGTTGTGTACCAACTCCCCATCCCAATTCCTCAATGATACTGTCATCATTGAGGCTACCCTTCTTTCCTCCATCCCACCTCAATATCACACCATTCCACCTCAATTTCATACCAACCCACCCCGAACATGCACTGACATTTCCACCCCATTCACTTCACCCTCCACGTCTTTCATTATCCATATTCCTGATGACCCTCCTGTGCAACTCCAATCTACCACTATCATTGAGGAAGTCACCACTCCAAAGAACGATGGGACCACCATCGTCGCGCACACACCGCAAACATCCCCAACCCATAACTAGTTTGACTCATATTTTCTAGACTCTACTTCCCATCTCACCACAACTATTGGTACCACTCGTTCATTCCCCTCCACTTCTGCTCAAATCCCAGAAATCTCTGTCCCTTGCACGCAACCCTCCAAATGAACTCTCATCCAAAACCAGATTCATGGCTTGAAACCCAGATTCTGATGGATGAGGACCCTCCACATAACCTGCTAGACACCTGGGATGATACTCATTCATCGCATAACAGTAATTTTGTTAAAGAACAAATTGTGCCTCTGCTACAGTACCCTTAACAACGATGAGATATCTTGGAGCTCTACTTGGAGGAAATAGAGGTGCTTGGAACACTTATGTTGGAGGTCATGGAAAGGATTGTACAAAGCCTTAGAAGTCACTCACCCACTGTTGATTCTTAAATCCATTAGGACCGAAATGGAAACCTCACGAGGATAAAAATCCCCCTGCATTTTGATAGAGGTGGTACTTCTCTTTAAGATTTTCTTGGGACTCTAAATCTTCAAAATATGGGACTTTGCAGAAGTATGTTGTGATAATCAAATAAATATAAAAATAACAAGAAATAAAATGTTTTATTTTCTTTTTAAATAAGGTTCCTGAGAAATGACCAGGAACTGCACACTTCATGCATTTAAAGAGATAGACAAAATTTCCTCACATCCATCATAGTTAAACTAAAGATTTCTGATCACATAAAATAAAAACGAAGATAATTGGCATGCATAAGAGAACTTTAACAAAGTGTACACATGGGAAGCTCAAATAAATATAATGATATATCAATCTCAAATAATTTATACTCAAAACTCAGAGTTACAAAGCACAGTCAAAACTGATCCCAAAATAGCTCTTTAGAAATTTCTGAAAAAAAAAATATAGTTTATTACAAAGCCTTTGAAATTTAAAATGAGTTTGTCCTTAAGACTAGGATTGGGGCTCCTGTGGACCATAAATAAAATATAAATAAGAAATAATATTGTAGAAGGAGGATGGTGGGCGAAAGAAGACAAGGAGAAGTTACCAGATGTTGGTTAAACCTTTCTAGTGAAAGAAGCGAAGTAATTGGATGAAAGAACTGATAAAGAAAGAAAGATGTGATCAACATAAACTTACTATGATGGTCTCTTGTGTATTCACTTTCTTTCTGTTGTCCTTTTATTGTCTTCATTAATGGTTACAGAAACCGTCTCAATTGTTTCTTGCCCCTCGTTGGTCAATTTGTTGATTTCTTTTTTGAACCATTCTTCAATATATTTTTTCATTGGTGAGACATTTATCTCATGACAAATTTTAATGTTAAATAACTCGCCTTCCAAGTCTCTTAAATCAATGGAAATACCATGTACTGCGTCCTCAATATCTTGATTCTTCACAGAGTAGTCCACTAGCCAATTTTCTATGTCGTATTCATTATATTTGAGTATACCATAAAACTTTTCAACTGATAACCCTTTAAAAATCTCAACTTGTTCGTCAAACTATTGTTCTGTTAGGAACATTGAGTTAAGGATTAGTTTAGGGTCTTGTACTTCATTAGTACCTCTTTCTAGGTCTATATCTTTGAGCCTCTTGAACAGATCTTCCATTTTCAGTATGGCTTTGATGCATGCTTGAACAATAATATTCAAATTTTTAATCTTTTCCATCCAACAAGCATTTAACTGTTTTATCCGACTTGGGGAGGGAAGATCCTCCTCTCTTATTATTAGTTTCATCATTTTAGAGACATTGGTTCCAAAGGGTAGTACAACATCAATGTAGAAACCTTGCTCGTTCTTCAGATCATCTTGCAAATCTTCATGGAAGGCATGTGCTCTCGAACCAAAAGAAACAATGTTTTTCAAAACCTCCCATGCCTCTGTGATTAATGCCATTCTCTTCTTAATAATTAATTCTACATAAATCTCGACTGATGTAAGTAAGCTTGAATACCATTTCAACTTAAGAGTGGGTGTGGTGGATCTGACTATTGACAAAGGACTGGAAAGAATTGGAAGAGGAATTAAGGTGTTTTCCAGTTCCCTGATCATTTCTTTCAATTTAGTGTTTTCTGCCTCCAGACCACCAATGGAATCATCAAGAGCATCCTCGGTTTCTCTCTAAATTTTATAGATTTGGGATGACCGCACATCTTTTAGGTCAACCTCTAAACGAGATTTTTCTTTCTTATTTTTTAGATCACCTTTTTCTATAATAAATTTCTTGGATTCCTTGTCGAAAACAACACTTTGGAAAGCGAATGAATCTTCTTCACTGAAAGTCTCATTATTAATGATCTCTAATGATGAATTTTGATGGGTCGTGTTTCTCGAGTGATCAATTGTGGAAAATATTTTCTCAATATCTTCCTCGAGCTCCATATATTCAAGAGAGAAGTTATTGATGTCATTTTTGATGAGATGGTCTTCTTCCTCTTGCACAACATTATTCCTCTTCTTCCTCAGAGGGGGCTTGTGTGAGCTCTCAATTTTTCTAGAGGGGGGATTCTTCTCTCCACCTCTTGAAATACTTTTGGTAACTTTCCTAGTTGGGTGGGTTGTTGGAGCATTGATCCGAGATGTGGTAGTTTTAAGAGTAACAACTGGAGACTGGGTGCTCTTCTCACAGGGACCCTTTCCTTTTTTATTATAAAACTCATTATTACTAAGTATTGTTTCCAAGTTAGCAGCATTGTGTGCAGGAGCACCTAGGTTGTTGTATTATTCTTCACTCAAAGTAGTATGAATGAATGATTTTTTGAATCCTACTGACAACATATATTCCACGAAGATTTTGTTAGGGTCAAACCCCTTTATATTTTCTGCATACTTGAAGTTTACATTGCTGAAGTGATTCACAAACTCATGAATTTTTTTTATGTTCCTGAATATGAAGTCTCCAATTTTCCACGACAAGGGGATGAATTGATTTTTCCATTTTTCATGGAAAATGTGCGGCCATAAATTGTACTTCCTTGCCACTTCTGTAACAAACAATTTATCAGATACATGGTGTGGAAGAAAAGAGGGATTTTGTTTGGAATAAAAGATCCTGATGACATTGTGATTTTCCATCTGTTCTATCGTTCCCTTTTACTCCAAGAATTTATTTGCCTGGTTTGATATCCTGGGGATATTTTTATCAAACAACAATCCTTTGAAAATTGAAACGAAATCATTATAAACTTCGTAAAAATGCAGAGAAGTCTTGTGTATCCACAATGATTGATACCAGAAGGTAATTGGATCAATTTCATAGTTCAACCTCTTACATATAGTCAATTTTGCAAATTTACAACAATATACTATCACAAATACCAAATAGGAATCCATGAAGAATTTATTGTCCCTTTTGTAATGTGACAATTGGGAGGAGGTTTCAATGGAAATCAATTTTCCCTAGTCAAAAATAGCTTTGTCTTTAACTGTAAAATATAAAATATAAAGAGTCATGCAAGAAATGGTGACTGTGCTTTCCTGACCTATCAACCTAGTAAACAACCAAGTGATTTCCGGAAATGTGTTTTTAAAAGAGTCGATCTGAATCTTGGTTATGTCTTCTAGGACAACTACGGGATTCTCCAAGAACGCAGGCAAGAGATCCAGGCCATTGTCATTTTTTTTTAGAAAATCTCTGCAATCCTCTCCTTTGAAGGTAAGTGTTGGCTCATGGTGCTTCAACATATTACGAAACACTTATGGTGAAAGAGATATGGGGGAATGATCTTGGAGTTGTATAATTCGTTGGCTCGGTACGTCTTTCTCAACACACCATGAAACAAGTTATTTGCAGTTAAATACCTTAGGGACACACCCTGCGCGAGCAATTCCAGATGTCTAGGTTATGCCTTTCTGTGCATGAGGAGATGAGTAATATGAATACTCTCTAGACCACTGAAAGTTCTGGTCTTCACGACCAAAAATATTCAAAGTATCACCACATAACTAGTGTCTAGATGGTGCTGTCATAGGTTGACGTGAGTGTTCTTTCTACTGGATAATAACTTGAAATGAATCCTTTCAGAGATACAACAATAATATAACCCTTGGCAAATCTTTCTTTAATGCAATTTAATGAAAAATATTCTCAAGCCCTTCGCTTATTAATGACGATTGTTATGGAGCTTGCATGATCAATTATTAGCATTAAACCATACTAAATTCATATTGGAAAAAGAAAGAAGATGGCAGGGACAAACAAGAGAAATTTGAATTTGAGGCTTTTGGTGAAATTGCCAACCCGAGAACCTGTGAACCCGCGGTTGTGAATGATCAAGGTCAGACTTGGATATAGGAGAAATGAGATACTTAGGGGCTTGATACCCGTGACAAGTCTGATGGTCATAATGTAGATCATGGGTATTTGGGTGAAAAATGGATATTGAGGAACTTGGAAGATGAAAGCTTGAACTCGTGAACCCGTGGTTGCAAAAAATAGTTAAGTATATTATAACAAGGAGGTCAGTCAGACTCATGATATCACTCCAGTTATGCCACCAGACACAGTTGACCTCATTGTTGGTGCATGGTCCTAGTTGGTATCCAAGACATATACCCTACAATAGGAGGTAGTTTCATTCAAGTTAAAGGAAAAGGAGCAACTCAAATATCTCCTATAGAATCTTACACTTGCAGTCGAAGAGGGGACAACTTTCAATTCCTCGCTTCATGCCCAGACCGAGGAATGTCGTTGACTCTTTGATATGGTCACGAAATGGGTTGGCTTGTTGGATCAATGTAGTAAACCTGTCGAATAGATGCACATTAGGCTTCAACAGATGCATGCAAAAGCCTGAGCCATTGTTGACTCTATCGAGCAAGTGGCTAAGTTAGTCAAGATACAAGTTGTAGATGACAAGTTAGATGCTATGGATGATGCTAACTGAGATGCGAAGAAAACACTTTAGAAATTCATTCCTACATTCCAAGATGAGTAAATTCTGCTTCAACAATTGGACTCCCTTGCTGACACATAGTGGAATTCTCTATTGGCTACCAAGTCCAAGGTTCCTGGTGTCAACACCGCATAGGAATTTGTTGCAGGCACCTCAATTTTGGCAAGGAAATGACAGGATCGGGTCACGCACTATGATTTGTTTCATGCGCATTCCCTCCATTTGTAGAAGGACAGGACAATGAGATAACATTTTGACTTGGGATGAGTCAAATATTATGGTCTGGGCCTGTTGGTCCCTCCATTTCGAAGACCTCCAAGTTTTGCAGAAATATTAAAGTTTTGCGAAACAATAGAGCATATCAGTGAGAAATCTAAGTGGTGGAAAGCTAACTAAAAACATGCCAGCAAAGAATACAGATCATACGCCAACTGGAGGAAGAAGAGGAAAGGTTTAGAAGCTTCGAGCGCAGAAAAAGATAAAGAGGGAAATAAACAGAAACAGAATCAAGAAACCATAGAAGCAGAATCAAGAAACAACCAAGGGAATGATACAAATTGGGGAAAATGTAATGGGAAAGGGATAATGGTTTATTCTTGCTAATGTAATTGCTTAGATGCTATAGCTACTGGTGTGCCTAATTGAAACGAGGATGAGTTAATTCTGAGATCTAGTGTTATTATTGAGAGTTGTCAGACTATTGTTGCTTGATTCACGTTCTTCTTTTTTCATTGATTCTGTTGTATAAGTCTCGATATGAAAGAAATACTTCATGTACGTGAGTATGTGATATGATAATACAAAATGGATTATTCAGGCCTCCAAAAATTTGTAATGATATGGAAGAATGCATGATCGTTCTTCTACCCAAACTGTCATGTTTTGTGTAGTTACTAGTTGTGATACCATCTAACAAGATTTTGTGATGCATGCACTTATATTTATGATGGGAAACATGGATTATCGAATGCATAACCTAGTTTAGACTTCTAATGATATGATCTTTTACATTTAAGTATGAATCTTCCTTGTGTTATGCTAGATCTGATGGTGTATCCTCTCTAACTCACTTTATTACATACAAGTCTCATAAGTGCTTCGGGTAATACCTCATTCCCCCACAGAAGGTTGAATATGCTAGCGCTACTATAATACAACGATACCTTTGTTGGTGACCTCTGAGAACCCCAGTCTCCAATTTTGCACCAACAAATGGCCTTAAGAAAGCTCCACAAGCTCGGTACACTAAAATGGATAGCTTCTTGTTGACATTGAATTTTTTTGATGTCATTTTGGACCCAATGTCTATACTAAGAAAGTGGGTAACGTCTCATAATACTTTCTCTTTAAGTTGACGACCTTATACTCATTGGTAGTGACCCCAAAATTTTAACCCATGTAAAATCTAGTCTTAAGAAGTAATTTGAAAAGATAGAATTAAGACATTTGCAATGTTATCTTGGCCTACAAGTCTTGCAAACCAAGGAAGAAATTTCCCTTTCCCGATGTAAGTATGCATGCGACCTTCTTCATTGCTTTCACGCGAAATATTGTAAACTAGACTCATTTCCTTTCCAATCATACAACCCCTGAAGTGAATGTCACTTTGTACTTCCAATTAGTTGGTAGCCTTTTGTATTTGACTCATAGTTGTCTTGATATGTCCTTTTTTGTTGGTCTTGTTTCCCAATAAATGCAAATTTCTCATGAGAACCATTAGAAAGAAAAAATGGTTTGATACTTTGGTATATTCGGGGTACAATTCGGTTTGGAATACATTACAATTAAAGAGGATTGTTTTGTTGGTTGGTTTCATTGACTCTGATTGGGTTGGTGACCTTGATGATCAAAATTCTACTGCAATTTATGTTCTAAATCTTGGTTTTGGACCTATCACTTGGGCTTATAAGAAACAATGTGTCTTTGATCTCTCTTCGGTAGAAGAAGAGTATCAAGTAGTTGTTAGTGCAAATCAAGAAACCCTTTGTCTTTGATGGATCCTTTAAGAGTTTGGATTCCAATAGCAACATCGGATCACACTTTGCTATGATAATTAGAGTGTCATTCAAATCACCAAAGATCCAGTTCAACATTAGCACAACAAACACATTGAAATACACATGCATTTCATCAAAAAGATGATTCAAGCTCATGTTCTCGAAGTTCTTTAATGTCATATAGATGGTCAAGTTGAAAATATTTTCACAAAGAATCTTACAAAAACATTTTTTTTCAAAACATCGATCTATGTTAGGAGTTCAACAAATTGTCATTAAGGGGGGGTAGGCTCTGATGCCTCCTTCATTCTCCTATTGTGTTACCTATGTAAATCCTTCAATCTTATCCCAAGTTTTTGTGAAAGGGGGATGATAGAATATTTAGACACTTAGGAGTTAATGAAGTTCAATTTAGTCGAATGAATTTTTAGATTAAGTGTGTTTCTTTAGTGTGATTTTGTAAATAACTAATCTGATGATCATGATTATGTTCTAGACATAAAATGGCTCAATCATTCATATTCTTCTTGATACTAACATTAACACTTGATCTGTGGCTTAACACTCGATTGGTCCATCATCTCTATTTAAAGAGCATGGAGGATTACTTGTTGATGATTTCCTCAAGTGGTCGAGTTCTCTAAGATCATTGTTTCCCTATTTAACATTTTTAACCACATAATACATGGATGCACTTTTTTGATTTATTTGTATGAATTATGATCTTAAAGTGTTTAACTTGAACAAATATAACAATTTTTAACAAACAAATAGAATTCTAACTTCACATTTATCTTTTTTTTTTTTTTTTTTT
>ML803459.1:115925-138454 GCA_009831015.1 Picea engelmannii | reverse complement strand
CCGCGCCGGATTCATGGTCTCAATTTGTTTACAAACTCCCTTAATCCCTGCCCTCTTCTGGACAGCAGGAGGTCGGATGTTTGTTCCTTCCCTAGATACCTCCGCGATTTTCACTATTGCCTTCCTCGGCTACTCTTGCAGGCATCCATTAGCGAATTCGGGCACTTTTCCAGTGAATTTTTGGGTAGTTTTAAGTCTGCAACTCTTTTCCTTTACCAGAAAAATTGGTGGACTATTAACTCAGCGTTGTTAATTTTTTCCAGCGTAACTGGTCTCCCTTATTCCGACTTTTATGTTTTTGTTTCCATTGAACTCCTATATGCGTTCAGCGTACCCTAGATGTTTAATCATTGTTAATAGCGGATGTATAATTGTTTTTAATATGATGTTTCAATCATTTTTAATTAGCGGATGTATAATTCTTGATATTGTGGATGTATTAATCATTGTTAATTGCGGATATATAATTGTTGATGTTTGTGGATGTATTAATCGATGTTAATTGGGGATGTATTATTTGTTGATAATGGTGTATGTATTAATCATTGTTAATTGCGGATGTATAATTGTTGATATTTGCGGATGCATTAATCGATGTTAATTGCAGACCTATTAACTATTGACAACTGTGGTTGAATTAATCATACTTAATTGTGGATGTATTAATCGTGGAAACTTGTGGATGTATTGATTTGTTCTAGAACTTAGTTAGAATGATTGCACGTAGCGATATAGCGGATGGGTAATCGATGGAAATTTTTGAACTTGTTGCGCCACGATTAAATGGTTAGGATAGGATTCTCTAGCAAAACTTTAATAATGCCATTAAATGATTAAAGCATTAGATAGAATGCACGCACTAGTTAATGATTCCCATGTGCACTTAATTGGTTAGATGACTCATGCACCATCAAGTAAATGAGGATGCAAGGTCGATTTAATAACAATTCTAGCTTGCGCCTCTAACTAGCCTCTGAATTTGTATGCTCCTGGCTACCGATATCACCTATGCTGGTATGATTTCTTATGTATTTTCCTGGTCATTTATATTCTTATCTAAGTACATATTAATAATTTGCTTCAAGCTTCATGAGGTGCTTATGCTATGATTTTAGGTTTATGTTTCACGTAAAATTCATTCATATTGACATCGTCGAGTTGTGTCGTATGATTTTAATGTTGACGTTATTTCCTGAGTGCTTTTAAAATATATATATATATATATTTACCTGTTGTAGTCGTTTTTGTGTCTTAACCTTCGGGTCGTTACAATAGCACTATATAAAGGGGTTCAAGTAATGTAATTGGATATGAAGAAAATTATTATATTGTGAGTGGTATTTGAATAGGAGGATGCCCCCTCGAAGAGGAAACCGAACATGAGAGGATCCCTTTCATAATAGGATCCATTGTATGGTGTTTCCCTACCTCAAGGGTTTTGATATAATAAAGTGGTGGTTTTCTATATTGTTCTTTGAATCTTTGTGGTGTTTCTGTATGCAAGTATTTGGTTCTTAACAACAATGCTTTGACCACCACAAAACACCTCATCATGTACTTGTCCAAACTTAGCCAATAGATCATTGCATTATTGCAAAACATAACCTGAGGTAGGTCTCATTTTTCAAGTCTTCTAAATCAACATAGCCATAGACTAAATCATGCAATCACTGTAGGTGATACTTATACTTATGTGCTTCTAAGATATTGAAGCACCCATTTCCATGCTCTTCACCTGGTTTTTCCATGTGTCCACTTACAACACCAACTACATGTCAAATATTGACATAAATTTAGGAAAACTTACAATGGAAAGCCAAAGGGATTTTACTAGTTTCACATTATTCATACTGAATTTCCTAAGTATCTTCATCACATACTTTTGTTGTCATAAAAAAGGCTTACCATATTTCCTGTGTCTATGTATATCCATGCCTAAGATTTGTTTCGCTACTCTTAGATCCTTCATATCAACCATCCTAACCAACTCAACCAACTTGTTAATCTCAAACATGCTTGTTCTTTCTACAAGCATAAGATATAACACCAAGATAATGAATATACCATACATACAATGGTTGTGCTCACTTCTTGTAAAATTTGGCTCACCATGAAGGAATCAAACATCTTGTACCATTTTCCAGGCATGTTTGAGGCCATAAAATGATTCTTGAGTTTGCAAACAAATCTTTTGTTGCGATCCTGAACTAACCTTTCTGGTTGTTCCACATACATATCCTTATCCAAATACTCCATGTAAAACAATTTTAACATATAGTTGTACTAAATCAATAGCAAGTAACAAAACGCGTGCGAACACAACATGAATAGCAACAAGCTTTTGACAACTAGTGAGAAACATTCATCGAAATCAATAACTTCCAAATACCCTTCTTCTACGAGTCATGCTTTGAACATTTCATCTTTTACTATGTTTGATTTTTTAATAAAAGATTGATTCATCAAACACTACATTTTTGTCCATAATGATTTTGTGGGTAGTAGGATCCCACATTGTGCATCCCTTAGTATCATCATTGTATTGAATATCTACTTGTTTGATCTGGGTCCTATTTATAATGTTGATAAAAACATAAGCATCACAATGAAATAATTTCACATTTGAGTAGTCACCAGATAACCTATCCATACCTATTCCAGAATCTTGCATTCTTCTGCAACCGATGGTGACCGAGTTACTAGTTAGCACAATTGCCTTTGACCACAACTATTGCTACAACTTGGCACTACTGAACATTCCCTTTCAATCCCAACTTCCTTATAATAATTTCCAAGTTCCATGGATATGAAATTACCTTCATCATATATTCGCAAACACTTGATTGACCTCTTAATGTTAATTTCACTATAAATCTCTAAACACATCAGCCTTTCTTTAGACCCACCTTTTTAACTTGGGCACACTGCTGCACCTCGAACATTGCATTGGAAAAAATTTGACCAAATCCGACCAAGCCGACCCAAGAGAAACTTTGTTGCTCACCTCCATGGACTTTATAGTGAAGTCTCAGTTTTCCACCTTAACATGAACATTCCCTTGACCCAATCTAGTCAAACTGGCCAAGTAAGCCTAATTGATCAACTAGTTACACAATTAAACTAATTGATCACAAACAAACAATTAGACTAATTGATTGCAAACTAATAAACTAATTACACAAACTAATCACTTTAGTGTGCATGCATGCATATTCTATTTTTAAGTCATAGCTAACTGCAGAATATTGGGAGTCAAGATCCAATCCACATGGAAAATTAATTGGCACATTTTCAACAATCTTGATGCAAGACTGCCATAAATTTGTCTTCTTCAAAATTAATACAGTACTAAGGTACACAGTTGATTGAATACTGAACATTGAAATCCACTCGCTCAGCCAAGTATGGCATTCATCTTAATTTAAGCAAGACTGCTATTGATGGATATGGGTTAAAATCTTAGACCAAAATTTATCACGATACCCAATATTATTAGTATTAGAAATTCAAACCATAAAGCTATATTATTAGTACAACAAATTCAAACCGTAAAGTATATGTACATACATATATGATGCATTGATTATAATGTTCACACGCCCAATGTTATGTCGCAGAAATAATGTACAACAACTATGAAAAGGGTTCTAGGAAAAACTTAAGCACAATGAGGTGAATGAGATTCACATGCACAAGCCGCGGGTGAATGAGAATGTTTGTAGCCCCCAAGAAAAACTGCATGACTGCGATTGTCGAATGAAAAAAGAATGTTTGTAGCCCCCAAGAAAAACTGCATGAAAAGACATGATAGTAATTAGAGAAATCAAAGAAATTTATGGGAAAAGTAAGTAAATAGACATGACATTAAAAGTTGTTTACTGACCTGGCCATGTTAAAAAATCTCCATTGTCTTGTAAGTCGATGCCAATGTGGTTGTGGCGGTCCCTAGCAATGAGACAACTCAAAAATTGTGAAGTGATGGTAACATGATTGTTGGTATTGACATAGATCCTGTAATACATGTCACTGTGTCAATTACATATTTTATAATACAAATACACACAAGTCTTCATATCAAAACAAAAATAATACACACATTTAATTATAAATTTATTCTTACTATACAAATAATTCAACTCAATTAGTAGCCAAATTTGTAATGAATATGGGTTATTAATAAAAAAAAAATAAAGAAATAAAGTATTTCCTAAATGCTACTACTTCTAATAAATAGGAATTATCAACCAAAATATCGAAGAAATAAAGTGCTTCTTAAAAATGATCGAAATTTATTTATTTATATGTAATAGTGTATTGAATACGAATATTTATACATATTAATAGTGCATTGAATATGAACACTTATACAGATTTGTTTAAATTTGGGTTCGATGTTCATTTAGAGGTAGAGAAGCTTGAGGATGGATATCTCAAGTTTACACGAATTATAGGGAATTGGGTGTATACAACTCTGACATTTTACATATGTTATGTTAGACTATACTATAGTATCAATAACTTAATGTTGATGTTGAAGTATTGTATTTAAGAGAAACCCTTACTTGTAAGAAACTATAAAAAAATCTCATAATTTATTTTTCATTTAATTCATTTCATGAGAAACTTTCTCCGTTACTTATGAATATTGATATTATTATATATATGAATTTCAAATACACTCCAAGGACATAATTTAGGCAACATGGGAATGTGCCAACATGAAAGAAATAGATTAAATATAATTTGGATGGTTCCTTTAAAGAAAATCTAAGCAGAGTAGGGCCAAAGGTGTTTTGAAAGAATAAGGGATATTCCATAATAATATATAGTGGTATAAATATATATAAAACAATATAAATAATCACACAGGATTAGATGCCTTGATTTGAGGCATCACATAAACTTTGAAAAAAAAAATTAGAGGGAAATTATTTTTTTCACACAAATTATTTTGCAAGTTAGAACATATCAAAAGGGATAAATCCATAAAATGGAAGAAATTCATGTTGATAAATTGGAAAATAACCTTGGAAAAACTATAAATTGAAATGATGCTATGTCCTAGATGTTGGGTTCCCCATTAACACGATAGCCTAAAAGAAGCTTTATCGATCCTTAGGCCCCCATAAATTGGGAATTTCCTTGAAATGATTCTCCCCCCAATGGAAGGATATCATCTTAGGACAATTTCAGAATGAAATGATGGTACAGTCTCGTTGGCGATTCTCCCAGTTACAACAGTTAATGTCCACTAGCTTACTTAATCACAAGGAGGCTCATTTTCCATTTCCATTGTTTCTCTTTTCCCTCCTTGTATGCTAAAAAATGTGAAAGTATCTATTGTTAACGTCCCTTCAATGAAAGCTTCAATCTTTAGTTCCATTATAGGTGGACTGAGCCTTGCGAGCAGTAAGAATCTTGATAGATCTCTCATATTCTCTGGACCTTTCTTCTATAATCCTCGTCAATGCGCCATATATTGTTTTTCCTATCTCCAACCCACACCCTTACCATCTACTCACATAAAACCATATAAGGACGAAACAATGAATATTTTCTTCAATTTTATAATCTTTCATGCTCAACCTTCCTATTTCCACTCCTGCCAACCTGGTAATGCTTGCAAGAGTTGGTTCTAGAGACTGGTTATAAAGGACTTATGCATGTTTGGGTTTGTAGCATGATAGACACATGGACATATCAGAGAAGAGATTGAGTTATAACTTGTGTTTAATTAAATTAATCGAGATAACTTACTAATTACTTTTTAATTGTGTTCGAGTGTCGAACATGCACGGTGGAAGATGTGCATGTATTACACGTGCCTTTGCACAAATCTTTGGATAGTTCCATAGGGACATCTCCATGGAAAAAGACTATCTCATTTTTTCAATCAGGTGTTCCAAAAGAACAAGGTCATTGCATTTCTAGATTTGATCCTTCTCCTCCTCCTCCTCCTGGTTTTGTTGCTCCTCCATCAGATCCAATATTTTCTCATCCTCCTACTTTTTCTATTCCATGGTAATGTATCTCATGCATGCCACTTTCTATGCATCCTGGGCCTATTATCTTCCATTTACGACTATTCCAAGATATTACAGGGTAGTAAGACACGACAAATAAATGCTTAATTCATTATATACATAATTCCTTTAATACATCTATAATGACCATTTTCTTTGGGCCTTCGATTTTTCATTAATCTAGGTAATTATCTCAACCTCTTTCCTCATAATGGTGGCCTACCAATCATTCATAATCTATTTTAAATAAGTTAGATATAAGCCTCATTTCAGAAGCCTATCTGATATAGCTGCATGCTAACTCAACCCTAAAGTATTGACTTTCAGCCTAGGGATCTAGGGTTTGGTTGTTCAACAAAATGTACATTTTACCTGTCATGGTTTGTTAATTTGGGAGGAAAATAGGAGTACAAACAATCCACATTAACCCCTTGGGCTAGCCACAAATAGAAAAACAAGGACATGGATTGATTCATGAACTGCTAGGTTGATTCTCTAATCCCAATTTGGAGAGATATAGAGACTAGTTTCTATCTATGACTTTCGTCTCCTATTTTAAATACAAAGTAAAGGTCATATAACTTCCTACAGATGGGATTGTGTATATTTTTTGAGGGAAATGTAATTAGAATCCGAGATAATTTTCCTTTCTATCGTCGAAGAACAGAATTAGGTTTGAATGTATTCCTTCTTTTTTAGGAAGGATGTTATGGAAAGACTATGATGCATGCATTAATGAATATGTAGTGTCCATGTTTTGCATCCAACCAAATGGTCAATAGAGGGTTTCACATATAGCTTTTTGATTTCAATAGAGAATTGTTAAAGTAGGGCTTATAGACAAATGTGGAGGCACACTTCCCATCCTGTGATCCAATGGGTTAACCTCTAAAGCCATTGTGCCCTTATGTTCTTAACTTTGGAAGAAGACTTGATACGATTTAGTAGTACATATGTCAATATAACCATGAGTACTTTAATATACATTGACTTCAAAGTTTTTAAAATAACTCTACAATTTTTTAACTTTAAACTCCAATGTCGATTTAGGGGAACAAAAGAGTTTGTGTTTTGGTTCACACATGGATTAGATGTTAATTTTGATACTTATTCTCTTGTTTTCACTGATAGAGTATTTTTTGTTTGATCGTCTATTAGGATATTTCTAGCAATTTTTTTTCTTATTGGTTCGCTTAAATATCGTCGATCAATGGGAATTCCTCCATATGGATGTATAATAGATACATATACAAAAAATAATTGCATTAATTTTCTATTAGTAGATATTGTTAACTATTTGTAGTAAGGTAAATTGAATTTGATTAAATTTCCATGGTTCTAAACCACCTTCTGGCTAATTTTGAGTTGTCAAGTTACTACAAACTGAACTATAAACTTCACATGTGACAAAAATTAGAGAACAAATAATCATAAAAAAAAATTGTGCTTCATAATTGTCAAGAGGCGTGAGGGAGCCTTGCCTTGCATCTGAATCCACATGTTTGCTATTTTTTCTAAAAATATGCACAAAATCACAGCCCTGAAATGTAGCTTTTCTCCTTAGAGATTGAAGCAGTGAGGCCCTCAGTAGAATGTGATTTCAGAACACTTTGACAACAATGGTGTCAACCACCATAGGGAAGTCTCCATAGATTATAATCAAGGACAAAACAAGATAGTAAGAAATTTTTAATACTAATGACTACTTTTGGATACTCATGAATGAATGTTTATTGTGTTCTTTATTTTCTTCGCTTCTTTTTTTCTTCCTGTAGAAAAATTATTTTATATTCATTAGAAAGAGGAATATACATATCATCATCTTTTCGAGAGACCTTTTCCAAACATTAATTTTGTAATAAAAATATGTATTGTTATCTCTTAGCGAGCAACAAAAACTTACTTTCTTTCCTCCCACCTATTCCAACTGGCTCATTTTAGCAATTTTCTAGTTCAACAATTTTTTCCTAGTTTTCAGGTCTTTGACTTCCGGGGCTGTTTTGAGGCCCTAAACAATGTTTTTAGGGCTCACCACAGAGGACATGTGTATTCCTCAGATATACCTTTGCAATGGGCTAGTGTGCACCTAAAATGGATATCGTATTCAAAATTTACGACCCCAGGAAGTTGATGTACTAACTTACCCAAACGGGGTCCACTGACTTTTGGTGCTTCATCTCCTAGGGTTAGGTTTTTGTATTTCTATGGTTTTTGGAATTCTTGTTTATTGTAAAAAGGCCTTGAGAGCCTCATTGTAATAATCTTCTTGTGAATGAGTGCAGTCGTCACATCTCTTCTCAGAGATAAACTGCCACCATTCTAGCAAGCTTGTTTTGCCCTGCATTTTACAGTTTCAGCTTATTTCCTTATTGAATAGAAACCAATTTTATTGTACATATGTTATTCTCTGCTAAGAATATTTTGATAATAATATATATTCATTTCGTTCTACTTATAAACTATGGATCAGTGGTATCAGAGCGGTCTTCTCCTTGTCGTTCTTAATGCATGTCCCCAACGAGGTCAGGGTACAAAGAATTGGGTCTCGAGCTTGTTTATATTGAGGAAAATATCTCTCCCACACCCAAGAGAAATCTCATGGCGGGAGAAAATAAATAATATAGGATAGGAGATCCCTTCAAAATGTTTCTCGAGGAATCCCTCACACAACAGAGGAACGATATGATAGATAGTTTTGTGCAAATCCTTCGGTGGCTACCAACAAGAGACACATCTTCCTCAAATGGAGGCGCCGCCCCCTTCAAGGTACAAATCAACTTTGATATTCCTATATTTGAAGGTCATATAGATGCATATGTTGTAGAAAAATGGTTAAATTTGCTAGAAGGGTATTTCTTTATCCATAACTTCTCGAATATAGAAAAGATTACTGTTGTGCTCCTCAAAGTCGTTCCCCATGTCAATGATGGGTGGGAAACTTTCTGTGAGAAGAAGGAAACAAAGGAACCCTCATTACTTACAGTCACAGTCACATGGGAGTCCTTCAGGGATGTTATTAAGGAACAATACTATCCTGTTGGAAGTTATGATGACCTATATACAAAATGGAACACACTATGGTAGGAAAGAGACCAAGTAGTTCTCAAGTTCACAAATACCTTCCATACCTTGCGCACCAAGATGGGTATCAAAGATTCTGAGAGACATCTTGTGCTCAAGTATCATGGAGGTCTTCATAGATACATCTAGGCTGAAATGGAGTTTCTGGACATCTCATCCTTGGGAACGACCTACCGATATGCGATCAAAATCAAGCAGAAGCTCAAACAAAAGATGAAACAATTTGGACCTGGGAACCCCTCACAGCAAAAACCATGAAAGGGCGGCCCCAAACCATAGAAAAAAATAAAAATCAAATATGGACAACATCAGGATAACTAGTCTAGGCCGCAAGCAAAGAAGAACACTGGAAAGACAAAGAAAGATACTGGGAAGTGGTGTGACTTTCATCTCTCAGATGAGGAATTTTGTCGTCTTCATGATTTTCTCTCAGAATGAGAGAAAGATCAAAGCCACATCAAGGGTCTTCACAGCCAACCTCTCCACACAATAGAAGCAAGTGGATAAGATCATGGAAGCATACTCAGATATCTTCTCCTCACCTACCAAGGTACATCTTCACTACTAGGTAAATCACCCCATCGATCTGACCCCCGGTGCATGGGCCAGTCTATTTCCACTCTCTGTTAGAGAATGAGGAGATAAAGTGACAGATACAAGAATGACTCCACAAGGGACACATCCATCTCAACTTATCACCTTGTGGGAGCCCAATCGTGTTGGTACAGAAGAAAGATGGAACCTCAAGACTTTGTATTTATTACCAGGCCCTGAATAAAATCACAGTCAGAAATGGGTACCCCATTCCCTGAATCAATGACCTCCTTGATTAGTTCACAGTGGGCAAGTACTTCAGTAAGATTGATTTGAAGTCTGGCTATCACTAGGTCCTAATAGAACAAACATATGTATGGAAGACTGCCTTCAAGTCAAAGGAAGGTATTTTCAAATGGTTGGTCATGCCCTTTGGTTCGATAAATGGTCCAACCACTTTCATGAGGATGATGGAATATATCCTGGGACCATTCACCAATACATTTTTAGTGGTGTATCTGGATGACTTTCTCATTTACAACATATACAACAGGTTCTGCACATCCTGCGACAACACAAGCTATACGCCCACTTGGAAAAATTCTCCTTCGACATGGACACGGTCCATTACCTGGGATACATCGTTGATCAGGATGGTGTAAATGTGGATCCAACCAAGATCCAAGTCATTCATGACTAGCCATCCACAACCACACTCACTGAGCTTCTTGGGCCTTGCCATTTTCTACCACAGGTTCATGTTTGGATTCTCCCATATTGCATGGGTCCTTAGACAAGTAATCTAAGGTGGTCGTAAGGATAAATTTTTGTGGGGCCGGTCCCAACAACAAGCGTTCGATGATTTGAAGCAATGATTGTGCTCAACCCCTGTACTTTCACTATCGAACTTGCAACAACCCTTTCAGATCGAGATATATGCTTGAGACTATGCTCTGGGCATCATTCTCACTTAGCATGACCACCCCTTATCCTATCATAGTGAGACACTATCAGATGTTGTTCATAAGTAACCTACTTACAACAAAGAAATGTACTCCATTATGTAATCATGTCGCCAATGGAAACATTACATTCTTGGGAAGGAGACATTCATCCACATTGATCATAAGCCATTGCAGTTCATGCAGACACAAGGAAAATTACAGAATGACCGCCATCAGAAGTGGTCCACATACTTGTAGCAATTCCACCTCAACATCAAGTAACAAATAGGAAGCACCAACCACGTCATTGATTTCCTCATCAGACCACCAGTCATGACACTCACCATGATGCTAGAATCTTGCGGCCATCAGACCTCTAGATGGACTCAACTCTATGAGACAACCCTGTATTTTTCCACCACCTACCAGATTTTGGGTGCAAATGAAGTTTTCACTAATTTCCATCTTTAGGATGGGCTCTTATGTCATATGGGCCGTATTTTCATTCCATCAAGCGAGCGAGTGAAGATGATCTGGAAATCCCACTACAGTTGGGTTGCAGGACACTTCAGCATTGAAAAGACAGTGACAATGTTGCATAAACATTTCTACTGGACGAAAATTCAACAGGAGGTTAGCAAGTTTATCAGGTCCTTCACTACCTATGCTATTTCCAAACTGAACACTAAGAAACAAGGCTTGTACACCCCTATTCCTACTCCTAAGAGGCCATGGTAATCCATCTCCATGGACTACAAGTTGGGCCTCCTGTCCACCAAGTGGGGAAATGACTGTGTTTTTGTGGTTGTTGATAACTTTTATAAGATGGAGATTATGGTCACTTGCAAGAAGAGCATCAGGACAAGGGCCACTACCAAGCTCTTATTTGAATGAGTCTTGGTACATTTTTGAATCCCACAAACCATTTTCTTAGATAGGGATAGTTTATTTTTCAACACATTTTGGTCAAGCCTCTGGTCATTGATGGACACCAAGCTCAACAAATTCATGACCTTCCACCCCCAAAAAGATGGCCAAACTAAGGTTGTAAATCAAATGATCATGCATATCCTACACATGTATAATTCCAATCACCCTCTCACATGGGATGGGAGTCTTCACTATGTCCAACATAGCTACAGCAAAGTCTTTCATAGCTCAACTAGCCACAACCCCTTTCAAGTGGGGTTGGGATTCCAACCATTGGGTCCCATAGATGTTTCACTACCCCTTGCGGTCACCTCGACTGACTCATCTCTTGATCCAACTGAAGATGGAAAAGCCACCCGGTTCATTGATCATATCCAACACATACGTCAACAAGTTCAGGATATTCTACAAAATTCTAGTGACAAGTAGAAGTAGTGCCATGATCAAAACTAGGTGCCAGATAAGTTTCAGGTGGGAGACAAAGTTTGGTTGCATTTGCAGAAAGAACGCCTTACTAGACCCCATCGGAAGATTCAACCCTCCTTTATGGTTCATACACCATCACCAAGGATGTGGGTGATAATTCTTTCGAGCTCAACATTCCTCCTTTTCTTGGCCTGCACCTATTGTTCAACGTGGATCTCCATCGACCTTATTTCCCAACATTATTGGACACCTTAGAGATAGAAAAACAACTAACATGAACAAAGCTCAACCCCAACTGCATACAATAGGAATCTAATGATCAGATTGTGGACAAACAAGCCAAGGGCACTCACCAGCAAAACATCCAACTTTATCAAGTTGTCAAAGTAGGGAAGTTCCTACACCAAGTTAAGTGGCTCACCTGGGGCCAAATTCAACAAAAAATTCCTCATAAAATGGGGGCACTCAATGCAATGGATACCATTTCTTCCTAAGGGGGGAGGATTGATCCATATGGATGCTAGTGGCCTCCCAACTATTCCAACTGGCTCATTTTGGTAGTTTTCCAGTTCGACAATTTTTTCCTAGTTTTTGGGTCCCAGACTTCTAGGGCCATTTTGCAGCCCTAAACAACGTTTTTAGGGATCTCTACAGACAACATGCATAGTCTTTGAATATACCTCTCCAATGGGATATCATGCACCTAAAACATATATCGTATGAAAAAGTTACGACCCCGAGAAGTTGATGTACTAACTTACCCAAACGGGGCCCACATGACTTTTGGTGCTTCATCTCGTAGGGTTAGGTTTTTGGATTTATAGGGTTTTTTACATTCCTGTTTATTGTAAAAATGCCTTGAGAGCCTCATTGTAATTATCTTATTCTGAATGAGTGTATCCGTAACATCTCTTCTCAGAGATATGCCACCACCATTCTAGCAAGCTTTTTTTCCACTCCATTTTACAGTTTCAACTTATTTCCTTATTGAATAGAAACCAATTTTACTATACATTTGTTATTCTATGTTAAGCATCTTTTGATAATAATATGTATTCATTTTGTTCTTCTCATAAAATCCGTATCACATCTTCTAGTGTGATGAAGTTTTCGCAAAGTAAGCCAATGTAATATTCCCATTCCCTAGCTAGATCATCCATAAGACCAATGGGTTCATCATCCTTCCAACCCAAGAATCCCCTCAATTGGGGGTTCCCAACATGGGAATCATTCAAAGAAAAAAGGTTTCATTCCCTAAGGATATGGATTAAAGGATCCGAAAGTTTAAAATTCTTTGCTTCTCCAAACCAAGGATCCTCTCCCAAACAAATACTGTTCCCATTTCTTACTCGTCAGGCCGTCCATCTACCCACTAATGGGAATGCAGAAACTAAGGCCTTCCATACTATGTGTTGCAGACCTCCTGCCCTTGGACCTAAGATCTGTGATATGAGCTTCTTTAGACCAAAGACAAAGGTTAATTAAACCCCTTGTCCAAGACCCCAATGATTTCGGGTCTTGCAGGTTGGGAAAATCTGAGTGCAATGCCACAACTCTCAGAAATCGCCGAAAACACGAAATGAAAATGGGCTAAGGTGTAATCCCCTCTCTTCAGCCCCTTTTCATATAGGACCAAATACAAGCCTTAGACAATCACCTTTCACAACTCGCAACTTCTCGAGTTGGAGCACCAACTTCTCGTGCTCTCCCCTTGTGAATCCCTGAAACATGATCCATCAATGAAGGTTGAATCTGCCCAAAGCGATAGGCGCATGCCACCTATAACTTCTTCTTTACTCTACTTATGGGGTGTATTCTTGCCACCTGTCCACACGGAATTTCCAGATTTCGCAACTCGAGCAAGCAACCAACAATCATTCCTCTTCCTCTATGGATCCCCGACTCCGAAATCTTACCTTCGGTGAGATCAACGGTTGTGTGCCTCCCTCAATCCAATGGTCCTAGCTATATCGAGATTTCACCAAATCTAAATCCACAATGCTCGATGAAAACCGCTGGTCAGTCCATTCCCCGAATTTTGATACACCAATTCACATATGAGATCAATGGTCCTTGTTGATCCAGATTTGATGGTCACTACACCTCCTGAGCTTATGGGTATTGAAAGACTCTCAATCTTAATCCCTTTGTTGGTCTATCAGATCTAACAGTCTACGAAACTTCGACACTTCCTCCTAAAGAGATTCCAACGTTCATTCAACTTTTCAAGGACTTCTGGCCAAACGACTTGGTGTCCTTCCTCTTGAACTTAATTACTGTGAGGTGATTTCAACCTCCACCTTCCTTTGAAATATTCAAAGGTTCTATCCTTTCTGAGCTTTTTCTTATAGGCTTAAGGCTTCCAAAAAGGTCCCTGCACGCACTCCTTGCGGAAAATTTTCAAATAACTGCTGAGTATTTGGGTCTTTGTCTTTGTGCACTCTTTGCGATAGAGAATTCTCTAACCCCCCTATGAGTTTGAAAGAATTCGTTCCCTTCTCCTAGCCTACGCACACTTTTCATGGCTCTGTGCTCTGCTAGCACTCCTTCTTCTAAAGACACAATTTGAATCTCCTCTGAGGGTTCTGAGATGAAACTCAGAGCCTGGTCGACACACTCCTTGCGGACCCTCCATTGTACTCTTTGCAGGAGTTATCAGAAAGAGAAACAACTGAAACTCATTCTCCCCTTATCCAGAATTCAATCACCGAACATAGAATTCTAGAGAATACACACACACATAGCATTGAATAAAAATACATATAGAGAATGAAAACAAGCCTACAACATACCATTTAACAGGCGGTTCCAACAACCATAACAAACACATAGATTGGAATCAAAATTTTCATCTATTAATTCGAGTGCTCCTGTACATGGAAAATAACAAGTAAAATGCATAAAATTCTTTGTTCTCCTATATTCTTCTCTGCATCTCTACAGCTTATGAATTCTAAATTACGTTACAATGATACAAGGGTTGAGGGTGTCTATCATCCGTTTTCCCTCCTATGCTCCTAAATTGTCTAATATATTGAATTAAATCTACCTGCTTGCATTAAACATACATAAATGCCTATTACATCCACGGACAGGAACATACGCTCCAAAATCAGTTTGGATCTTCAGATATAAATGCAACTACAATTTCCTCCCATCCGAAACAATAATATTTCAGATTTTGAGATTCATAATGTTTTCACAAAAATGTATTTAATTTCCTTTGCGCATCCAACTGTCTCCTCGGTTTTAGGCACGCACTTGGGATTTATACGATGCTCCTGCATCATACTCCCTCGCTTGAAATTTTTCATGACCTCCTCTTCATGAGCGCTTGCACATTTTTTCCATGTCTTTGAATTTTTTCTTCATTCTCCCAGTTGGCATCTTCAATTGGATGTCCTTTCCACTTGACCAAGTATTCAAAATACTCTTTTCTCCTGGTCTTTCTGTTAATCCTCTTGTCAATTATGCTTTCCATCTGTGGATTTTTAGCTACAGCCATTTTTTTTTTCCATTGAATCTTTTCTTGTTCATCTTCTGCTCCTAGTTCTTCATCTCTGTAAGGGTAAAAATCTGTGACATTCAATATTGGTGATATTTCGATCCCATTGGGTAATTCAATCTCATACGCGTTTGCCCCAAATTTTCTTATGACCTTGCACGGTCCAATTTTCTTCACATCCATCCTCATCCTTGGCCAGTAATATGAGCCATTCAACTTTGAGAACATTTTTTCATAACCGAAGTGTCTGACCAATCCTCTGTTGTGCTTTTCCTTCAGCAAATTCTCCCTCATGGAGCATTTTGGAATACATAGCTGATTTCCCTTGAACAATAGTCCATCCTAGATCATGTACTCTGTCCATTGGCTTCTGTCCCTGAGAATTGGATTCTCAGATGCCTCATATGCCTCTTTGAAATATGGATCATCCCCATAGATTTATTTGAGGTTATCAAAACCCAAAGTCTTAACTCTAAATTCCTGCATCAGCAAACATTTCCTACTCAAAGAGTCAACAACTTTGTTAGCAGTTCTAGAAATATGCTTAGTCACAAAAGTAAAATTATGCATGTATTTAACCCATTTAGCATGTTTTTGGTTCAAATTCTCCTGTCGAGTCATGAATTTCAAAGCGTGATTATCATTGTACAAAATGAACTATTTTGGAACCAACTAGTGCCTCCATATCTTTAGCGCTTGTATGACCACGCAAAATTCTTTGTCATACATGGAGTACTTAATCTTTGCTTCATTCAGTTTTTCACTAAAATATGCGACTGGCCTATTGTCTTGGCTTAAGACCACTCCAATGGAAAATCAACTCGCATCACATCTAACCTAGAATGTCTTGCTAAAATCTGACAAAACTAGAATTTGTTGCTCAGTGATCTTCTTCTTTAGCAGGTTGAAGCTCTTCTCCACTTCCTTCGTCTGGTGAAAAGATTTATGTCTTGTATTCACTGTATCCATCATTGGTGTGCTAATTCCACTGAATTTATGGATGAATTTCCTGTAGAAGCTAGCCAAACCATGGAAGCTTTGAACTTCAAACACATTCTTCGACGATGGCCAATCCTTAATTGCTTTTATCTTTTCTGGATCCATTATTTTCAATTCATTTGCAGAGATAAAAAACCCCAAATAAATGAGTTTTGTCCTCATAAATGATGATTTATTCATGTTGATCAATAACTTCTCCTCCAGTAATCTTCTCATCACTGCAGCTAAATGCTTCAAATTCTCTGCTTCAGTTTTGCTGAAAATTAATATATCATCAAGATATACAATGACAGATTTTCCAATCAAATCTCTCAGAACTTCATTCATCAACCTCATGAAAGTATTGGGAACATTCGTCAAGACAAATGGCATGAAAATCCATTCATATAGCCGATCATTTGTCTTGATTATTTTCTTCCATTCATCACCTTCTCTCATTCTAATCTAATGATATCTGTTTTTCAAATCAATATTTGAAAAAAACTTTGCTCCACTCAAGTAATCCATCAAGTCATCCATCCTTGGCAATGGGAACTTGTATCTGATGGTAATTTTGTTGATTTCCCTTGAGTCTGTACGCATTCTCCAGCCACCTTCCTTCCTTGGGTTGAGCACTATTGGAACAATGCATGGACTCAAGCTCTCCCGAATCAATCCTATGTCCATTCAGTCCTCGACCTGTCCCTTAACTTCTTCAATCTCTTGCTGCGTCAATCTGTATGTCGATTTGTTCAGAAAAATGGATCTAGGTATAAGATCAATGTGACGAATTATACTCCTGATAGGTGGCAACGAACATGGTAGTTCATCCACTACTATATGAACAAATTCTTCCAGCAACTCCTGGATTTCTTCCAGTAAATCATCTATCCTACTGTTGTTCAAAACAATTATGGGCTTCCTAACCAAAATGAATTGTATGTCTTCCTTCTTCTTAACTTCCTTAAGAAGTTCCTTCCCACTCATGAGAAGTACAGTGCTGCTCATCTCTATTTTCACCTATTTTTCCTTAATTGGTAGCAACATGTCCATCCTACCATTTTTCTCTAGAGTGTACGTGTTCTTTCTCCCATCATGCACCACATTTCTGTCATATTGCCATGGTCTACCCAACAATAGATGAAAAACATCCATGGGAATGACATCACATAATATCTCATCTTTATATCCTCCTATTTTAAATTTAACTAAACATTGTTTAGTGGCATTTACCTGATGTCCTTTTTATAGCCACAAAAATTTGTATGGGCTTGGATGCACAATAGTCTCCATCTCCAGCTTTTCTACCATTTCCGTAGATACAAGATTATCTATGCTACCGCTATCGACTATGAGCTTGCATACCCTATCTTTGGTTTTGCAAGTAGTCTGAAAGAAACTGTTTCTTTGGGTTGGGTTCTATGGCTCCTTCTCCAGTTTCAAGAGAACTTTTCGCATCATTAAGGATCCTCTGCCCTCAGCATCTTCTGCCTCAACATTCCATCCTTATGCTTCAACAATGTGATTGTCACCACCATATTTCTTCCTATCTGGACACTCATAGGATTTATGTCCAATTTTTCCACAGACAAAGCATTTCACTTCACCTCCTCTGCCTCTTCCTCTTCCTCTGGCTCAAGAAAAAGTATTTCTATCAGCATACTGCCTCCCCTGTGAGTTTCCTCCTCTCTTAGGTTGAGGTTGAGGTTTCTTCCCCTCTTCCTTAGGTCTCTGAGTTATCCAGAGCAATTGTCTTGCCTCTTCTTTGACTTCTACCTCAGCCTCTTTGACCTTGCTTTTGGCTCAGCTTTCAGATCCATCTGATAAGCATCTTCTACGGTTCGAATGGTTATCATGATCATATCGTGTTGAATGTCATATCATAGGCCATTCATATACCTGACAACTTTCTCATATTTTCTTTCCCGATGACCTACTCTAATTTTTATCCTATAGAACTCTTCAGTGTATTCTTTCACTGACATCATCTTCTGTCTCAAATTTTGCAGCCTCCGAAACAGATTTATTTGATAATCCCTGGGTATAAAATTGGCTGTCATTTTTGCATCCATTCTATCCCAACTCTTGATTTTCTGCTTGCCTTTGCAATGTCTGTCAGACTGTAGTTCATCCCACCACAGTGTTGCATGCCCCTTAAGTCTAGTAACGACATGTTTGAATTTCTTGTCTTCCTCGACATCCTCATAGTCGAAGTATTTGTCTAGAGCTCTAATCTAGTCTAGAATCTCTTCAACATCTATGCTTCCTTTGTACATTGGAATGTCCATTTTTTCCCTAGCATCTGTCCTTGCAATAGCCTTGAATAGGCGTTCTTATGTAGCATCTTCGACTACAACTTCTTCTCATTCATTTCTAGCTTCATTTTCACTTTCAACTCCATTGATATCCCCAGCATCAACTGTTCACCTTTGTGTTGTCTCCATAGCATCAAGTCTGGCATGTAATTCACGTATTTATCTTTCCACTGCTCGATAAGGTATGGGCCTTTCTCTTCTTCTCAGGGGAATGGTTGTAAAACTCCTATTTTCCTCTCTGCTACAGAATCAAAGAATTTGTTCTGGGATATGATACCGAAACTGTTGCAGACCTCCTACCCTCGGGCCTGAGATCCATGATAAGATCTTCTTTAGACCAAAGAAAAAGGTTAATTAAACCCCTTGTCCAAGACCCCAACGATTTCGGGTCTTGAAGGTTGGGAAAATCCGAGTGTAATTTCACAACTCTCATAAATCACCTAAAACGTGAAATGCAAATGGGCTAAGGTGTAAGCCCCTCTCTTCATCCCCTTTCCTATAGGACCACAACTAATCCTTACACAAGCACCTTTCACAACTCGCGACTTGGAGCGCCAACTTCCTGTGCTCTCCCCTTTCGAATCCCTGAAGTGCGATCCGTCAATGAAGGGTGAATCTACCCAAAGCGACGGGTGCACGCCACCTATCACTTCTGCTTTAATCTACTTACGGGGTGTATTCTTGCCACCTGTCCACATGGACTTTCCATCTTTCACGACTCAAGCGAGCAACCAAAAATCATTCCACTTGCTCTATGGATCCCCAACTCATAAATCATACCTTCCATGAGATCAATGGCTGTGTTCGTCCCTCGATCCAATGGTCCTGGCTGTATCAGGATTTCGCCAACCGAAAATCCACAACACTCGACCCAAACCACTGGTCACTCCATTCCCCAAATTTCGATACACAAATTCACATACGATATCAATGGTCCTCGTTGATTTGGATCTGACAGTCACTACTCCTCATGAGCTTATGGGTGTTGAAAGACTCTTAGTCTTAATCCCTCTATTGGTCTATCAGATCTGGTGGCCTACAAAACTTCAACACTTCCTCCTAAATAAATTCCAATGTTCATTCAACTTCTCAAGGACTTCTGGCCAAATGACTTGGCATCCTTCCTCCTGAACTTAACTCCCGTGAGGAGATTTCGACCTCCGCCTTCCTTTGAACTCTTCAAAGGTTCTATCCTTTCTGAGCTTTCACTTGTGGATTCAAGGCTTCCAAAAGGGTCCCTGCACACACACCTTGCGGAAAATTTTCAAATAACCATTGGTTATTTGGGTCTTCTTCTCTGTGCACTCTTTGTGATAGAGAATTATCCAACCCCCCTGTGAGTTTGAAAGAAATTGTTCCCTTCTCCTAGCCTACGCACACTTTGCACAACTTTGTGCTCTACTAGCACTCTTTCCTGTAAAGACACAATTTGAATCTCCTCTGAGGGTTATGAGATGAAAATCAGAGTCTAGTTGACACACTCCTTGCGGACCCTCCATTGCACTGTTTGCAGGATTTCTTAGAAAGAGAAACAACTGAAACTCATTCTCCCCTTATCCAATCACTGAACATAGAATTCTAGAGCATACACAAACACATAGCATTGAAGAAAAATGCAGACAGAGAACGCAAACAAGCCTGCAACATCCCATTTAACAGGTGGTTCCAACAACCATAACAAACACGTAGATTGGAATCAAAACTTTCTTCTATTAATTCCAGTGCTCCTGTACATGGAAAATAACAACTAAAATGCATAAAATTCTCTGTTCTCCTATATTCTCCTCTGCATCTCTACAACTTATGGATTCTAAATTATGTTACATTGATACAAGGGCTGAGGGTGTCTATCAACTATTGTCCCTCCTATTATCACTGAAATTTCATCTGCACATGGCGACAAGAACTCCACATCATCAAAACAGCAATGAAGTCATTCAGGGCACTGAATTAAGTTCACAGCATTCCAGAAAAGTCAAAAAACTATACAAAGTAACCAAAAATTGAAGGGCACGTTACATCAGTAGGGTGCGCGTGCGTATGCGCGGGACAAAAGCGTGTTGCGCGCACATGCGCGCCCGACGCGCGACTGTCCACATAAAAAGATGCACATCTGCTAATATGGTGCATTAATTGCTTAAGTCGGCCTCCCGATCGCCAATGGACCGGACCCCAAGATGATTGGACCCTCTGATCAGGGTCAGCTCTGCAAATTCGGCGAATTAATGGCTTAACTGAACCCTAAACAGGTCTGTGTTTACACCGGAAGTTGGTTACGTGACCGCCTAGAAAATGTTATAAATAGCCATGGAGAGTCATTGTTTCAGCAGAGAATTCTCAGCAAAGTTACGCTGTCCATATTTAGAGCTCAGTCTTTTGACAAGCCATCCATGAGCGGCCTAACTCAGAGTTCTTTCACTGTTCATTTCAGCTCTACTCGTTTTGTAAGGAAAGCACAATCTTGAGGGCCCCGAAGGACCTTCCGCTGGAGGGAGAGGGAACCCCTATCTCTGCCCTCAGCGTGTGCTCTGGTTTCACTAATAAGATCAAGCCCGAAACCATTGACGACTCCCTTGTCTCATGTTTGATGTTTTTGTTTGTTTTCGAACTGTTATTTGCTTTCAGCTGTTAATTAGATTGTATTCTATTTTGTTTTCTGCTTTCTGTTAACACCCTTGCTGCCACAGATGTTCTGCCTTGGTGAACCCAACAAGGCATGCAGAGCGATCTCCATTTTTCTCACCTGGTGACAGATTGACCACGAACAGATTGGTGACTCATACTGGGGAGTCCAAAGGTATAAAATCCTCTCTCAATCGGGTTCAATTCGCTTTCCTTTTTGTTTTTTATTAACCTGTAGGCCTCCGCCGACCTACGGGACAGTCGATTCACAGGAGAATCGAGGGAAATTTGTCCGGAATTTCTTTTTTTTAGTCACGAGCACAAGCGCGCAGGTTTCCCATCACACAGACGTGCGCATGCGCTCTGGTCTCTATTATAGTGCGCGCGCATGCGCTGACGTTCCTCTGTTCATACTAACAGCCACGCATTTGAACCAAATTTTTCATTGTAAGGTTGGATGTGGGGAAACTCAGTTTCCTTCTCAAGAATGATGTCATGCATGCTCTAAATACTGCACCACTTAGACCCCTCAACTTATAAAGGGGATAATCTAGCAAACATAGGCACTTAGGTGGATAAAAATCATTTTTCCCTTATTTGCTTTTCGCCACATGGATGGCTTGCTTTGATTTATATTCTAAGTTGAAAATCAATTCTAATCACATCTAAACTCACATTCGGGACTAGAAGTTGCAAGTAACAATATTGAGTATGCTCTTCTCTCGCGCCATCAAGCGATCTTGAGAATTAGAAAAAGATTGCGAAAACGATCTCATCTCCCTTTAACAAAATTTCAAAAACTTTTAGGAGAGGACAACGGCTCTTTCGAGACCCCTCTTAATTTCATTTTTCAAATGCATTCTTGTAACGGGCCCATACATGCCCCCATGTCAACAAAGATAGAATAGTGTTTGAATTTTTGCTTTCTTAGATTAGAAAACTAGGAGAGTTTAAAAGTTTGTAACGGGCCCACACATGCCCACATGTTCAATCTAGGATAGTTTCATGATTTTTCTAGATTAACTCATACATAGGGAGTTAAAGGATAGTAACGGACCACAATGTCCACATGCTAGTTCTCTAGGGCTTTTAAAATTCCGTAAGGTTGTACCAATGGCATCTAGTTGATTTAGGTAATCAAACTCTTGTAAAGGACCAAGCGATGTCCACA